>OX381707.1:24635583-24947583 GCA_947462335.1 Harmothoe impar
CTGCGTCGGCCGGGAATCGAACCCGGATCGACTGCTTGGAAGGCAACCATGCTAACCGTTACACCACCGACGCTTGCTGTCCTCTATCTCTTGTTGGCTGGTCTGACAGAGATTAATACCCAGCCTGGGATGAGGGCATCCAGGGTGGGATTAACGGATCCAGGATAATGTCCTGACTGATCCAGACGAGTAGTTGGTTGGGGGATTGACAATGAGAGAATCTAGAGTGTAGTGAACCCGGGAGTGAGCTATAGGAGGTGGTGCTGTGAGCTGTGTGTAGACTGACTGACTGACTGATAACTTTTAAAGCCATCACATGGATGACAGGCATTCGAGGTCTGAGAATAACCACGCCAATGGGTGACCGGAGTGCGAGTGGATGCGGTATGGATTGATGAGAGAGATTGATCTGGTGAGGGTTGAGGTGAACGTATGCTGCTGCTTGTCAAAAGGCTGTGGAAGGAAGGGCAAAAGGCTGAGGTCTGGTGAGAGGTCGATACGTCCTTTGAAGAGTCATCTCGTCCTAGGCTGGCGAAGCCAGCCTTGTAGAGTGCAGTCTGCCATCTTGTCGTTTTCTTGGTCTTCACTGGAGGATGGCTGGCGTCTAGTGGTCGGTGATGAAGGACACCTATGTCCTGACGTCCTAAACGTCCACCCGGAGGGTGGGCACCTCGGGGGTGCTAAAAAGGGGGCACCAGGGAGTGCCACCGGCCCGTAGGACTTATGATGACACTATGGCAAAAAGGGGCGGGCGTCAGTTGCCCCTCACGGCCGACCTGCACTTGTAAAAAGGTGACTTGATGTTGAGTCTAGTAGTAGTGTGGGCTGTGCAAGGCCCGACGTCAGTATCCACCACAACACAGCCCTCCAGGGCCCCAGATAGCCGGCCCAGCGCTCCAGTGGTGGCCATGAACACTACTTCCGCGAGGAAGTGCCAACTTGTCCCGGCAATCACTGCAGACTTCCCCCTGGCCAAGGGAAAGTGCAGCTACCGACAGCGTTGTTGACATGTTCACCCACCGAGCACCGAACCGAGTATCTGTGTGTAGACTGGATTATCATACTGGTATTAGTATCTGTGTGTAGACTGGATTATCATACTGGTATTTATAAGCCCAGCCCAGCACACAGGTATTGCACCACAAATGTTTGGCAGTGATATGCTGTACTCAGTCGATTGATGTGCTCAATCGATTGATTTTACAGTGTTATTTACTGATTTTGCGGAAGCACATCTAGGAAAGGGATGACTATTACACATAGATATAACTTTTTATTTCCTATAATTATCTATAGAAGTTGCTCTATAAGAAGGGAGGCACTGTACCTGGAGGAGAGAGGGCTGTGTAGGGCATGTAGGAGGGCTGTGGGGCTGCTGGAGGGCTGGAGGTCCAAAGGACAGAGGGCTGTAGGGCATGGAAGAGGGCTCTTGAGCTGGTCGAGGCCTGGAGGGGAGAGGGCTGTGGGCTTGTAGGAGGGTTGTAGGAGGCTGCCGGAGGCCTGGAGGAGAGAGCTGCTGGAGGGGAGAGGGCTGTAGGGCCTGTAGGAGGCAACTGCCGCCTGGGGAACCATCAGCCTTACCCACAGCACATGGTGCTGAGGGGAGAGGCAAATGGACCATAACTCATCCTAAAGCAGGGTAGACACTGCCACCTAACGCCCCGACTCGCCCCATCTCGACCCATCTCGACTCTCCAGGCGGGTCCAGTCGGCCCGTGTATACTCACTCCCGACCTAGTTGGAGCGGGATGGGGAGAGTCGGGAGTTTTCTGACAATGTTTGAAATCTGGGCCCGACTGGGGCTCAGTGGGGGGTCCAGATGGGTCTGGTCGTGGCTAAAGTGTCCGTGTATACTCACTCCCGACTCAGTTGGGCAGAGTCGGGACAATTACAGCCAATGAGAGAGCACCATTATGAATGTAATACATATTCATGAGTTTAAAAACCTGTACAGTCGGGAGCATTCAGCTGTATGTACCTGTGTGTATACTGGTTCTCACGATCCGCTCCAACTCAACCCAACTATGGACAACTGGGTCAGATGAGTTGGGACGGGTCGGGACAGTGCTGTGTAAGGCCTGCTTAACGCCACCAGAGGGAGTCTATGTTGGCGCGCCCATCACCCCCGCGTCTCACGGCTCGGTGCTTGTTCTGGCTACAAGAAGTGCCGGATAAATGGGCCCTGGGAGCGGTCAGTATGGGGACGGAGAGGGTGTGTGGGGAAGGGTGGCAGGGCCTGACAGTTTACTCCTAGCTTTGGCCTCTCTGCCACACTGCTTTAATAGGGAACTAGCTGTTAGAAGTGTGTATAAGAAAGAGTATGACAGAGAGTTAATATGCAAATGAGAGTTTCGTACCCTATTACACCAGTGACTTCCAACCAAGGTCTACAGTGCAGTGCTAGTAGACGCCTATTCAGTTGACGCCCGTGATGTGGAAGTAGAGTGCCTACAAATGAGCAATGAATGACCAGTGAGTCTAGTTTTAGCAAGTGTTTGGTATTATTGAATGTGGGATATGAGTCCGCTGATAATTATGAGTCAGAAGATCACAGAGAAAGTATGTAGTACAGAACTTAACAATGGATTTAAGAGGTGAGGTTATAATGAGAAACAACTAGTGGTGACTATACCAGATGCAGATGTTGAGAATGGTGTCGAGGTGTTGTGTGTGGTGCTTGATGGTGGCAGTGCCAGTGGGTGGCGGTGGATGGCAAACTCGTGAATGGGCGCCTCGGATGAAACGTGCATAAAGCATGAATCAATTCCCAACACACTTACCAGCAGCCACAAAGCAGCCCCCGCCGACCACTCTTCTTAATATGTCCCTACCACCGAGGAAATCACCAAGGAATTCTCCAGATTATATTCAATCCGTCAAAGAAAGTAAGCCATAAAATTGTATTGCCACTCTGGGCATTACTCGGCCATTTCCAGCATTTGGGCCCATGAAAGCTTGAGTGTCTTTCTTTTCTGCAGATATCTCAGGAGGCAAGGGCTGTTTAATGCACCAACATACCACCAGGGGGGCACATACTGCCTCACTGTGATTGGTTGGTGTCTGAGGGTAACCATGGAAACCTGTGGTAGGCATGTCCGCCATGTTTGTTTACAAGGCCAAGGTCATCTGCAAGGTCAATACGTCTTAGTCTAACCTTGTTTACAACAGGGGACTAATTTACCACCAGTGTTTACGACATGGAGCCCATTCCTCTCCAGACAATA
This sequence comes from Harmothoe impar, assembly GCA_947462335.1. NCBI lineage: Eukaryota > Metazoa > Annelida > Polychaeta > Phyllodocida > Polynoidae > Harmothoe > Harmothoe impar. The sequence goes on from OX381707.1 coordinate 24,638,808, forward strand.
ACTCATCATTTAGAGCTTTATTCTCTATTCACACTTTATCCCCTTTCTATCCCAAATAGAATACTAGTAGTGTTGAAAAGTAAGGTACTAGTACACGGTAAGTGTTCTAAGCCATATAAATCTCTTGTATGCATACACTGCTAGAAGTTTATGTAGCGGAGTAGTAGAATCTACTGTAGTATAAGTTACATGGCCAGTAGAATATACCATTGGTTTACAGAGGTACACAATATTATACCATAACAGTCGAATGTACAATTGCTTTACAGTGTGAATGGGCTTATTTCTGGTTTCAATGTTTACAGTGCATATTAGATTGAACTGTTGAAAACAGCCAACGTTTGCAACCACTCTAAATAACCAGTTCATAACGGCATGGCTTCCAAATGGACATACAAACTGTTATCACTGTCAATTGGTGATGGCCTATTGATCTATTGATTCGCCCTGCACTATCACTTGACCCCAGCCCCTTCGTGCTCTATCAATTATATATTCATATATCCTCTCCACATGTGTATCATCCTTATCAGACACTATATAGGGAGCGCCTTATCAACCCATCAATGACACATTGGATCCGGGCTACTTCGCATCTCTCAAGGGCGCACATGTTGATAGTTTGGGGTTGCACAACTATCTGTGAACAGCCAAGCGAAAGGGATGTTATACGCAACCCGCGTGGAACACCCTCTGTGCGTGGCTACTCACATATGGTGGCATTGAACCACGTTATTAAACCCATTGTAGTGTGCATTTTCTGCACAGATTTGTTCATTGTTATAGTTGTAGGCGATCAGCTAATATTTAAAGGTTTTTGGTTATAACACATAGTAATAGATAGTGCATCAATCACCCTGATACACACGTAGAGTGGCAACAATCACAACAATAAGATAACGTAACATAGACCCCAGATAGCAGCATATCAAGCACGTACCAAATAACATAGTATCAATGAGGTATCAGATAGTGCAGTATCAATCATCTATCAGATGGGGTTTAATTTAGCCCAGGCTGGTGGGGGCGGACGGGCAGGGGCGGGGTCTAATTCGGGGCGTGGCTGAGGCGAGTTCACGCTACATTAGAGAACGATTCATCAAGGCCGGCCTGAACAGGGACACACCGGGCCGAACCCGGCCCGACGCCGCCTGCATGCCCCCACCGCCTAGGGAACGTTCAACAATTATGTCACTCTTTTTTGGGGCATTTTCACCCCACCCAACCCTTTGTTACTGTTTCTAAACTGTATTTGTATGCCATACCAGAAGACCCCCCCCCCTTAGCAGGAACGTAATTGCTGAACATTCCCTATCCATTTCCTCCCAACCTGATACAACGTCCCCCTATGTACTGTCATGTACTGACACGTCCTGCCATGTCATTCACGTCTCACAACGTCCTACTACATCCCACTACGTCATCGCACGTCCTCCCACGTCCCACTACTTTCGTCCACTTCCTCCCACGTCACTGCACGTCCTCCCACGTCCCACTACTTTCTTCCACGTCCTCCCTCGTCATACAACGTCATGATGATATCTCACGTCCCACTATGTATAACCCACGTCCTGTCATGCCACGTCTTACCATGTTCCACCACGTCCTGACACGTCCCCCCACGTCCCACCACGTCATCCCATGTCTTCCCACGTTATACCACGTCCTCCCACGTCATACCACGTCCTCCCAACCTCATACAACGTCCTATCATGTCCTGCCACGTCTTGCCACGTTATGCCACGTTATGCCATGTCCCACTGTATACGTTCTACCATGTCCTCCAACGTCCCCACACGTCATACCACGTCCTCCCATGTACCCCGGCACGTACCCCAATGTCCTGACCAGACGGGCAGCCAGCCTGCAGCCTGGGGTCTGAGAACAAAGCAGTTGTAGGGCAAGGAAAGGGTGGCTTCCGTAGTGGCTTCTGTAGTGGCTTCTGTAGTGGCTTCTGTAGTGGCGTCTGTAGTGGCGTCTGTAGTGGCTTCTGTAGTGGCTTCTGTAGTGGCTTCTGTAGTGGCGCTCCTATATGTTGTATGTGAGGGGTTTTAGCGATGGGGATGGGAACATGGTTACTTATGGTTCTCGGATTATGGTATTGTGTGATATATGTGTAGAATAGAATCTGGTACTTAGGACTGTCTGTGGCCAATTTAGGGAGAATAGGGAGAGAAGTTAAATGTCCATACAAAACATGTACACAAGATAGTATAAAACATCATTTGTAACCTGCAGGGGAAGATCATGTTCCCCGGGTCATGTGTTTGTCATGGACCGAAGCTATAATGACACGTCAGTCTTATGTCGGGAAATTAAAAAGTCTAGGCTTGGCTCATTTATTGGGTAGTGATGATTGTGTAGGGTCATGGGTTATATGATATTTGCATCTGCGTGCCTAATCTTCCCACGTCATTGGACCAAGCCTTTTTTCATGGTGATATTGTATGAGACTGAGGGTCATCTTAAAGGCGCACTCAACCCAGGACCTAACCCTGCCGAGTTTTGTACGCAAATGACGTTGTGGGTTCAGTGCGCCTTTAACGAGGTTATACACCGTTTAGCTACATTTAAATGGATAAAAGATACCCAGTCGAAAGGTCGCCATTTGAATCTTAGTCTCAGCCATACCCACGTCTGAAACTGCACCAGGACATTACGATTCCTCCTGCAGATCAGATGCGCATGCGTACTGGCGAACGCTTGTCCCAGGGTGCAATGCGCGCTGAAAGACCCGGATTGAGCGTCCTTTTGTGGGCGTTTAATCTGAGCCGGGGGCCGCTTTAAATCTAATGTTTATGATTAACATATTCATGGTAATCATCCTCGTGGTGCGGGCTCCAACCCCCTCCCTACCCGGGGCCGGCGCCCAAATTACATTAATATTTGTACCGCTTGACGGCAGCAAATTGGCGAACAATATGGATGGGCGCAGTGCGCGTGCGCGACAAATTTACCGACGCAGCCTACATCTCTACCGCCCATGTCGAAGAGTTCCAACTTCCTCGGCGACCAGGAAAAAGCTGGTTGAGTTATAGAGGCGCGGCGGAATCCGGGATTAGGCACGGCCCCATTAACAGACATTGGGATTGAAACCATAAATAATCGCCAACCTTTCTTATGCATATGAAAACTGGGACCGCGCGCCCATTATTCAGTTTAATCATGCAGTCGTATAAAGTTTACCGGCGTGTTTTATAGACCTCCTCCATTTTAAACTCATCTGTCACCGACAAAAAGAGCCGCGCCGGGAACGAGTCTCTCGGGGAATCTTTCCTCATTCTCGCATCTTTCTTGGCGTGCCGCAGCGACCCAGCGGTGTCGGACGGCGACGATACTTCGTCAGTATCCGTCTTCCAATGTCCAACCGTCCTCCGCCTTTCTTCTGCTGCTGCTTCCCACCACCTGCATCCACATTGTCCTTCCTCAGTACCACGCCCCTTACAGCATCATAACTATGACCATGGTCGTGCCCATCTAAACCTATACCTGATGGCACATATATAGACAAAGGTGCACGAGTTTCAGTCTGTTGACTGGGTTATTTCACGAGTTGACCTTGGGCCGTATTTCACGAGGCCGTAGGCCAAGTGAAATACGGCCCAAGGTTCAACAAGTGAAATAACCTAGTCAACAGACTGAAATGAGTGTACCTTTGTGTTTATTTTTCATCTTTTTCGATTCAAAATACCGAAATTATTGTAGGGGGGAGCCTAAAAGGACTAAATTAGCTTATTTCTACGCCGTTCAAATGTAAACAAACCGCCGTTTTGATGACGTCACAGGGCCATGAAATACGACCATGGGTTATTTCACGGGGGGTGTGCAATACGGCGTTCTTGTCAATGGGACAGTCGTATTTGATGAAAAATAAAAATGAGATATAGACTATAGTGGCTTAATGTGCGATTACCGGTATGTGTTTTGCTTGACATTATCATAGAGAAACACAATATATATTGTGTGGTTCAGTAATGCAGTGGAAAATATATAAGTTGCCCAGGGTATTATGTACTATTCTAACTGCGCCGCCTTTCACCAGCCAAAAGTTAGAGGATCCACGTGGCAGATGCCAGCCCCAAAAGATGTCACATCATTGTATGGTATCACAATACATGGCACACTTCTCCACACGTGTCACATTGAGTGAGTTACATAGAAAAGTTTATTTATTGAGTCACATAGAAAATTCCTCACATATTAAAATTACAGATTTCGAACACGCTGTATCATAAGGGTCACCATGGTACATGCATAGGGCTGTCGAGACGTTAGTCACATCCTTTAAATAGATAAACCTATTTACAACAAATTCACCCCCTCCCTACCAATCCCCTCTCACAGCAACCCTTCCTCACGACCCTGCCCTACATTTGGAAGCCATCATCCTCCCTACACCCAAACCCCAATCCCCACCGTCGGAACGTGTTGGAGCAGTGAGGCTAAAATCCCCGTAGTTAAATAAGCCGACCCCCAATTAATTGCCCAGCCCAGGACGATTGGAAAACAAACAAACCGCAGCTCAGAGGTGCAGGGCGCCCGGCTTTAGCACCCCTCCCACAGCCCCCCGGCCTGCCCATTGTCGGGTGGGGAGGCTGAGGTGTCTATGGGGTCCACAGAGAGGGATAAGCAGCTAAATAGACTTGTATTTTGGTGTGCATACCTCTGCTGTCTGAATGGACACCTGCACCCTCCACTCCCACCTACATATTGTAGGACCCATCATCAATTTGTTCCCATGGAGAACGTGACGTAAGGTGGCTATAATGGCCAGTGTCTTCTCCTTCTGCCGACCAGGGTGGTATTAATACAGGGGGTGGGGTGTGTGTGTGGGGGGGGGGGGGGGATTCACTTTCAATTGGATACTTGGACAAATAACAAATAGGCTTCAGGAGATGATTGAGCCACAATGTCCTGAACCTGAATTAAAATAACCCTTGATACACAGGGTATTGGCTGTTATTTAGGGCGCGGGCCCGACTAGAGAGAGGCGTCAGCTGCTGCAGGGCTGTCTGAAGTAATGCTTAACCCTTTAGGGATCACATGTGTTGTCATGATGCATGAATGCAGCCCTGGCCATGCAGTGAGCCACCAGTGCTGCATTGAAGAACCATGACGCCCATATACGGGGTCCTGGAGGTTTGGCATGATACATGCATGCATCCCTGGTGAGTTACTTACTGTAGGGATGAGTTCAAGCATCTTGACGACCAAGGGCATGGCAGATTAAAACACTATGCGGCTCTCAAAGGGCTAATTGCACAAGGAGCTGGACAGGGGGAGTAGGGAGGGTGATGGTATGTAAGCGGGTAAGGAGGAGTAATGGGTGTCTGTGTGTTTACCCTCCTCCAGCACCCTACAGCACGTGGGGACCAGACTTAGATCTCCTCCTGGTGGGGTCGTCAGGTACAATGGCTGACCCACACTGATATACCCAATGGTCCATTAAACTATGTACAGCATATAGAAATTAGAAGATGTTCACTGGGAACCGTGATTCCTCAAACATTGACCATGTATTGCACACTCAGAAAAGTGAGTGTCACTGTCGCCAAAAGCACTCTCACCTAGAAGTCAGGCACTGCCTGGCTTTCAGGTTAGAGTGCTCTTGGCGACGGTGACGCTACCTGACTTTCAGGTGAGAGTGCTTTTGGCGACAGTGACGCTCACTTTTCTGAGTGTGTATGTCACATAACATAGATTGGATATGTACTATAGCCTAATAGTAGGCTACAGTGAATAGTTAACTTGTCAAATTAGAAGTTAGAATACGAAGCTGAAGGAAATAACCATGATAAAGAATGTAGAACAAATACATCTGCGAACTTGGCTTACCTCACGTACTACACATTGAATTCCATCCGATAGGAAGCGACACGAATCCCTGGACACAATCTTTCTGGTAGAGCATAGATTCATACAATAACCGACATAACCTGTGATTATCTCTTAGAGCTGATAAAAGCAATACGCGTGTACTATACTGAGCACCATGATTGGGAGTTATAGAACGAGGGAACTGATCTTAAAATCAAATTGTATCGGCTGTGAGGCAGTGATCTGAACAGACGATGACTTTTATGAATGCTTCAAAACGCATCCAGCCATGCACCAGCCCTAACCCACATGCTAATTCCATGAGGGGTTCACGTGTAGCACCCATCTGGCACTAGGTGGCGCACAGACTGGTGAAACCTCCCTATACTGTACACCAGCACCTATAGGCAGGAGGAGGTCAACGAGCAGACCCTGCTATTGGTTTTGTAAGGGACTGCGGAGTCCTTGCACCATCTTGTGGGGAATATCCCCCACCATTTGTGGGCTTTCCCATGGAGGCTATGTGACATTCACACTGCCCGACACTAATTCAGGCAGGAATTGACTCCTAATAATGTGAAAGTCCAGTAAAATGGTATATACATATAGTAGGCCCTACAGAAAGGGATCGTGCCCAGTCTTGTGTTTGTTCAAAAATAAGTATCTAGGAGAATCTAATCATCGTGTTTACCCGTGTCTTTGAATAGTACCATGCATATCCAGAAAATCCTCCTGGGCATTTTCCAAGTTGTGGAAAATGACTATAAACTGGACCTCACCCCCTCCCTCCTCAGCCAGCTGCGGAGGTACTCGTAGTGCTACCCTGCAGGTCGCCATGATTAATACGCGGCCCAGGCTTACTGCTGACACCTCCCCTGGCAGCACAGAGATGGAGCGGGCAGGGGCAGGGGAGGGCCGGGCACAAAGACAGACAGGAGGCCCTGCATGAAAGACAGGGATCAGGGATTGACAGGGTTGGGGTGAGGGCTAGGGCAGATGGGGGAGTATATGGTGTGTACTCAATGAATAGGTCAGGTCACAAGCAAAACACTGAGGCCTAAAGCCAATGGCCCCCAGTTTATACAAGGGCCATAACTATATTATTGTTTCGTAAGAAGGAGGGCGAGGCCAAAACTCTTCTTTTTTTGACCAAAGAATTTATTTCTTTAAAAATCCCCGAAATTAAAAAAAAATGCATATAATGCTGGGATTGGCCTTGGTTTGCAGCTGAGTTCACATTTTCTAACCGTTGGGGGTTTGTAGACCTCTACAGGCATATTGCCTTTACATATATGGTGCATCTAACTATGCATTGACCTGTATTCATTGAACTATTTCATATTGCCATGATTATTATATGCTCCATGAAATCCCAATAGTATTTGAGGTTTTGATTTATCCTATAGGCCTATAATATAAGTATGAGGTGTTGCCTGCCTGTGGATGCCACAATGCTCCTGCCCCCCCCCCCCTCCTGCTCCTTGTGAGGAGGACCCTGGAGGGAGGACGGCGCCCACTGGAGGCTCCTGGAGGCTGCTGGAGTCGGAGGCTGATCCGCCGGGGCGATCAGTCGCTCCATCATGACGTCTCAATCTGCCCCCGACGTGTCAACATGGCGCCGCTGCCTGCGCGCCCCGCTCTGATTTACGAGCCTTCTGCGCATCTGAGCGTGCGCGCGCAGCCTGTCATGGCGGTGCCACAAGGCCCGCAGCCAACAGCTCGGCATTTAATTGCCGCGAGCCGCTTTAATTAAAACTAAATGCGGCGATATTAAAATTCCGCGCGAATGATCCGCGGCTGCTCAATTTGCCTAGGGGGCGAAAAAACGGGGCGCGGCCGGGGGATTAGGGGTAAAATATGGGAAATTTTTCGCTCGGCTTGCGGGATTTATGTTTTTCTGTGTTCGGCTAAGGACTGATGCATGTGTTAGCGAGAGCGTCTTCATTGAGCGCCGGGCGATTTTGATTGCATCTCCCGGACGCGTAATTAGGTATCAATGTGTTTTTATTGAAAACAAGGCAGTCTTTTAATAAGGCCCGCCTAATGACGCCGGCATATTTGGGGATCGACTTGAACCCGGTAATTACCATGTCGGAGCGTTGTTAATGTCTGAGCAGTTTATAAGGCTGAGGGCGCCGTAGGTGTGGTGGTACCGGAGTAAATGGAGTAAATTGAGTCCTGAGAGCTTGATTCCACTGGGGCAATTGTGGGAGTGAGGCAAGTATCTGAAAACAAAAATACATGTATATGATCACACCTCATCGCACAATCCCCTACTGAAATGACCTCAGTTGAGTCTTCCTATTATTACTGAATAGATTGTAGCATTTACTAAATAAATATGTTTTTATTTGAAAATCTCCTACTGCAGAAGATATTGATCAATGTCATGATTATTTCGCGAGAACACATTTAATATCATTACATCCTGGGGAGAGATGGGTGGTAGTATAGTACAGTATAGGGAACTATAGCAGCAACAACAGCAACACATGGAGAAGTGGGTGGCAGTGTAGGGGAACTAAGGCACCAACAAACAATTCGGTTATATAGAAGTAGCTAGTTAGTGGTTGGCGGTAAGAGGATATATAGCATCAACAACAACAGGGTAGAATTGGGTGGCAGTAAGAGGATCTATATAATCAACAACAACAGGGTAGAATTGCGGGGGGGGGGGCAGTAAAAGGAACTATAGCATCAACAAGAACACACCGGGTAGAAGTGGGTGGCAGTAAGAGGATCTGTATAATCAACAACAACAGGGTAGAATTGGGTGGCAGTAAAAGGAACAACAACAACAATAACCCGGGTAGCAGTGGGTGGCAGTGTACAACACACCCCCCCCCCCACACACACACACACACACACACACACACAAACGTTAACATTAACGACCCGCGTGCCGCTGTAATCTTTGATTGCCGACACCACTGCCACCTTGCGGAGGGGGCAGTAATGACGGGGGGCGGTGAGAAGATTGTCGGCTCGGGCGTCTCCCCAGCGTCCCCCGGGCCGGCCTCCCGGCTGTAATGGGCCATCTCTAAACGCCGCCCGCCCACCCCACGCGCGTGCGCCGAATGGCTATGTCGCCCACTTTGAGAAAACCACTTTCACCCGCCCCCATTTAAACTCGCAGGACGGCTGTGTGGGATCGTTCTGCGGCCTGTTGCACACATACATGTGTATGGACACTGGTGGTGGCAGGAATCCCACCTTTAATCCCACCACCCACTGGTCGTTGAATCATAGATTAGACGATTTGTCACACCTCAAAGGATGCTTCTCTCCCACACGGTTTTCGTCTTGGTGTGTAGACACACAGTATTGAGGTGTCCAACAAAGAGACAAGGCCCACCGCTCCCTAACCACCGTGGTTGGCCGAGTGTATCCGGGTTAACCCGAGCTAACCCGATCTAACCCGACCTCTCACGAACACAAAGCCAGCTTACATCGTTTTTCACCGAGCCACCACTGAGCCAACAATACATTCCCACAACATTGCCAACAAAACGATCCCACAATACCCCTCCCCTCAAACAAAACATGCCCACAACATCACCAACAACGTGCCCACAACACTGCCAACGATATGCCCACAACACCAACATCAAAACATGCTCACAACACCAACAAAACGTACCAACATTCCCAACCACATCACGTCGAAAAAAACATTCTCACAACAAAATATACCCACAATCCTCTCAAAAAACATGCCCACACTCAAAAAGTTAACTTGTCTCCAGACTCTTCAAAGTGAAAATCATAAAATAAACGAGTCAAAAACTCGTCTAAGTGACAAGGAAGTGGGTCTTTTAGCTGGAGATAGAAGACCCACTCGGCATGTGCCAGCCAAAAAGCAGACATTTGCCAGCTCCAGATTCTATTTGTGGGATGGTAACCTGATAGGTTAGACAACTTTTGACTCGTTTATTTTATGATAGTCACTAAGACGAGTCTAGAGACAAGTTTACTCAGTGCACAACACCACCAGCACCACCAGCCCCACCCCATGTGCGTCCATCTCACACAGCCCCCGTCAGACGGCCAGAGTCACACGGCCCACTTGAGCTCTTGCCCCTCAGGTGTCACTGAGACGTCGCGTTACGTGCTTCATACAGACGACGTTATTAATCAGCCTCGTACTTTAACCCTCTAAAGACCGCATAGTGCTTTAATGTCCCATGCCCTTTTTGTCGTCATGATGCATGGATGCAACCCTGCTGAGTCGGCACTACTCTCTGTAAGGCTGTATTGATGCATTAATGCAACCATATACAACCATAGTTGTACATAGGTAATGGTTGATGCACTCCAAATGCTGCCATGGCAAGCAGAATCACTCTGAACTGCTTGTCTACATAGTGGCGACAAAAGGGCATGGGTCATTAAAGCACCCTGCAGCCTCTAAAGTGTTAATCAGTCTGTTCCTTAACGTAACCCCCATCTGGTGGGGGTCAGGGTGTGTATATCGGCGCGGGGTGCGGCAGGGCTCACCCTTGGGGCTGCCCCGTGTATTATACCAACACAATGCAGGCTCCTGGAGGCATTGTCCCACCACTAACGAGCCTACAAGGGTCGCCCCCAGGGGTCGGGGTGTTGCCCTATCTGGGAATAGCCCTTTAGGGTTTGAATAATGCTTAAATGCACAGTGCCCCCTTGACTTGATGATGAATGAATGCAACCCTGGCGAAAGACATGCCAGTGCTGCATTCAAACATCATGCCGAACCTTCAGGGTTAATACACTCCATATAGGGTCGGTATGGTTCATGAATGCAGCCCTGGTGCGTAGACGCGAGAGGGCTGAATTCATGCATTATGATGATAAAGGGCATATATCTTAACGCAATATGCGACCTTCAAAGGGTTAACGAGCCTACAGAGGACACCGCCAGGGGGTGGGGTGGAGCCTTATCTGGGGTTAACTGGCACACAAGGTGGGTTCCCCACACCTAGAGCAAGCCCCTAAATCTAACCCCTTAATGTAACTTAACATGAACAGCACACATTCAGGCATCCACTCGCCATATTGACTTCACCTCTCAGGGGGTAATAAATGATGGTTTTCAAAACGTGCCTGTAGAGTGTTTTTGTCGAAGGGTGCCCTGCCCTGCCCTGTGTATGGCCTGTGTATGCTGTGTATTGGGTGGACAAGGGCTGCTTTATGCTGGGTCGCCGAGGCTTGTCTAATGTCCGTTAATAGGGCATTCAGCGGCGCGGAGAGCTGTCATCCATACAGCCAGCATTAAGGCCCTATACAACACCCCCCGGCTGGAGCAACATTGAGTGGAGAGGCCATACACTGTATACAGGAGGGACATTGAATACATCAACACTGCTAAAAGAGTTGTTTCCTGTGCTGGGGTGCTGCCTATCCATAGCAACATCAATAACACTCTCTACACTAAAAGCCAGTCTAGCCACTACAACATGGGAATTAATGTTAGAAACATTGCAGTCACCCTGAGAGCTCCCTGTTCCTTATAACAGTGCAAGGTTTACTGCAGCTATATACCTGATGGATGTGGGACCTCCTTGTGGCAGTGCTACTCGTGTTGTGACTAATGCTAGCCGTGCCACGGTGTATACAGCTAAATGGAGTGCTGGAGTAACTGCCGACTGGGGCCTGAGATAAAGGGAAATAAGATGATGCTCTGACAACAAGTGACAGTGACAAATCTTGACGTGACGTCACCGCTAACGCCGCGTCTCCTTGCAGCGCGATTACACCACATAAACTACCCCACTCATTGTGAATACATGTCCGCTATTATACATATATGTGTAGGTGAAATGAGAGATTAATGTATTACAAAATATCTTTGGCTGTTTTTAAATGGTCTTACAGATTAATGGAAACATTAAACATAGATCACCTAGATTCATGTCCCTATACCAACTTCCTATCCGAGGTAAGACATCTATAGGGATGCCTTCTACCCCCCCCCCCCCTCACACACACACATACATACATACTCAACAGCAAATATTTCTTCTTTTTTTTAAGTTATGAATATGTGACCACCATCAAGGTGTAGATGTGGCAGTCAGCTTGTGGGACCAGATGTACATGACCTACATCCGGGCCGTCACATTAACCTTGAGACTTGACCTCTCGGTGAGTACCACTACACGTGGTCAGACATGCAAATTGCCGACTCATGGTGGACATTCTCCAGTCTACAGTACACCCAGGGGGTAAGGTAGGGGACGGGGGAGAGTTTTCTACTTTATGGTCATGTACTTTAGGGTCGATGGGGAAATTACAGAACATGGAAATCGATGTTGGAGTGAAATTGATTTTTATTTTGGGCACATGGATGGTAGGATAGCGCTGGGGTTGAGCGTCACTTGTGTAAATCAATACATGTAGGCATATACCGATATTAAAGTAAGAAAGAAGGGATGCAAGATCAGTGTGTCCACACATGAATACATGTTTGTTTGTGTAGTTTAACGTCCTATTGACTTTGCAGGGGAGACTTAGTAGGTACCGGGCACCTTGTATGTAACTTTATGCCACCCTTTATACATATAGTATTGAGCAGTGGGTAATCCATGGATCTAGTCTTAGTGGTCCAAGCCAACTGAATACCGTCGTGATCCATTGTTTACAGAGCAGGCTCCGACTCCGCACGTTCACTCTTGGTTAGTAGTATACCCAAATTGGTGTTTTACCCGGGTACAGGCATTACTCACCAACCACCCTTGTGAGTAGCATACCTAAATTGGGCATTCTCTCGGGCACGATTAGCTTATCGATGTCAAATCAAAATTATGATACTAGGGAACGTTTGCAAATGAAGACATCTATATGGGTCCCATTTGACGACGTTTACCCCACTAACACCATTTCTGTATCGCATTTTCCATGTTTCATCAGTTAAGACCCCCCCCCCACAACCACCACCACACACACAAAAGCCCTAACTGGTCACGGTATTTTTGAACCTTCTCAAATAATTCATCAATACTGAATATGTATCGATACTGAAGGGTGTCCTGATACATCATTAAGTATAGCGAGAGCAGGTGTGATATGACACCCATAAAGGTGTGACAGACTCACGAACTAACCCTTTGGAAGTAGTATTATGGATCCGGGAAATTAAGCATTGTTTCGGTAAATAGTCCAATGCAAACCCCAAACTCCGCCCAAACTCTGACATTAAATCATGATACATGTATATCAATACTGATCAATTCTTTTAGTATCTTGAGATACAGCCAAAATTTAGCCCACCCCTGGGGTAGCAGGTGTGGTGTGGTACAGGGGGTGAGGGGTCCATCACGGGGTGCCCAGTCCCACTGACCACTCCTGGGGGTGTATAGGTGATGGATGGTCAGTCAGGTGCAGGTCACTGACCACTCCACCCCTCACACTGACAGACAGGCAGGCTGACCACTCGTAGTGCCACCCTGCACTACATGCCTATACACACTGACCAGTCAATCTACACTGGGACTAGTGAAACCAAAAAGATGTCCTTTTATACTGTAAACCGACAGTAAATTCTACTGCTACTGTACATGTGTACACTCATATTATAGTATATACTAGAGGAGATTTTACGGATCAACTACAATTACTTTTAACAGTGTAATCATACATCCCCTACATTCCACAGTTCGTAGGATTTTGCACCAATATGTACAACTCCAATATGTATGTATTGCTTTCTCACATCAGTAATCACGCTAAAACAAATAAAGAGTCCTATAGATAGGAACTCTGTGCCCTTATTTTTCCCATCATTGCTCGATCATTAGGCGACCTGCTGACCAGCCTTGGGACGTGTTGGTTTAGATAAATACAGTATCAAACATGGCTGGTGCTATTGTAGACAATGAACTGGTCGTGAACGGCCTCCTCGGTACAATCCCCTGTATATGGAGCCCCCCATCTAGTCTAGTCCTGACGCGTCAAGTGGGACAGACGGATCAGGGCCGGGCGAGTCGGATCATTAGTGGATGGGGCGCAGGGTGCGACCAGCAGGGTGGGGAGGAGGGTGCGACACAGGGTGCGACACAGGGTGCGACACAGGCAGTGGTACTATACGAGCTACTATAGTAGCAGCGGGGTGTAGTGAGATAGTGGGGAGTAGACTGTGGGGGTGCTAGCCGGGTTTGGGGCTCTAAGGGCTTTACTACTGTGGTTATGTGTGTGCGTGTGTGTGGGGGGGGGGGGGGGCGGTGACAGCACATGTGCATACATCATTCTATAGAAACGCCCCTCATTGCCCTGACCTCTCCTCACTGATTTCAGTATCAAATTCATTATTATCATACATTATTATTAGCTAACAATTTCTCAATACAACGGCTCACTATATACATACAAGTAGTGCCAATTCCTTCCATATATACCTACTCCTTACTTTAACCCCTCCTTGCTATACCTCCTGTGTCTCCCCGTCTCCTTACCCATTTACTAGAGCCCCTTCCTCCCCCCTCCTCCCGTTAATACCCCAGTAGTACCCCCCCCCCATCCCCACCCACACCCCTACTACAGTAGATAGAGGGTGGCAGGGCCGAATGTAGGACACCCACACGACAAGACCAGCCGGCCAGGAGGACATGAGTCGATCCATAGAGCCGCCTCCTGGCCCCTGACCCATATATCAGCTCCACCATTTACTGCCCCATCGTCTTGTATGTACACCTACACTGACTCTCACTACCTTGTATATAAGGAAAGAGGTCTGTCTGTTTATGGGTATTGTCGGTTGTCATTGCATACGTATATTTAGCGAGGTTATTATCATTGAATACAGTATAACCTGGTACAAATATATATAGTCTATAATCACCCTTGTGAGTAGTACAGGGAAGTTGGGCATTTCCTCGGGCACGAAACCTTTGCTTTAAAACACAAACTCTGTTACATTGTTGCATTACAAAATGAGGTCACCTATTTTGGGACCCTTTCTAGTCCCCAGTCACCCTCTTGTCAATATGGAGTCAATGTGGTATATGTGGCAGTGATAAATTCATTTCAGTTCGGGGCCTTCCATAAAGTATGTACGCAAATTTTCTCCAGAAATTGCCCCCACCCCCCCCCCCCCCCAAAGTTCTTATTATTACAAAGGGTTTATGTACACAAAATTTTCCAGAAAATAGACCCCCCCACCCCACATACACTGTTGAATATAATGTAGAATGTATAGAGTTCTGCCAGCTCCCCTGTATAATAGCAGATTGTCTAGATGTGGGTTGTCAGCTGCGTTATAAGTGACAGGCAACACGAGGCTGTGGTGACGGGTTTAAATTGTCACCATCTGGTGTACGGTGTAGCGGCAGCCAGCGGCAAAACGGCCAGCAAAAAGCAGCAAAAAGCCGCTCTCTATCAGCATATCAAATGTCATTAAGGGGATTACGTGAGTCAGCCGGAACAAATTTGGCACATAATCCCGCGACGAATCAAATCTGTATCAGCCAATTAAAGTGGTGGAATGTCCGATTTTTCGCCTGACTTGGGCGCGGCAGCCCGCGACCGCCGACCAGGCCGCCGTTTAATACCGGCGATAGGCGCGCCGGGCCGTCGGGGATTTACATAAATTTACTTAGCGCCGAGATTAAATTCAAACGGCAAATGAGGCGAGAGAAAATATGGCACGATTATTCGCCTTGCCGAGGGCGGGACGTTGTCTATAGACGTTCTGGGTGTCATAAAAGTGGCCGGTCGGCGGCGGCGAGGGGGTCGTGCGGGTAAAGAGGGGGCTGTCCACGCCCAAATAAAGATACCGCCCCGCCGCACATCGCCAATATAGAGATATCGCCGCCACGATCGGGGCTGATCGGGGCCAGGCGGGCCTCGGCATAAGCAGCGTCCGAGGGGGCATGAAGGTCAGGGGTCAGGACTAGGGGTGGGAGCTCAAGGTCATAGGCTGAGGGCAGGGGGTGATGGGAAGGGAATGGTTAAGGCAATGTGGGTATAACATGGGGATGGGGAGAGGTATATGGATTCTGCTGCCAACTGTGACAACTGTCATTGGACACATTTTATGATACCGTACGAGCTGCTGTCGAGTTGATACATATAGGAAAGGAAAATTTGTGAACGTTAACAGATGACGTCACCAGATTTTAAACCTGTTACAATATCCCCCTTGGCACTTTAACACTGCTATAATTATTCGTAAAAGCAAAGTACAGCTGATGTCATTTATGAACGTTCACCTTTCACAAAATCAGAATTTCTCGGGTCTACATTCCTGCACACAGGGATAATTTATTATTTGAATGAAACGAGTTAATTCTGTGTTTCTCATTGAAGTGCCTGCATTGCAGAGTTGTTGCCACATGTAAACATGTGTATACATGCACATTGTATTTACATTATGTCAACATGGCAATTCCTCCCGTGTATCAATGGGCACCACCTTCATGTAAAGACACGATGTATACACCCATGCAATATGATATCATGACACTGTTGGCAGCACAGAATCTCGTCCCTGAGGCTTCTTATGAGCTTCAGTCATGCACATATACAGATGTGTGCCGTGACATTCATGATTTATACACATTGCTCTCACATGCCGGTATGTGTCAGTAGTAGGCCCTGTATTATATGAACGGTCCATTTGCCCATTTTGTAGAAATATTCAGGCTATATGCGGGCTATATGGTTCGACTGATGATGCGGTAGATGCCACACATATATATCCTGGAAACCCTCAAAAATGTCGTGTATACCTGGTAGACGTTGGGCCCCATGGCCCTCCTCTCCGTATATATTCATAATATTACACCCAACACACTTTGCGCCCTCCCCTATAAATGCCCCCACGGCCCTTATATATCTCCACAACCACTGGTTGAGTGCTTGTGACCATATTAAAGTGTAGCAGCGCGCACAGCCCCTGATACAACTGCTACAGTAGGCTGCACACCATCAACATGGCGACCAGCCCCGTGTTCGGGCAGCGTTAAAACAAAGCCAATCGGCGCCTGGCCCGGTCCCACTTGTCTCCGGGCCCGACTCGACGCATGATCGAGCAATTCCAGGGCGCCCGCTGAGCCGTGATGTAAGGGCGGCCGGGGACGACGCCGCGCCGACCCCGCCTCTCACCCCAAATTGAGACTGTATTGTAATTTTGGCTCCCAACATTGTCGGGCGGCCAAATGACGTGATATTGTCTTTCACCCCTTTTCATTTCGTACCCCGCGCCTTTTTTTGTCGCCTCTTTATTTGTGTTATTTATTTATTTATCCATCTCCTCTGCTGTCGGTGCTCGCCGTCTAACCTCACCTCATCCCCCTCCCCGCGGGAACCGGGCGGAGGAATAACTTCCGGAATGATGCCCCCGTCTCGCGCCGAGGTCACGTGATCGCGAGACGGGATGTTATTGTTTCCAGAACGAGGCTTTGTGACAGAGAGACGCAGGGCTAATTGAGCGGCGTCGGCGGCGGCGGGACGCGGCACCGCGCGGCCGGCTGAATCATCGGGCCTATTACCGCGCCGCAGCGCCTGATCAGGGCGCCGCCTGCCGGATTAAACATTAATGCGCCACAATATTTGTGGCCGGCAAAACGACTCGCCGCCATTTTGTCACTAGCGACGGGCGGCAAATTGAAGAAAAATAGCCGCCATGACGAGCGAGTGCTGGTGTACCGCTTTGACGTGACGTCCTGCGTCAAGGGAACCCAGCGTCCGCGTCTGATGTAAAGGTAGCCGCGTCTTCCGGGAGTTGAGTTCAGGAACTGCTCCCACAGCCTGAGTTGCTCCTGTCTCGGACAGGCCCCCCCCCTTCCTCACCCTCAGTAGGCGAGCTGCTCACAGCAACGACTCCAGCATCGGGGACTTAGGGACCAGGGACACACTGAGGTGCGCGCGCATAGCGGAACCGGAATCATTGGTTTAGAAGTAGTAGTGGGATGCGTGGCCGGATGATGGATGTGGCGTCCCCTGGCGGACACTGCCCCCATCACGTCACCGCCTACCACGAGGTGGCGCTCCTACCAGCAGCGCCTCCTCCCGGGCCGACAACCATCTCCTGTCACGTGGGGGGCAAGCGGCGAGATCACGGCGGTTATCGCGAGACGCGGCCATCTGAATTGTCCGATGGCGCGTTGAAGGCCGGGCGGCGTAGAATTAAGGAGGGCGGGTCGCGCGGTCACAGATAAGACGGCGATATGACAGCGGGCGGGGGCACAGGGGCGCGGGATGATTCAGGGAACGGCCGCCAGGAGGGGGTGCTCATCATGGCGTCTGTAATGACACCCACCCTGAGGTGCATGCCGGGTACAAGAGCTGCCCCCTGCCACTTCCTCCCTGGAGGAGGCGGCCGCCAGGGGCCGACACCAGCGGGCCGAGATCTCACGTCAACTCGCGAGAACACGCCGCCATCTTGACCCAGTGCTGTCACGTGGTGCGGGAACGCGCCATGCGCTGACCTGTCGTCACTGCAAACAGCAATCTGTCCCCCGCCTCCTCCCTTCTTGCACCCTCCTCAGTGTAACACCCCCCCCCCTCCCGCTCTTTCCTCGTCGTCTTTCCTCCTCCTCCCATTCAGAACCCTTGCCCCAAGCAGCCTGTAAAGCCCCTCTATTCGTGGATTATGTTGGTTTTTGATTGGGGGCACAGAGTTTAAATAGTTGTGATTGCAATTCATTCTCCCTTGTCTAAATGTGCAATTCATTCTCCTCTGTCTAAATGGAGGTGAATATTCCATATTTAATATACCCCAATACTTGCTAAATCAATTCAAAAGTAGTCCAATAACCTTAATGATATACCAATAAACAATAGATCGCCATTAGTCGGTGCGATATCTATGTACCGAGACCAAGATCATAAGTACACAGAGAAAATTATCCTAGTCATTCTGACTCATATTGCAGAGTCAAACGCCTGTCACCAGAATAACTCACTTTTTGACTCACTTTTTGACTCACTTGTACAAGGGAGTCAAAACGTATTTGACTCTTTTGTACAAGAGAGTCAAAAAATATTTGACTCTTTTGTGAATGTGAGTCAACATTTGTTTGACTCGGGTGTACAAGGGAGTCGAAACGTATTTGACTCCCTTTCAAATCAGAGTCAAAGTAGTATTGACTCTACTGTCTAGAAGGTTGAGACGGGAATAGGATTCTTTATTCATCATCAATTATCTTCTGTACATTGTCTGTCCTCGTTGGGGACGCATATCAATGCTGGTCAGCCTTGTAGTCTGAAAGAGAAAGTTATAGGCTATATTAATGCACGTATTATGATCACTTAGTATACAGTGTAGGCAAGTACATCATATAGATATATGTGACATGTTCTGGGAAAAGGGACTTTAGTGCACCCTGCACTAAGGGCCCTTTTCGCAGATCGTGTCACATATTTAGAGCAGAACAATTATTCCCAATACAAGTTAAGTGGTTTCATTGGCATACGTTTTCAATACAAATATAGCATTGCCATAGGCATGTATATGATGTGTACGATTGTAAAGATAATATCAACCTCAAAGTATGACTCCAAAGGGGACAAAATCGACCTGGCAATTGAATAAAGCTCCAAAAAAGCGACCTTGTGACATGGGGCCCTTAGTTTCGGCGACTTTCCGACTTATGGGGGGGGGGGGGGGGTGTCCGGGCCAGGGGCCCTCCTGACAATCGGCCCTGGGACAACAGGCCCTCAGCATTTTAGCCACATGACGATTGGCCCCCCTGACAATAGGCCCTATGACAATTGGCCCCCATGACTCTAGGTCTATGCTCGGACGTTAGTATGGTCTATGCTCGGACGTTAGTATGGTCTATGCTCGGACGTTAGTATGGTCTATGCTCGGACGTTAGGCAAATGGCCCACAGTCAGGGGGGCTTATAGTCAGGGTGCCATTCGTCATGGGGCTGATATTCCGCAGGGCTAATTGACATGGGGCCGATATTCCTGAGAGCCAATTGTCATGGGGCCCTTTGTCTGCAGGGCCCCTGGTCCGTGTACCGGGGGGGGGGGGGACCCCTCTGCAACCCTCTATAGTCAGATAACCAATAGTCCTAGCCTACCCCAAGTGTAGGGATCACTACACTTGTACTACACAACGTAATACACATGTATTATGTTGATACATGCACTACACATCCGTATACTACATACAGCCTACTACATTAGTATTATACCACCCGTACCCCAATAGCGTTACTTACCTTATATTTCTGCTCTTGTGTAATGCTGTTGCAGTGGGTCTACTGATGCAAGGATGCATCTAAACAAAGAAAACGGCGTCCCCACGTGACCTATATGGCGGGAATATATGAGTCAATCTCACTTTGACTCAGGTAAATGAGTCAAACTCACTTTGACTCAGTTGCTTTCAGAGTCAAACCATCTTAACTCTGCAGGCCAAGGGAGTCAATAGTGGTAAACGAGTCGAATGGGGTTTGACTCACTGTATGGCAGAGTCAAATGAGCAAAGAAAAGAGTCAAAGTCACATTGACTCTGGGAGATGAGTCATTCTGACTAGCATAGTT
Organism: Harmothoe impar; assembly: GCA_947462335.1. Lineage (NCBI taxonomy): Eukaryota > Metazoa > Annelida > Polychaeta > Phyllodocida > Polynoidae > Harmothoe > Harmothoe impar. The sequence goes on from OX381707.1 coordinate 24,659,094, forward strand.
TTCTGTGTGTATCCAAGTGCTTACACAAATGATGGCACCTTTTGCAGAACCCTGGTTGACCCTACCAGAGATCTACATGTAGGTCTTTGACCCTACAGACATTCCCATGCATACAGGCCTAGTTGTCAAGGCTGTTTATAAAAATATTTCCCAAGCACTTTCCCGTTGAAACAATTTATGAAGAAAGTGACCTCTATACAATGTACCTTGGTACATGGTCTGGTCCATGTTTTAATAGATTGACCCGAGCCACACATTTCCTTAGCTGGTTTTGAGTATTATATGGAACAGGCTGTATTCATGTATAGGAACTTTCAGATCATACCGGTAATAGTTACTACAGGACCGACATTCACACCGTGAGAACCAACTCATTTTATGACTCAGTGCCCCACCAACCTGTACACATGGGAACATACCAAGTTGCTCACCATTGTGGCTGTATAGCTATTGCAGCCCTACTCTATATGAGCTTATGTATATTCACCCCTGCCCCCCCTTACCTCCACCATTGTCTGCTGCCCCTTTATGGCTGCCCCTAGATTAGGGCGGCCAATGCGTTATGATAATCAGCTGGTACAGTACACAGGGGTGCTGCCGATTGGTCATCACACCTTTATTGCTCCTTCACCGCTTCATAAAGTCTTTAGGCGAAATGTCGTCTGCTGCTTTGAAGGTCATTTCCCGCGCGTTTTGAAGTGCCGCCTTCCCACGATCTCAGGCCTTCATTGATATGGGGTGTATATGGGTGTATAAGACCATTCCCGGCTCATACAGCGGTATAGTGCTGATCAATTCCCAGCGGTCTCATCTGCCGTGTGCTATTACCTAAATTAAAGACGCTCTCTGGAGGAGGCCCGGGCCGCCTTGATATAGGGCAGGCCCAGTTTACGTGGCCGCCGTCGGCGTGGATTGGATGGAAACGGGTGGCGGTGGATTGGTTCCGAGAACATGATGAATATGGCGGCCCCGTTACGGGATGATTCAGCGAAAATGAAAATGTGCCGCAAGGGCCGACGGGAAGGGGACGCGGGCCGTAAATAGAGAGTGCCCGGATGGGGAGAATAGCACGGGGCGGCCCGTTTGGTTACACGGGGTATGCAGGACGCGACACTTTGTATCATACTTATTGTGATATTGAGAGGAAGGAATAGCCACCTTGTAACTGGGACGAGACACAGTGGGGCCATTCAAACTGCGGCAGATTATATCAATACAGAAATGGGGGGTGATTACCAGGCACATTCTCAACCATATTCTTTTTTGGGACCACAATCCAATTTAACATAATATGACAGTCAATTTATAGGATTTCTTTCCTGGGTTTGAAAATAACATTTAGAATCTTTTGATGAAGCATTTGACTATGCAAAACTGACATAGTACACGCATGCGACGCATCACGAGATAGTCAAAACAATCTGCCAACAGTATCCCCGAGTCTAACCAACATATCCATATACTACTATGGGGTTTTTGAATGAAGTTATCAGTAGTGTTACACGTACGGGTCCATATTTACAGCCCATATACTTTCTTTCCCTTGGTTATACTTCAGACATTTACATTGCATTCCCTGCTCTAAATATACAGTGTGGGAAACATAATAAAGAATAGCGTAATTCAGTCATGGTAGTTCTTTTGGCAAAAAAAGACAATTTTGTCACAGGCTGCCATTAAAATATGCACCCCTTGTCACACTCCCCCAGCACATGTTATGATGCATGTGTCTGCCCGCCTGCGCTGGAGAGAGTGTAGAGAGCGGCTGGTGCGCGGCGAGATGCTGTATTGATGAATGGCTTGTCATAACCGGAAGGATCCATCTTGGCCTCTGTGACCGGAGAGTGGTAGTGGCGGCGGGGTCGAGGCCGGGTCTGGATTAATCTCTCATCGGCAGGCGGACCCGATTCATGTTTTATACACGAGGCTAGCGGGGGCGAGCAACGACGAGGCGAGAAGAGGGGGAGGGGGGAGTTGGTGCTGATGGTGGTGGTGAGTAGGGGGGGGGTGTTAGTGACTAGCCCTTTAGCATATCTATAGGCCCTCCCCTATACATACAACCCTCGACATGTTGGGTTCAACTTCATATCTACATGTAGTATGCACACAAGAACCCAATGCATTATAAACACAATAAAGCGTATACCTACAACAAAAACAGCAACAACAACATCAACACATATACACATATATACACATATACATTAATACACATTTCTGTTTGTTCAAAACATATTCTACTATATTGCTGCAGATTGTCGTTCATCAAATAACCATTGATTTTTTTCTCTTGTATTACAATGACTTTGATAGAAATCTAAAATTATAGTCCTGCTCTTACCGTACCGTCGCGATAAAGCGCCTGGTCTTGAAAGAGCGCCGGTCTTGAATAAGCGCCGGGGGTATAGGGGCCTCCAAATGTTTCTTAAGCACTAAAATAATGACCTTGAATAAGCGCCTGTGTTTTGTATAAGCGCCTGTGTAAGAGCCCCGCCAAATTGAAGAGCGCCCCGGCGCTCAATTGCGACGGTACGGTAACTGAATATATAATGGTAGACATTACATTGTATTATGTAACTTTAAGACCCGTTGTATTCAATACCATGATAACGTAGCTAATGTCCTCTATACCGATATGGAATCCATTATTTAACCAAATGTCCAAAGATCTAAAGACACCTTTCCCACTTGTGTTTTCCAGGTCTGGTTCCAAAACAGACGGACAAAATGGCGAAAGAAGCATGCAGCTGAAATGGCGACGGCCAAACGCAAACAGGAGGAGCGCGCTGACGAAATGGACGACAATTCTGAAGGAGACGATGGAGAGGAGGACGAGAATATGCGCGATTATAACTCTATGGACTCTTGTAACAACAACAAAACAACGTCACAGGTTGCCCAGGACTATGGCCTTGACGTACTGTCAGGGCATGGCATGCCGCAGTAGTCCGTCCTTGGACGTACCCATTTTGACGTCTCTCCAAGGTCACTCCAATGTCAGTCAGTCAGTCACTCGGAGAAGGAGCATCACGTTTAATAACCGAGACGGAAGAAAAACTGTGTATGAAAATCTCGCTTTGGATTTAAAAAAAGCCTGCTTGTATATAATCCCTAATTTAATATGTTAAACGGTATTTGACTCTCCCGGCCATCCACAAGTGGCCGGAAACGCCAAAATATGTTCGTCTGAGGAATGTGTGCGCATGCGTGGCGACAATTGTCGTCTGTTTCCGGTGTGAAAGAGCGCGAAAATCAGCAGAGAATAGTCTGACTTGTTCTCGTCTTCTAGGGACTTTAAATGATCTTCTATATCATGCAATTCATCAGAGGACGGAGCTATGGCTACCCTGTACTATCACATATTGTGTATAATGGTGAAGAGAAACTCTTTTTGATGTTTCGTCCCACATCTCATGTTATTATGTGTATATAATTTATACAAAATGCTAGCCAAATATAAAATATTGAACAAAATGCATAGGTGCGAGTTTGTCGTGTTTATTCACTTGCAATTAAGTATGTACATTCATATATATGATTTTCAGATGTTTATTTCAGACTCCTGTTTCCCAATGCCTATCATCGATCATATGCATTCATACATAAAGGTTAACTTGAAATATTGAAGCATGGGAGTCGGAAGCAACTTGGCCTCTTTTGTAATTGAATGTCCAAATTCACTATGATTATAATCATACTGCTTTTCCAAAAGTCCACATAGGATACATTCAAGTTTTTTTTGTGTTTCTCCTTTTTGCGCGGCGGGGGGGGGGGGGGGGGTCCCCCTCCCCTATATAGTTCCAGACATGCCCGCAGAGGATAGCTGGCAATATCAAATAGTAAGGAGTAAAGATTGGAGCAGCTGAGATAAAAGGCATATATGGCTGTGTCTCACGACCTTGAGCCAATGTTTTTGTCTCTGACCGGGTGCCGTCCCTGACCAGGTGCCGTCTCTGACCGGGTGCCGTCTCTGACCTGGTGTCAGAAAAACGTGTTTTTTAAATGTCAACCTATACTCATATATATAAGGATATGTAAAAACGTTATGGCAGATCTTATGTAAGTATTATTAGCCTCCTGCTGTTGGTAGAACAGAACTAAACTCCCAAAGTGACATCCGGTCAGAGACGGCACCCGGTCAGAGACAGCACCCGGTCAGAGACGGCACCCGGTCAGAGACAAAAACATTGGCTCAAGGTCGTGAGACACAGCAATATACATGTCATGCCTTATTCCTTAAAGTGTGTCTGCAGGTTTCCTGATCCTAGCTGCAGAACAGGGCAGACCCTAGCAACTATCTCAATTCAAGATGCATATATTTTGTCTCCAACTGACCTCAGTAGCCTAAATAATTAGTGACTTCAGGGATAGTTTTTTAATGGCTATATCCAGCTCCCATATATTCTGGGAGCCCGGGTCTGGGAGAGTGTCTGGGTCATTTTGACAAGCTGGATTCCATATGTGGTGATCCACAATTAATTCCTGGCATTTTCAGAATTAAGGGTGAAAGAAAAAGATCCACCCGATATCTAACCTAATTTTCTAATAATGTTGCCTAACACACTGCCTTTCTTTTGCCTCATAAGCGAAAATGTTGTTTTTTTAAGGTACAAGAATAAACTGGTCATATGCAAGGCCATCCAGCCACACATGCTAAAGGAATACAGCTAGATATATTTTAAAGCCGACACAGCCGAATGCTGGTCAGCAGGTTCACAGGACCCACCTACATTTCATAGGTTTTATTCTCATTGGAAAATAGATAAGGCTGCTCTAATAAGTATGGTGTGTGTTAGACCCGACCTAGCCTATATATACAGAGCAGGACCACATGTAGACATTCCCAGGGTTACAACGAACGATTTGCTTCAGCTTAAATCGACTGTAGACTGTCAGGCCTTTTTCATAGACCATGTCCAGCCTGTTTGGTGCAGCACAATTGAATGACCCTATTGCCTGAAACATACAGTACTCACCTATTTCTGTACATTTCTCTGTCATAGAGAAGTATTATACAATGTATGATACCATATAGACAAGTAGACTGCTTGAGGTATATTATAAATTATGGGAGTTGTACCTATCCCTCATCACTATAGAGAATAACAACATTATCCCCAACATTGCAATGAGACAACACTACCACTTCTTTGTGGGGAAGGCCACACAGAAAGGATGCTCTTTGCACCATATGTCTGTGTGTCGCTGCTCACAAATAAACTCTTCTTTTGAAATGGTATTGTGCTTTTAAAAGTAAACCATGCAGAGCACAGGGAGAATCCTGTATGGCCATTCACAAAGTATTGGGTCCAGGATTCAGGATGACTTGTTTTCAACCTAAAGTGTATGCCTATAGGAGTCGTCGTACTTTGGGCGCGTCCATTACTTAAGCTTGTACTGGCGAGACAGGCACTGATAACAGCGGCCACATGGGCACCAGCTGTTACATAATGCACCCTTCGAATTTTGCAGTGAATGAAGGGACTTTGTCAGGGTTGATAATAATGCATCCAGCTACACGCCTAGTACACAGGAATACTTAACCAATAATGTATGGATATCACCGAACGCAGGGTGTGTATACTTGAATAACGAACCGAGGGGCGTAGCCCCGAGGTTTGTTATTCATGAATACACACCCTAAGTTCGGTGATATCCATATATTATTAGGTTTATTATACGATATTTCCATTCAAATGTCCTTATTTACCTTTAAAACGTCCTAATTTCGCCATTTTGAAGGGTCATACGACGAATATCACGAACACCGGGAGCGCCATGTTGTTTTGAAGTCAAAGCCTCGTTTTGATATGAAGGGACTTAGGGAGCATACATTATTTCGATTGAATCAAAGTAGTTTGGCGCCTAAGCTATGAAGAAGACTGCAACACGTAGTATGGTACAACTCAACAAGGATATTTATTCAAAAATGCATTATAAACAATTTTAACAGATTTAACATGATAATGCATCATTTATAGTGAACGTTCACTGTTTTACACATGATAATGCATCACTTATAGTGGATGTTCAGTGTGCATTTATTGAAGGTCACATTATTGAAAATGGGACATTCCTGTGCATTTTTCTCAACCGTAACTACTGTAGATACAGCAGATTGTGTGTGAGTAATATTCCCACCAGCTAGAGTATTACTCAAGGATTTTCGGACATTATCTGGAGTCTTTGAGTAGGACTCGATGCTGGCCTCTGATTTGTGCCCAGTGACTGACTTGATGTCTCGTGATGGTACCCCTTTTTCCCTGAGAGTTGTAACACAAGTTGCACGTACACAGTGATTGGTGTAAATTTTGCTTAATTTAGCAATTTTGGATATAGTTGGCATGAACTTACCTATGGTGTTCACCCCAACCACAGACCTGGTATACCAAACCGTGCTCATTTTCCAACCCTTTTGTTTAGGGGTCTGGAAGAAGGCAGGGTTTGATGGAACCAGCTTGTTGAGATACAGCTTTAAAGTAGCCAAAGGGCAACGTTCAGTGCCAGTTCCATACATTCTTTGCTTGTGTTCATTTGACCCTTGGGATAGCCCTTGATGATTTTTTTCCAATGGGTTAAATGCCAAAGTAGCATACTCAACCCCATCACTATCATTTCTGAACACAAAATCTTTCTGCTTTAACTCATACAAGCCTTCACGAGCACGACGCCCAAAATGCAATGATACCTCATAGTACACTTTATGCTGCAAGGATTTTGGATCTGCATGAGATAAGGTACCACTGGTGTACATCAATTCTTTATCAGCCTTACTGATAGGCGTATAACTGGTAGACGTATCAAGGCCAGCAGCCTTATTTTGCTTTATATGCCCTTTCAACACATTGTTCGCAGGGGTAAATGCTGGATCCACAATGATATTGTAAGTCACATTAAAAGGTGGTTCCACAAGGTGTCGTTGGATCGCTGCCCTGATGCACACAAGGGAACGTTTCTGATATTCCTCACCCTCTTTGGTACGCACCTCTGCATAAAAGCGCTTCAGGAGTTGACAAAGAGCATCTTTTCCATACAATTCGAAGTCCTGAGGTTCCTCCACTTCTATCAGCCATTCTGGAAAAAATTAATTAAAATTAGGAAAAAATTAATATGAAAAAAATTAATTTGAAAAAAAATAATTATTATATAAACTACATAAGAACTCATTGGTTAATCGTTAATCCCATACTGTTACATTGAGTATAGGCCTACACATGCAATTGAAATAATAACCGCTCCCTTCGGGAAAAAAATTGCATATTCATGTTTCCGCGCATGCGCGCCCCGCTTTGTAGCGCGTCCCTGTACTATGTATATGAAAATAACCACGCTGTCAGAGTTGTTTACATTTAGGAAATTACAGAATTATGACATTAATAAATACCTTTGAAGATCTTAATTCCCCAGGCAGTCTGACGATGTGTGTTGCTGGATTTGGCACCCATTTCTAGGGCGGTAACGTCTTCCTTTTGGGCGGTAGCGAACCTTTTCTTAGGCGCCTTCGTTTGTGCCGGCTTCTCCGCTATGCTTTGTAATGGTACATCGTCGAAATCTTCGCCCATATCAAGCTGGCTCGGACGGACACTTTTTCTACCGTGCGTCACTATTTTCCCATCCGTCATCAACTGAATCGTATAGGACAGCAATGGCTGCTCTTCCACTCGTATAACAAACCCTAAGGTCCACTTATTTTCATGGAGAACCTCCACAAACTCGCCGTTTCGATAGGGTGCCATTTTGAAAGATCGGTGGCGAATTGTTGTGGAACTCTCCAGTGGCGGAGGAGGAGAAATTTCTAGTCACTTCCGCCTTGCTCGGTGCGATTCGGGCTCAAATACAATTTATTAAATCATAATTTTCAATATAAAATGGCTAATCTATCACCTAAATATTGGTGGGAACGTCATCACGGATGGTCATACTACTATGAGTTAGCATTACAGCCTTGGATTTATCGTAGGAGCCTCATAAAACGACTGCATTGGATCTGCACCTATAACACAGGTCAGTTAGAAATTTAGTATCATGTTATGTACGGCCAAAATGGCCGAGGACGTAGCGCGTCGGACTTCAAGTCTTGATGTAGCGTGTTCGAGTCTCCATGAAACCTCGAATTTTATGGGCGACGATATTTCCGAATAAATCGTTCTGATATTCGCAAAATGCCCCTAAATCGTTCTGATATCCAGAATATCAGCACGATTTCACCTTCCCAAGTGTGCGGTATGCACCAATATCAGAACGGGAATATCACCTAAAAAGCACGATGAGTCGTCAGATCGTATAATAACCAGGAATACACAACTGCATGAAAAACTGCATGAATTAATAGCCAAATAATTACATAAAAATAGGATTCTTTCTTAGGCTACATAACATTTACCTCGATTCAGCCCCGATTTTGCTAGATGTGATCGCATGGCCTAGCATACCTTTCTTATTCCAAGAATATAAATAAGCAGTATGGTTTTGATATGAAAAAGGTGTGGGGATATCATGAGCTCATGTTTATCGGCTATGTAGGAAATGATCTGTTGCTGAAACATTTCGACATCACACTGCGCCTCCCCAGTACCTGTATAAAACCTATAGGGCCTAGGCCGGTCTGGAGCTGGTTGCGGCAGCAAGTACTGATAAAGAGCTGATAGGCTGGGTACCAGCATGTCCCTGGAAGTGATGGTTACCCAGGGACAAGGTACTAGTCAGTGTGAGTCTTATCAGTGCTGATAACCGCACCCAGCGAAATTTTAAATGGCGGACCCACTAAGTATGAGTCTACAGCCCTATAAAACCTGCACAATCACATACACCGGTACCTGGCTTGCTTTCTTTGCGGAGTATCATGTCCTTATGGGCAGGGAGTTTGGGGTGGGTAGACCACACCTAAAACAACTGTTTTCCCTGCCCCATCTCACTCGGTTTTGGTGTCGCGGTTTTATCCTGGGGCTGGAGCAAGCACCCAATCCCTCACCCTGCCCCGCCCTGCCTGGCCCCGGTCTGTAAGCCGCGTTCAGCCGGGTCCCCTCCCCCTGCCCTGCCCCTCCCTGCCCCCCGCCCTCATCCCCACCCCGCCCGCCTCCCATCCATTACAGCCGCCGCCACCCTGTGTCCACCCGCCGATCCTGCCGATCCGTCTCGGCCTCCAGCCTCCAGCCTGCAGCAGCGACCCCGCGTCCCATCCCGCCCTCCTGCCCTGCCTCCATACCTCCATACCTCCCCGCTGCGGCCGACGCACCCCGCCTCCAGCGCCGCGCCGCTAGCGGCTTAAGCGCCGTGACGGCCGCCCAATTATTTGTCATTGTTGCCGCCCTCAGCCGCCAGGAGTCGCGGCAGTTTACGGCGCGGGGGCTGCTGGGAGATAATGTGTTCATTTGTTTCCGGTGCGGGCTGCGGGATCAGCGGCACGGCGTAGATCATGTGACCGGATCACGTGGGCTGACACGACCTCTGACACCAGGGGGTGCCACCTACGTCGTCACGTGACGTACCGGGGGCAGGATGTGACGTCAGTAGACGATACGTCCTGCACCTTGAAGCTATCTGAGTATTTTTTATGTAGCACAAAAAGACACAGCGCTCCCAGAATCCCCCCCCCCATAAAGATGGCGGTGCCTCAAGGGTGCGTCTTTGGACTTGGCAACCACTGACCGGTTGAAGTGTCTAAATCGTGTCCACTTGCCACATGGATCTTGAATACAACATGTAAGTGTTTGGGAAGGGAGGAGGGGGTTCTTATAATGCCAACAGCTCAACTACAAATTCTACATGATATACCCGATCCACAATTTCTACTTGATATTCAATTACCATGCACGAGTCTTATTTTGGACGTTCCATGCAACATAACCATGGAAAAAGAAAAAGGTTGATGGGGGGGGGGGGGGTGAATATACAAGATATTTCTTTAATGTGGCCTTGTTTTGAATGGGCCTGATTAACGTCACTATATGACGTCACCTATTTAGGTACTTTTCCAACACCCCTTGTCATTATTTTGGGTAGGTTGCCATAAACATACATGTACAAATGTCACTAAACCCAACTACAAACCCTATAGATATAGCCACTGACCGTCATTTGGGAACATTTCCTAATGCATGTAGTACATGTACTGTATCCGGGGGAATGTTGAGCTAGACTAGACTCATTATACTGTTAAATATCATGAGTTTAAACTGACTGGAGACTCCAACTTATAACTACAACCGTCAGTGAAATGTAAAGAAATAATTAAAAAGCGGATACACATTCAGCTATTAATAGGTATGCATGCAGAATCGTTCTCGTTTTATTAGTGTGGGCCCCGGATGGTGGATATGGTACAGAAATGATAAGATCAGCGTGATTCGTGCCCAAAGTCAGATCGATAAGGTTGGGCTGTGGGATATAAGGAGTGTAGGTGTCGCCCCGAGGACGCTGGTCCCTCTCGTGTATGCTCCTGTCTCCAGTCGATCCTCGCCAAGAACCAGCGGAAGCAGAGACGCCGAGACGACCGTAACCCCAATCTTTTAGAAATCTGCCAATCACATCAAACCCTCGGTGGGCGCCATCGTTTCTTGGCCCTGCCCTGCGTCCCCCACCCACCAATGGTGTCTAATTCTGCTTTAACCAACCCTTCAAATTGACCGCGCGCCGTAAAGGATTATGGGAGACGCGCGTCCCTCCACTTCCGGCAGCGGATTCATCTGGACTCGGGCTCAATCCGGCGTCCATCCGGGCACCCATTGACGCGGGTAAACGCGGATCGATGAGGGCGAATTCCTTCACATTTCTCCCCGTCGGCCCGGGGATTCCGGGTACAAATTGACAGGATTTGCGGTCAATCACGCGATACCGCCGGATAAGGAAGCAAAATGGCCGGCAGCAGGCCGTCCGATAAGTGCCCAGTTGCCATGGCAACGGCAGCGGCAGCGTCACGGAGTAGACGATAGGGCCTTTCCCTGCCAGTTGTATACCATTGGCCATGCCTGGAAAGCTGTCTCGTGCGTGACTGTTGGCGAAACTATTGACGATATCGATGTGATGTCCCAGCTGTATTTTCTAAAACCGTTGTGCCCAGTTGTGCTGCAGTATACAGAGCAGGCAAACTGACATGTCGACCTAATCATACTGAGGGGAAAAAGCGCCATTAGCATACCATTAAAATTTATAGACGAATAAACAGGGTCCCTCTCCGTCCTTAGTGCTCTGCCTGTTACTAAAACCCCGCCAATGTTCTCACACTATGAATTATTCAAGGCACTACGTCATAAACACGTTAACCCTTTATGGGTGGCATATTGCTTTCATGTGTTATGACATGGTGCATGAATGCAGCCCTGGCGATGCCAACCTTTCGGGGGTGTATTGATCCCTGACAGTCCGTATGATACTCGAAGTAGCATTGGCGAGTTACTCGCCTATGTTGCATTCATACATTGCGACCAGGGGCATAATGCATTAGAGCACCACGCACTCCTTAAAGGATTAGACTATGAATGAGGTATTCCATGTACACGTATCCTTTAATAGAAGCACATGGACAAGAGCGGCAGACCATGGTCCAATGGGAAAGTAGAAGCGTCTAAAGTATTTAAATCAAACCGAAATTGCTCATTGTTGATTTTTGAAAGTGATGCGAAGAATAGATACCGTGTACCTGCAGAACTGAATCAGGCTAAACAAACCCCCTTCGTTGGCATTTCTGTAACAGAGACAAAATACAGAAGTACTCAAATATAAACACTTGTTTAAAACGTCCTAGGTTCTAGGACAGCTACCCCCTGGGCATCTACCCCAATACATGTATACCCCTTGCCATCTACGTACATCTACCCACTTGGACATCTACCACACAGGATGTCCATCCCCTAGGACATATACAACATAGAACCTTTAACCCCTAGCCTAGTGCATCCTGCCCCTCCATATTCAACCGTTTGCTCATATGGCTCCGGGATATGGCTCAAGAAGGAAGCAATGTTTTGGCTTGTAATTCTAAACCTACGTGCGGTATGTGTAGGACCTTTCACGTCCTAATTCTCTAACTTATGCACTCTGGACATGTACCCCTATAGGACCTTTACCTCTTTGCCTATACTAACCTACTGTAGGACTTTTTATGGGATCCAGAACAGTCACTGGTAAGTGCAGTCTGTATAGTTGGTCTGCTGTCCCCCGCACGAAGTGCGGGGGTCTGTCTTGCCCATACAGTGTAACTTCTGAATACCAGTACTCCCGATTTACACTTGCTCTAACTATATTATGAGATTATCCTTTAGTAATAGAGTTTGCATTTATGGCACTATGAAATAGTTCTGCAATACCATACCTAGTTATTTGTGAGAGTCATGGTCGTAATGTATTGATTTCCCACCGAAATTCAGCTACAATCCGTGTTGTCACTTTCTATTTAAAAATGGTGGCCTGGCCCAGACTGAGGCTTGTTGTGGAGCTCTTCAGGAAGTCTACCTCCAGTAGCATGTGTCAACAAAGCCCACCGATATATTTAGAGACAATTTTACAATAAAAGTGAAGGTTGGAATGCATTCTATGGCCCTGCCTCTACCTATACCACACTATAGCTCATGCCCATCTGGCCCAGAATATAACGTGGAGCCCAGACAAAATGCTTGACAGAAGCCCTCTCACTTCCTGCAGTGGCCATGTTTGTTTTGGTTTCAATGGTGAATACTCTTCTCACTAGATGGCATGTCATGTAATTTCCACCTGGTGGACAACAGCAAGGCATGCGCACAAGAGGCAAAACAATGGCGCTGTATTCAAGAATTCTAAAGGTTGTGGATTCACCTCAAAAATCGACCTGCTACTAAATACAAGTATAGTGGTAGGCATCTATCTGACATAGCCTCTGGCTTAGGACATATACGTGGATGAGGTAGGCATAGGCAGGGTTACCCAAAAATCAGCAGGACATGAGCTGCAGACCATTATAATGTGGGGTGGTTACGCAAATCAGTACCCAAAGCTGCGCTTTGGGTACTGACTGTACAATCTGTGTAGTTGTTGAGACTGTACCTGCCGAATAGACGCTCTACCTGCCGATTGAACGTCCAAATAGGCTGATAAAAAAAAAGGACTCCAAGGGGGTAGATGTCCTACAGGGTAAACATCCAAGGGGGTAAACTTACAAACGTCCAGGGGTGGATGTCAGGGGGCAGATAATCAAGAGATAACTATCTTTAGGCCTGTGTCCACTAGCATATATCAGGTCGTTTGTCGTCCATCAAAACGTGAAGTTGAATACAAATATGAAATATATGTTTTGTGTCCCTGTGGACACAGCTGGACGACAAAATTCTCAAATACAAAAGTGGGAGGGCAATATGTAGGGGTCTAAAATGGACGTCAGAAGTGGGCATTTGAATATCTAACATGTTTGATTTTTAGTGCAGAAATTGGAATATATGCTCTTTATTCTATTGTAAAACCTCGTCCATGTTTGCCCTGGGCAGTCTGGGCAGCAATCTATAGCGCCTAGTGGACACAGCATACCTGCAGATAAGTAAAATATATCTACAAAATATATTCCCAGATAATTATGTACATATTTCTGGACGTCAAAACGGCCATATATTCCACTTTCTTTGTCGTATAATGGACACAGGCCTATTGAGCCTACTATAGGTTTGGTATGGCAAACCAGAACATAGATACCTTCTTTAGTCATAAGTATAAAGCCAAAAGGTTGGATATGAAGGGGGCTGACCTAGGTGCAGATGTTCCAGGTGGTAGATGTCCATGGGGTAGATGGCAAGATGGCAAGGTGTTACAAATACCAACACGTACGTGTGGCACAGATTTCTCATTGTATCAAGGTATTGTCTGATAGCCCGGCCCCCGCATTCCCAAACATGTACAGACACCATCCTCGTTATGGGTTTTGAAAAACACCCCCTTTCCGCGGATTTTCGAAGGAAAAGGGTACCCTATTTATGGTAAAATCGCGGTTTCAGGAGCCAAAAAAGTACCCCTTTTTCGGTTAAACGCTGACACCATTGAAAAGCACACCCTTTTCATGAGAAATATTAGGCTGTCCTATCTCTCTCCTCATAACAATACTCCCTTACAGCGGAGTCGGTGTTAAATACAGTCCTTTTGCAATAAGTCGGTGTCAAATACACCCCTTTTTCCAATGAGTCAGTGTCAAATACACCCCTTTTCCAAGGAGTCAGTATCAAATACACCCCCTTTTCGCAGATTTTTTTGCCATATTCTTGTCCGTGCTGAGGCAGTCCAAAACACAGTGGGCCGATGTTCAGCTTTATGTTCACCCCAGGTACACTCCGCCATCTCATTAGTAGTCTACCTCAGGTGAACAAGGAATTGACCAATCACAGACCAGTCTCCTGTCCCACACCAACAGATGGTGTTACCCAACAGCTGCACATCCACACCCTACCGTACCCCAGGTACACAGCCACATTGTACTATACCCAAGGTACGCAGCCACCCCCCAGGGTCTACTATATGTTTTTTCTCCATCTAGAAATGCAATTGGAGGGGATGCTAATAAGACATGTGCAACCACTGTGTACCTGAGGTACAGTATCTAGGCAACCACTGTGTTCCTGGGGTACAGTAGGTGACCACTGTACCTGAGGTACAGTAGCTAGGATGTCCACTGTGTACCTGGGGTACACTAGGTGACCAATGTGTACCTGAGGTACAGAATGGATACTTGAGTTGTGGTCTCTCTAACTTAGTGTAATTACTCAATTAGGCCCACTAGTATAGTCTACTCTACCTCAGGTACACAGTGATCATCCTATGTTTACCTGAGGTACACTTTCTCACCCTACTGTACCTTAGGTACACATCCCTACTGTATCCCAGGTACACATCCATACCCCTAGGGCTCATACTACACATGTGTTTTCTCTTCTAGAAATGTAATTGCAAGGAATGCTCTAGTATGACATGCTGTATACCTGGGGTACAGAAGGATGTGTACCTGGGGTACAGAAGGATGGTCACTGTGTACCTGGGATACAGAAGCCTACTGTACCCCAGGTACACAGCATCCAACCAAACCCAACATCTAAGAGGCAGCTGTGATTGGTCGATTCCTTGTGTACCTGAGGTGGACTACTAATGAGCAGGGCAGAGTGTACCTGAGGTGAACATAAAGCTGAACATCGGCCCAGCTGCGTGAAAACACCCCTTTTCCGTGTTTTCTGTAACGTGGATGGTGCCAAGCCAGACACGGGAGTGCGGGGGCCGGGTCTAATAGTCCCCTCATTGCACACCAGAGACTATGGTGGGGGTAATTGAGGCAATTAAGATAGGGACACGTTGCAGCAAATCAGCTTGATCAATATCATCAATGATTATTGTTGTTCTGTGGTTGGGGGAGGGGCAGATACGAGTCCTAAATCCAGGATGGCATCCCATGTCCTATAGCATACCTAGAGAGTCAAAGGCCCATTGGGGGTCAGATTTGCTGGGTTTGTTGTTAAATGGTGGTACTTTTCTGCTTGTTCTGAGTGGGTTTTTTTTCTATAAATCCTTTATAGCAGACCCGACACCCCCAACCCCTGAATTGATATTCTGACCTTGGTGAACTGAATCACTATTGATTAACCTAATTAGTCATTTCTAGGCTCCCTATACACCCTATCAGGTTTGTCAGACGTGATCAAGAGCACAACGATTATCAGTGTTTTAATCAACCAAAAATATCATACTACATGGTTGTTGTTTTTTTTGTATTGGCATATCACAGCTGAAATGCTCTGTCACATCTCTTGCATCCTAGAGGTATATCAGATACTTGGTTGTCTGGCAGGTCTGGTGTTGGGACCAGCATGACGTAGCATGACGTCACATGATGACGTGACGTCATGATGACGTAGCCACCTGTCTGGATCTACATCCGATATACATTATGGGGCTTTGTACTGAGATCTTCTAATTACTGACTATACAGAACAGGCGTGCTAATAATTGCATACCGGTACATTGAAAAAGTAAACTTGTGTCCAGACTCGTCAAAGTAACTATCATAAAATAAACGTGTCAAAAGTTGTCTAACCTATCAGGTTACCATCCCACAAATAGAATCTGGAGCTGAAAATACTGGGTTTTTGGCTGGCATATGCCAAGTGGGTCTTCTATCTCCAGCTAGAAGACCCGCTTCCTTGTCACTTAGACAAGATTTTGACTCGTCTGTTTTATGATCGTCACTTGGAAGAGTCTGAAGACAAGTTTAATTTTTGAGTGTACACAATATATATAGGATTATGTGGGATGCCACTGCTACTGCCCATGTATGTATTAGATAGACGACACCTGTACCTTGGTATGCCTCATAACCACTGCCCCACAGGGTCAAGACGAGGTGTTATACACCCAAGACTATATTCCTCTTAAAAAGTCATTTTCTGAAGGCGGATTATCATTCAGACCACTGCCGTTAGTATTAGTGGAAGCTTGTTATTCTTGACCAAAGAATTGCTAAAAATAAAGAAAAATAAGAATTTACAAAAAAGATCTCCAAAATTGAGAGAAAGAAAAGCTAGGGTCGGCCGTATTTGGAATCTAGGGTAGGCTTGCCTAAAACACATCCTTTTTTTTCATCTTCTTATCATGTATAATCAATGATAAATGATATGAGGAAGAATATAGCCTAATGTACATTTTTGCAAAACAGTCTGCCCAGACCCGGGATCGAACCGGGGACCTTTAGATCTTCAGTCTAACGCTCTCCCAACTGAGCTATCGAGGCAGAGTTGCAATAACCAGTCAGAATATTCGGGAAATAGAAAATGGATACAAAATACGATACAAGAGGTTACTATTAAAATTAACATTCAATGTTATGGATTTCAGTTGGAGAAAACACCGCCTGTATGCCTACTCAATATCAAATCAGACTTAACATACTAGTAATGGTTCCGCCTGAACATATCCGCCTTTTTTATATACTACTATTAAAAGCAATAGGGGTTCTCGTGAGCTGGGGTTTCCACTTCCCGCTTTAGAAGGATCTGGCCAAATTATAGGAACTACAAAGTAACATAATGCAGTCTTTGCGAAAACTTTTTCATCCCACAGGACATTTAGTCCTGCAGATTTTCAATGTTGCAGGACCGGCTCCCTTTTTGAAGGACCGGATACCAGCATATCTGATAATTTATGCATTTTGACTAGAAAATAGTATTGTACATTAAATTTGTAATTATTTATGGCCAAATCAGGATAAATACATAGTTTTACACAGTATATTGACAAACATATTTCAGGTTTAGAAACCCAACCAAATAAAATTAGTTCAGAAAATCCCAAAATGTGACTGGCCATTCGGTCCTGCTACACTTGCAAATCTGCTGGACCGGTAGCAATTTAGGAGGACATTGCCACTGTCCTGCATGTTTTCGCAAAGACTGAGTGGTATTATGTATGCAACAGTAAGCAGTAGAAAAGACTACCGGGAAAAAACACATACTAACATATATGCAAAGTATATAGCTTAATAATAGGGACCTTTAGCAACCACGTAAAAGCTCATTAAAGCAGACGTAGCAGTGCTAAAAGGATAGGATCGGGATAGGATACACATGCGTTTAATGAGCTACGTCGGGTTTGCTAAAGGTCCCTTATGTATGGCACTGCGTCTGCGTTTATTTAGCGACCTTTAGCAAACCCAAGGTAGCAGACGTAGGGCCTATAGCAGTGCTAAGAGCATCGGGTACGTCTAGGTTCAATTGGTAACGTTGGGTTGAGTTTGGTAGGTGCCAAATTGCTGATTACGGTGTCAGCTGACACCTACTCTCGTCCCCAAATCATTCCGAAGGAAGGCTCTGGGGACAGCCAGTATGACCTTGAACTTGGATTTTGCTGTCACCAGATTTTGCTGTCACCAGAGCCTTCCTTCGGAAGGATTTGGGAACGAGAGTAGCTGACACCAGCCTTCACCCCAGGCCTTCACCCTACCTGAGATTGGGGCCTGCTATTAGGGACCTTTAGCAAACCCGACGTAGCCCATTAAACGTAGACGTAGTAGTGCTAAAGGGATAGGCTACGTCTGCGTTTAATGAGCTTTTACGTGGTTGCTAAAGGTCCCTATTAGGGACCTTTAGCAAACCCAACGTAAGACATTTAACCCAGGCTAAGTCAGGTCCATAATACATGTAAAAGGTACCTTTAGCAACCACGTAAAATTTACCTTTTGCAACCATGTAAAACCTCATTAGGGACCTTTAGAAACCACGTAAAAGCTCATAAAACGTAGACGTAGCAGTGCTGAAGGCATAGGATACGTCTGCGTTAAATGAGCTACGTCGGGTTTGCTAAAGGTCCATAATTTGGCACATACCGAACGCACTATAGGAGAGCCCGGACATGGAGTGACCTGTGACATAGGTGAGCAATGTATTGCCAATCTAAAACTGAGGGTGTAGCCGCCTCGGTAGCGCAGTAGGCAGCTCGTCAGTCTCATAATCTGAAGGCCGTGAGTTCGAGCCTCACCCGGGGCAGCATTTTGTTTTAGGTCATAATGCATTTGTACATTGTATTACATGTATATATTTCAACTATACATGTACCCTCTTAATCCAGTGATTATGAAATTGATGCCTCATGCTAGTCTAATGTATCACTTTGACTAATAGATATAGTCGCTCATGAAAAGGCAGAGCAAAAAAAGGACATTTAATTGGGTTATCGCCCTGGAGGCACCTCCGGTAACACAACCTGAGGTGCCATCCCCCCCCCCCCCTATCAATTTCTACAGTGCTTTGTGGTATCCTATATACTTAAGGCACCCCACTAGGTTATGGATGACATTCATAGACGCATACGCCTAGTAAATTCCCAGAAGAGATTAGATGGTTTAAAGGGAGTTACCATAGCAACATGTAATGCCCGAAGCGCCAATAGAAGAACTATGCTAGACATTAAATTAAGCCTAAGCTGCGATGTATTATGTGTGGGAGAGACATGGCTTAACAGCCGTAGCGATGACACAATCGTGCACTGGCCCGGTAAGACTCTATTTAGGCACGACAGAGAGTCGCACACTGGCGGAGGTCTTATGACATATATTACCAACACCTTAAGCCCTTACTGCACTGTTAACAATAACCTACAACTAATGTTACCAGACATTGAAGTACAGGCAATCCAAATTGAACAGCCTAAGCATAAGCCAATGTTGATATTGAATGTTTATAGACCACCTAATACTGACATTGACAATTTCTTCACCCATTTAATTAATGTACTCACCCAAATAGATCGCATTAAGTTTGAGCTTTGGCTGTTGGGGGATTTGAATATAAATACCCGCGACAGAAATGGCCTAGGCTGTAAGGACCTCTTCGATGCTTGCCGTGAGTTCAGTCTGAGGAGATTAAATGATGAGATTACTAGACCGAATGAAAATGATAATGGTGGCACATGCCTGGACCACATCATTACCAATTGTGGCATAGTTAGTGACTCTGGTGTCTTGAACTGTATGATCGCAGATCACTACAGTTTGTTTGCATGTAGGAAAAAACCGCGAGAAAAAAATTGTCAATTGAGTTTCACAGGTCGATCCTACCGCAACTATGACCCTGACGACCTCAAAGAGCAACTCAGTTCTGTTGACTTCACTGAATTCCACACACTTAGTGACCCCGAGGAACAGTGGTTGTTCCTATATGAGTTCCTTATTGATTACTTAGATAATTGCTGTCCGATTAGAACAGTTGTTATCAAAAAGAGGTCCGACCCCTGGGTTACCCCAGAAACAATTGAGTTGCTCAATGAGAGGCAGGAATTGATTGCTGAAAACCGTGTCGCCAAGGATAGGGAAATTCTGAAAAGGATAAGAAAAATACGCAACAGGTCACAAAGACAGTTAGAGAATGCTCAGAATGAATATGTCCTCCAGGCCCTGGAAAATGCCCGAGGTGACCCAAATAAGTTCTGGCGAGAAGTCAATAGTCTAATAAACCCGGTCACAAAAAACCTCATAATTCAGCTTGAGAATGAATTGACTGGTGAAATCATACCCAAAGAAGAGACTGCCGCCTACATAAACCACTACTTTTCTAATATTGGCTCCGACCTGTTCACCAAAATGGCCCCAACCGGTATTGACCTCCCTGAACCCGAATTTAACCCTGAAGAGGCGCCTCTAGACCTGGAGGACATATTCACTGAAGATGATGTAAAGGATCTTGTAAGTAAGATAAATATAGACAAGTCCTGCGGACTAAAAGGTATAAATAGTAAAGTGCTTAAGGACGCGCTGTCATGCCTCATACCCGAGTTAAGTGCTATTTTTGGAAATTCGTTAAGAAATGGGGTCTTCCCAGCATCTTGGTCAACTGGCTTGTTGGTCCCTATTCCAAAAAAGGGTAATCTCAAGAGTATCAAAAACTGGCGCCCCATAACTTTGCTACCATTACCTGGTAAACTGTTAGAGAAACTTGTCCACAGGGTACTGTCCAAGCACCTTGAGGATAATAAGATTCTGAATGACCAGCAGTATGGTTTCAGACCCGAAAGAGGTACCTCTGATGCAGTGTTTAAGGTAGTTGAGGACCTATATGAAGCTAGGGATGAAGGAAGGATCACAGTTGCATGTTTCATCGACTTCTGTAAAGCATTTGACAGTGTACACCATCCTACCCTTATCCACAAGATTCACCGCCTAAATATACATGGCGCCTTGAAAAAATGGCTGGTTGACTACCTCGGTCACCGTTCACACGAAACAATAGCCAATGACATAAGATCAACCAAATCACCAGTATCTTTTGGAGTACCCCAAGGGTCCATATTGGGCCCCCTGCTTTTCGTTCTATTTATTAACGACCTGCCAAACAACATAAAACACTGTAGATTTGCCATGTACGCCGATGATGTGATCCTATATGCCTCCCATGCAAATCCCGACACTGCCTTAAACCTGCTCCAAGAGGACCTATTAGCCGTGGGTGACTGGTGTGCCTCTAATTACATGACGATAAATACCTCCAAAAGCATGCTAATGCGTTTTGGAAGTGCTGCAAAAATTGACAAGCTACCAGATGCAGTGGCCACCTTGTGTGGGCAGCCTCTGCCAAACTGTGTTACATATCCTTATCTTGGTGTTATCCTGGACAGTAAAATGACCATCATACCCCATGTCAATAAGGTCAAGAAAGGCATAGGGAATAAGCTACAGAAATTAAACGTGTTACGGAAGAGTATGACACAACCGGTAAGCCTAAGCATTTATAAAGTAATGATTCTTCCAACTTTTGAGTATTGTTCATACTACACAGGTAGTGTCATAAAGAAGGAGCTGGATAAACTGCAGCGGATGCAGAATCAGGCCCTCAGGACTTGTCTATTAGCCAGAATACGTGCCATAAGTATAATTGACTTGCATAAGGAATGTAAAATTGAAACACTAGCACGCAAGCGCAGTAAGCAATTACTCTGCTTGATGTGGAAAAAATCTAGGAGAGGCGAGGCTTTAGTCCAGGCGAACATACGTACCCGGGGTGACCGCAAAGTAAAATTTGCCAAAAGACGTGCTAAAACAGCCTTCTATGAAAAAGCCCCTTATTACAGAGGGGTCACACTATGGGACAAACTTGACGAGAATGTTCAAAAACTACCCACTCTACGGCGATTTAAAACAGCCATACATAAACTCGTTCTTGACTAACTGCCAAGCCTACCCACTTTTGCTGTAAAATGTTTCCTATAATGATTGACAACTCATGCAACGTAATACCTCATCTTTAAATGCTTGCTACATTAATGTATTATATGTTATAACTTGTTCATTCTAATATACACTATACTGACATAGATATACAACATGATTGTAACAACTACTACTTCTGCATACCACACTACGAACTAGGAATTGTAATCGAATGTGGCGTGCGGAAGACCGTCTCTCGGGACGAGGCACTCCCTTAATAAATAATAAAATAATAATAATAATTCAAAATAAGGCCACTCAAAAAAAAAAGTTGTTTCTCATCACCCAGCACTGAAAAATATGACGAGGGCGTTTTTTGTTTTAATTTTTTTTTTTTAACTGGGGGCCAAGATATATAGGGAAATTAAGACTTTTCGCGCACCATTTTCACATTTAAGTAGGGGAGAGAGGGGCACATTGACCACCTGGGCACCTTGAACCACATGCTCTCATTGCTATTCCTTTGGGAATTTTCTAGCAGTTTGCATATTACCCCCTTATATAGAGAGTTCAGAGCAGCAACATCATATTTTATTTGGGATGCTGAGGAGAAGCTCAGACAACAGGAAAGATTTAAGCCATTGAAAGTGAAAATTCGCAACTGTTAAACTTTTTTTCTTATGTTGTTACAAAACATTGCTGGCCTAAGATCTATATGGAGGTCAACGTATATATCTGAATGCTTGCTTAGAACCTGATTTTAATCCTGAAGGTGTTATGTAATTTGAATTAAATCAACCTTATCTATGATGGTCAGCATGGGGTACATTGAACCACAAAACCTTGAGCACCTTGAACCATGCTCAAAGTACCCAAATCTCTCTCTTGAAAGACTAGTTCCATTATTTACCACATACGTGCCTGTACAATGCATAGAGGGACAACGTATCACCACTTTTCACCAGAGGGTAGACTTTTTAAGGTCCCCTTGTCAGCTTGTAGGCAATAGATGAGATGATATTGCTCAGTCTCATTTCTGGGTCAACTATAGGCTAACCCAACAAGTAGGCCTATGGGTTAAACCACCCATAGTTCATAAGAATTAAGCCACACAGAAAGAAACACAATATTAATATACACTTTGGTTATACACGTACAATAGAATACATGTTTTGTTAGTTATGATAATAGATAATTCAATAGCGTATTCGTAGTGTGTTTATTCTCAGATGTATCATTTTTCAGAAGCAGGACAGCCTGTTATATCATAAAAGAATATAATTAAAGATTTATATGGCACGTGCAAATAGCAGCAGTCCTCTGAAGATGGTTTACCTATATCAACCTAAAGGAAAATTTGTAAGGCTCTAACCCAGTGACTAAACTAGAAGCTATAATTGAATGACTTGTATGCATTAAATCTGTATTTTCCATATTCCATCTTATGCAAAAGTAACAAAAGCAAGTATTTCCACCTTAACTTTCAATAATAAATCCATATTACTAATTGTTTGAACCATTCAAGATATGTGGTTCAATGTGCCTCAGTGGGTGGGTCAACCTGCCCAGGGCATGGGGCACATTGAACCACCCAAAGATTTTATTTTCAAAAAATCAAAAGAAATACAACAAATGGCCATACTTGCTTTGTCATGGGTTGTCATATAGGGCAATGATATAAGGTAATTGCTAGATACAAAATCAAAGTTCAGATGACCTTGATAAAGTCAAGAAAAAAATAAATGTGCATAAGTGGCTCAACGTGCCCCTCTCTCCCCTAGTTAACAGTTTATTGATCCATACAGATTGTTAGAATTGAATCTATTTCTATCTCTCTGCTTTACTGACTGTATAAGCTTTGATTTGATACCAAATATGCCTATATTTGTCCATTTTTTTACAGATTTTTCATTAAAAATCTTTAAAAAAAGAAAAAAGGTTTTCCCTGAATCACGATTTTCATGATGCGCGCGGTGATGAGAAACAACTAGTTGGGGCAGGTCCAGAAATTTAGGAAAAGGGAGAGGGCATGAACAGACAATCACAATGTACTGAGGATTACTGAGGGCATTGGACCTGTTTACATTCCTACAGCAAAATAGGGCGCACCCACCAAGATCCGCCCCCCTTAATGTAGTCACCATGGGTATGTGATGATTAGTTTAATCAGTGTAGAAACACCTTTGTCGTCCCTCATCAAACCCCCATCTCATCTAGTAAGTGTTTTATATATACATTGACCGTGTTGTGATGTACCTGGTTCAGTCCATACATGAATCTGCTGACCAGCCCCTTTCCGCTGTGTTGGTTTCAAAACTATTCTCTCTTGTCTAGCAGTAGCAGTAGCAGCATGCAGGAGCCATGTGTAGCAATGTCTACTGCTCCTGACTGCTGAGCCATCATCAAGAGCTACTCAGCACGTGTGTGTGTGTGGGGGGGGGGGGGGGGGGGGGGTGTAATATTCACCCCTCCCCCCTCCCCCTCTAACATGCACCCCATGTACCCCGCCGCTATCAGTGCCCCATGACGTCGGCGCCTTGATAAGGCCTGTCGGGGCCACACGACCCCGGTACCCGCTAATAAACGTGCGCGATAAGGCTGCCCTAGGCCGGCCACCACGCTCCCCAACCCTCCCCCTATCGCCTCTATGCTGACATTATTAATGATGGACAATTAAGATCGCAACGCGATACATTTCCATAAATTTTCACCCTAATTGAGCAAAACAAATTGCTCTTTGTCGTCGCCACTTGCCTCCGCCCGGGGGCGCCACAACATCGGGGGAAATCACGTGACTTCATTGAGGCGCCCCCTGGTGGAAAGAAAGGGAAGGATGACGAGAGTTTAATGAAAGGATCCGGTTTTGTAGAAATGTGATCGACACAAGAGAAAACTTGATTACAAAACAAGGGAAATTGCGGCTGGCGTCACTTGAGAGTCGCTGAATTAGAATGACTGCAGGAATGTGGCTGTGGTGGAGGTGCAAGCCAAACGTGTGTAAACTCAAGTAGCAGGCACTCTGTCTCAAACAGAAGAATAATGGCATTTTAGATCCAACTTTATTAGAGGCCGTCCCTGTAGACATTTTCAGTACATGTATATACAGTATGTCTTGGCCTGTGATGTTTTGGTCCATGTATACAAAAGAGGCAAACACATGCAGGTCTACATTCATAGAATCAATTATATTGGACCTATTTGTTCGCTCGATGTTTCCCAAAATGTCTCAAATCAAAGTGGTTCAACGTGGACTTCTTAGAGTACAGTAAATAAAAATAGTAAATCATGTATGCTGCTATATGATTAAAAGATGTTGGTCAACAATAATTCAACATTGCTCAACTGATAAGTTTCTCAACTTTCAGATCCAACCTTTTTGTAACACTTCAGGTATAGTACGTTGTGCAATATTGATGGACATGATGATGACCATGAATCATTTCTAACATGAGGCACTTTCTAAACATTTGGAAGAAAACATCACGCTATATGATTGTTCATGTCCGTTGTTTCACCATTCCCATGCCCAACCATAGACAATATCGATACAACAGACTATTCCACCATGCAACGGCATGTGGTGCAACAGCCATATACTATATGAGTAGGCTACAATGTATTCATGGTTATCTGCTCCGTGATCTTTGAGTTGGTGTCCGTCCAGTGTGGGGCCTGGGGGCACCCCCTGCCCCCCCCCCTCCCCCACCATACCATACCATTCAGCCAGGCATATAAATGATAAAGGCCACAAACAATGCAGAAGGGGGTCCGACCCGATGGCCTGTCCAATCTCCGCCACGCCCCAATCAATCCCTATCTTGTTTACAACGGCAAAGTGCATCAACTTCAAAATCACATTTCCCCGGCGCGGCCCGATTGGCCCTCGCCCCCTAGCGCTATGATTTATGGGAGTTTATGAAACGCCAATCCGGAAGCGGAAATCCGCAGGCGCGGCGGGTCGCGGCGGTCGGCCATCATAGCGCTATCTGGGGCGGATCGGGGTGCCCTATCTCACCGGGCCGCCCTGCGTGTATTTACCGGAGCGCCTACAAGACAATCATTCCCACGCGCCGGCCCAATTTCATTTATAATCGGCCCGATCCGAGGCCAATCCGGCCGCCGCCCCAAACGCCGACATACATTCAGTCGGCGCCGATAAAACGACCATCGCTCGTCGGGCCTCCCGCGCCCAGCGATCCGCTTCTCTTTGACGTCACCCCCTCCCCCTCTCCCTCCAACCTACCCCCTTCTCCCCCCGCCCCTCCCCGATTTGATGCTATGTGATATTGAACGTGGTCGGTAGGGGGCGCGCGTGGCGGATATGGACCACTCGGGGCCTATTCAAAACGCCAGCCCCATCCCACAATTCCATGATCTCCTCATAGTGCCCGTCGCTTCCGGTTACGCACGGGCTGCTCGCTAGGCGGCGCCCCAGCCTCCATTCACATCCAACTTGGTCAAAAGCTAATATTTTACCCCGAATTTCACCTCGCTATGATTCTAGCCTCGTACACGTATAGATTTTCAATTACTCCATCCCGCCGATGGAATTCATTCGTGAAGGTCGGCTTTTACGCCGGATTGCTCCCCCGTCGGCCGTTGCCTAATCGGGCCCGCGTCCCCTCGACGTGAATTGCCTGACATGGCGGGGTCATGAAGGTCATCGATCGTTTCCCGCGCTACAAATGTGTAAAATGTCGTTTGGCCGACCGGAAGGGCTTCCATTTCATTCGCTGCGGTTTCCGTCTGGCTCAGGGTACTGAGGGGGCCGCCATCTTTGACCACAAGCTCATTATTGCGCATGCGCTATCAGAGAGACGGGATCTGCAAGGGGCATGCGCGCGGGATTATGTCTGCTGTAAGCTGGAAATAAAACTCTACACGTGTTGCATTCCATCATTTACAAACCTGCATCTTGTGACGGGTTGCAATGTGGTTCTTTCTCTCCCATCAATGGCCATGTTTGAGTACCCATCTCTTCTGCCTGAGCCTAACACCTTATCATATATACTACTTACAGTCACAATCTAGGCCTAGACTATAGAGAGGCCTCAAGCGGGCCTGGAGGTATATAAGCTTACTATAATGCACATGTTTTCGGACATTTTAATTGTTCAACCAGGCTATAATAACCGGGGGTAATAGTAACATTACCTTTTGTATATATAACAAACACTTGTTGAGAAGCAAGTATACGTGTATAGTTTATGTGGCTTTTTTAAAACATGATTGTCACATATCGATGTTACTCTGTATAGTCTTCAATTATGATACTTATTGATATTCACATTATTATCCTATTCTTAAGTTATAGCCTCTAACAAATAGCCCCACATCCCTCCTCTGCGGATCCTTGTGTGATTTGTTTTTGAGAAGTAGTCAGTGAAACATTTCACGGACACAATATTGACAGGGGACAAAACTGTTCTCGCCCACACTCATTCTTCTCGGGGCCTCGGCGATATCTCGGAGTCGGCCCATCAATCTCGCGTCTCTGACGTTTCAAATCGACCGTAATTTGTCTTCATTTTGCCTCGAAAGCAATTAATAATCTGGTCTAAGAATCATAAATTACCCGGCGTGCAGTCTGACGGAGGGACTGAGTGATGGGCTGGTGCGCATGCGTAGTGCTAAATAGGCTGGCCGCGCCCGTGGCGCCATCGTGCGGGGATTCATGAAGACAGATGAGCGGCAGCAAATACGGGACACGTATGTAACCTGGGGCAGGTATACTGTACAGGGGGAGGGTGGGGGTGGGGGCAGAGGGCAGGGGGGCTGATGGGGGGGGGGGGCGATAAGGCCTGCATCAATTTGTGAATCACAACCTTGGGATCCATGCATGCGACTCTGAGGCAATCGTTGCCAGGGAGGACAGATGGTACTGTACTGCACGGTTTAATAGGTGGAGTTATTATTACTGCTGATATACTCAGGGGTAGACACTAACATTTTCAGCTGTGGGCCACCCGGTACCGTAGCTCCAAAAATCTATGGGCCCGGACTTTTAGCTGTGGGCCAGGGAATATAATTTCCTTTTTTCAAAGAGAAAATCATATAAATTCCTGATTTACCAATGTTAAAATGACACCAAATTGCTTCATTTCCCCACATTTTTCTCTTTCCAACGGTATATTACATGTCTATACTGATCAGTTATATTCCTATCAAATATCTTGCAAAATTTCCCGTGGGCCACCCGGGCCCATGGGAAGGTAATTCTGAAGAAAACTACGGGCCCGGAACCAAAATTACGGGCCATTGGCTCCCGGGCCAGCGTTAGTGTCTACCCCTATAATACTGATATCGGTGTATACTGCATAAACCATTATCACATTGCATATACATCATAACGGTATTATCATTTGCGTGTATTGACTGAATGACAGCACTATCGACATCGACAATGTACATCGTATATCTACCATGTGCATGTGCAAATACTAATGCACAGCACAGTATGCATACACACCAGAGTAGAAAGGAGTTGGACAGTAAGCTAATAGGACAATTAAGACCACTATACACTCAAAAAATAAACTTGTCTCCAGACTCTTCAAAGTGACGGTCATAAAATAAACGAGTCAAAAACTTGTCTAAGTGACAAGGAAGCGGGTCTTCTAGCTGGAGATAGAAGACCCACTTGGTATGTGCCAGCCCAAAACCCGACATTTGCCAGCTCCAGATTCTGTTTGTGGGATGGTAACCTGATAGGTTAGACAACTTTTGACTCGTATATTTTATGACAGTCACTTCGACGAGTCTGGAGACGAGTTTACTTTTTCAGTGTGTACTATAGCACATCCTGTGATACTGCCTGGTGATGGGAGTGATGGTTTATATTGGCACTATATATCTGATGTTGTGCTACAGAACTGTAGGCGTCATGTTGTGTGACCGCACACTGTCACACAGCATGGCAAACCCCAAATGTGCCATGGCGCATGTATCAGATGAACCTTTGTTACAACTAGAGAACTTAATGACATTGATTTGCTGGGTGTAGAAGACTGGTAACCATGGCAGAATATCGACAAAAAGTGATTGTTTCTTCTTTTTTTTTTAGAGCAGAGTGGAAGCCTGGCCCCGTATTTACAGGTAGAAATACCCTGATACAGACTCGTTGCCTGCATTATTCCACTTGTGACCTGTACTGTGCGATGTGCAATCCTCCAGCCACCGGATGGCTCTATTACCAAGACGATAAAAATTATACGGGCTGCAACCCCCAAAAAGTGTTAGCAAAGTTGTAAAGCAATTACGTCCTCTTCCTGATGGCCTATGACGTAGATGACGGTTAGGAGAGTCATCGGGTAGTTATTTGTCGGGCGGAAGAGAGTCATCGGGTAGTTATTGCCCCTTGGTATAAAGATTGCGGTCTCATTTAGGACAGGCCCAAGGAGGGGGATCTGTTAATATGACGTCACGCTGATTAGGAGGACCAGTTAATATAGGGGGATGTCCTTTCCTGATGATCACGTGACCCCTATTTGGGCGTCTCACTAGCGTTTCACCAGCGTCTCACCAGAGGGCGCCAGTTGTTCATCAGTGCAGCGTTCCTGTAGGGGCTGCCCAGTGACGGATTAGACCCCGAATGGCACCCGGCATTATTCTATATTAAGTAAGGATGCAAAGCTTAATAAAAGGCTGCGACGCCGAGGAGAAGAGGGGGGACTGTAAGCGAGGCGGCCGCCCCTCCGACTGATGGGGGTATCTTTTATTAAGGAGCCACGCCGCACCACGGGGACACCCTTAATACTTTATAAACGCACGACTTAGTTGGGGTTGAAAATTTTATAAACCAACTCTCGGTGCGATATAAACCAATTTGTGAGGTGGGCTTGGAGGTGGAGCTCTAACGTTGCAGCGGTAGTCGCTGGGGGGTTGGAGGGAGTGGGGAAGGGAGGGGGAAGACAGAGAGGGGTGGTTTGGCTGCAGAAAAGGCGGAGATTTATCAAATTGTCGGTTACATCACTTAATACGTCAGTAATCTATCACCCCTTAAGTGGCTATTACGGACCTACGGCAATTAGCATCAGAAATGAGCTGCGGCCCCAGCGCGCAACGACACAGCCACTTCATTTTACATAATGGCCGAACGCGCTACCGGCGGATGGGAACCCTCCTCAGCCCCTGTACCAGAAAAAAATCCCGAATAAATATCCCTCTCCTACTCTCCCCCAGAAAAAAAGGATACATCATTGGGCCGGGGCTGGCTGCGTTGGTGTGTCGGGGGGATATTGGCTGTGCCTTTTGTGTGCGGCGTTTTTGGCTGTGGTAGGCTGTAGTGGGCGTCATTTGTTAACATTGTTTATATCGCTATAAATATGTCTTCTTTTCAGTGCGGCGTACGGTGGGCACACCCCTCAACATGCACGGGATGAACACCTGCCTTTTTCTTGAGGGTGATTAATAGGAGGAGGCCTTAAGAAATGCCAAAGACAATCAGCGAGACCGCCGCCTCCACTCGCCCTGAAAGGGCTGCAAATGCTGTTCTTCCCATAACCCTTTAAAGGCCGCATAGGGCTTCAATGCAGCAGTATCCCGTGTGTCACCATGATGTAATGTACACTGTAATCCCCAGCCCTGGTGAGTGACTCCCCAGTGCTGTGTTCATGCATGGCGCTGATCCTAAAAACCGGTCTGATACACTGCTGAAGGGTTGGCATAGTGCATGAATGGATCTTGACATAGGACATGGTGAGAAAACGTCGTTCAATATTAAGACACAATGCATATCACATAAAAGCACCATGCGGTCCTTAAAGGCTTATCTAAGAAGGTCAGCAGCTTTACGTGCTGCCTGTTTGCTGGTGGTCTATCACACTGGCACCATGGAGTGGCCACCTTTCCTTAACCCTCTAAGGGTAGCATATGGCGTTTATATACTGTACAATTTCGCATAGTTATGAGGTTCTCCATTCATGCACCATGTCGACCATACAGGGTTCATTGACACATTACATAGTTGTACTATAGAGGTATGTATATAAACTCCTAAATGGTCGGCATGAAACACAAGCGCTGTTTTGGTGCATCATGACGACAAATGAACATGGATCATTGAGGCTTCCTTTAGGGGTTAACTTTCACAGGCTATCCTGAATGATAGCAAGCACTGACAAGTCTCTATCCCACAGATGCACCCACCATATTGCCTTTGAATTATCTTTCCCTATATTGCATTTCCCTCCTTGGGATTTGATAAAGACAAGCTGTAGGTTTATACATACAACATGAATAGAAATAACCAACGGCTCTAAGTGCTGATTTGAAACTAGACAGAGGACCATAATTTCTCTAATCACAGGAGTCAGGGTGATTTGGTATACATGTATCAATATGGAAAACACGGCAAAACTGAGTTCCGATTACCACCAGCATTTCTCACACTTCCGTTTAAGTGTATTTCCTTAAGCCTTGGGTGTAAAGCAAATGACTGGCTGCCTCCAAATAACCTTCAGTTGGCGTTCTGTGTACTGCATTAGAACTGACTGGTTGATCCTGCGGTCCCCCACCTAGCAGGTGTCGCTCTGTGTGGGAGTGTTTACCCAGGGTTAACCCATTTTTATCCACATCCTGACCTACAGGGTTAACTGCTTGTACACCTATACACTGATCATATTAACCCTTTAAGGGCTACATCGTGCCCCATGTTGTCATGATGCATAGATGCAGTTCTACTCACGAGAGCTGCATTCATGCATCATGTCGCCCATGGCTATGATGGTGCTTGAATGCAGCATTCAAGCACCATTTCACTCGCCAGGACTCCATTTATGCATCATAGCAACACATACCAACACATCACAAGCACTGTCCTATGCGGCCCTTAAAGGGTTAGACTGGTGTATCAACCCTTGGGAGTCGGTACGGTGATTAAATGCAGCACTGGTGAGTTACCTTTATACACCATACCCATTAAAGCAGTATGCGGCCCTTAAAGTGTTAGATTGGATCCTGTAGGCTGTGTTGACGTTCACTATAGGACTAGTCCTGTGTAGGACCAACATCCCCCTACACACCTCTCCACACACCTGTACACACCTGTACAAAGACCCCCACACCTCCCCTGTCATACCTTCACCCGGCCAAATGAGAAATCTCATTGCTGTGGCCATAAATTGAGCAGTGGTCTTCAATGGTGGTGTGCCTTTAGTCAATGAGACATTAAACGGCGGGATTTTATTGGGCTGGGACCCAGTTACGCAGGTAGGGCTGTGTGTGTGTGTTTGGGGTGGGGATGAGGGTGAAGGGAGGGGTTATTTCTATCAGGTGGGACTTACCTGTATTCTACCACCCTCTATACCTGCCCACCTAGGACTTCAAACAGGGGCCGATATGGCCAGGTGGCCATACTGCAGACCTACAGCTTGAAGGGATATGCCCCACGTCCGTAGAAATGTGTGTTTCAGTCACTTGACCATGCTATTATATCAGTGCTGATATCAGTGGCCTACCTCACATTTTTGGACAATGCTAAATATGTGTTAAAATTTACTTTTTTGGGCATGTTACATTGTCTAAAATATAGTGAAGGTACTGTATTGGATTGCTTTCTATTTTACTCAGGCCTCAAACATACATAGGAATCCCCCCCCCCCCCACCCCCGCCAATATTAGATAATAATTTTCAGGGTTGACCATGCTTCACCAGCGGCGGTCAGGTATCAAACTTGAAGCACAGGTTTGGTCCAATATCTAAGATATCATGAGTGGTAAAGTAAAAACTAACCTATAAATATCTCTGCTTCAACCTGAAACACAGCTGTTCTGGTGTGGCCTGAGTGGTAGGTCGGCGTATCAGGTGTGGGTGTCGGTGAGGGAGATGATCGGGAACAAAGTGGTAATGGGGTAATAACGTGTAGCCATAGATTCATTCGGAACCTCATGTTGGGGTCAGGATCCTGCCCTAGTTTGTAGGCCTTCTTCTTATTGGTATAGACTGGGATGCCTGGGTTAGTGAGTTGGTCGTCCATGTCACATATGTCTATGTATTCTATACATCTCATGGTACCATTTTCAGTGACTCTGGTTTGTATTGTGCTGCGACCTTGGATGTGCCTCTTAGTATGTAAGCTATTTATTTTAACCCGACACCCTACCAGTAAGTAGGCCTATATGTACAACTGAGGATACATGCCATACATGCCACCCCCAATAACTTAATGTTATATATATCCCTGACTGGAGGTCAAGTGTGAATAGTTGTCATGTATAGTTACATGCCCACGAGTTCAAGCAGCTCTCTCACCAAAGGTCTACACGTAGTTTTTTTCTATAGTGCCAGGAGCGGATCCAGGAATTTTGGAAAGAGGGGGCGTGAAATAGGCAATGTACTGGGGGGTATTGACATTTTGTACGGGAAAATAGAGGGGGCGTACGCCGGGTCCGCCCCCCCCCCCCCCCCTCTGAATCCGCGCCTGCGCGGCGGCGGCGGCGGCACGGTGCTGTTACTTCTAGTCAAATAACAGATACTAGTACAACAGGAGTATGTTAGTGGTGAGAGTGACGCTTTCAATTCAATTCTCCTTGATCTAATTATTATTTCATTATATATTTTTCTCTAAACACCATCATTCTCTAGTTCTTATCCGATTAAGATGCATTAACAAGCCCCGTCACCTGTCGTCTCCTGAGTTTAGTGTAATTCTCATGGATGTATCCGGTCTATACTATACATGTTGAACCATCAAAATTTAACGACACCACTTTTTGCACAAACACATACATATAATGTTCACGGGGACTTATTTGCTCGTGAGAACGCACAAAGTTTCCTTCCTTAACGACTGCATTAACGAGCGGATCGTGTGACGTATGAAGACGTTACGTCCACGGGTCACGTGACCATCATTATTTCCCGCTCATAGGTGGCAGCACTCGCCGATGGCCGCAGGACCCGTATGTTACCACGCTAGATGATCATTAAACGCCATGCCGCTCTGATTGTTAGCTCTTGTACGTGTGATTCACGCGGGATTCATGACCACTCAATGAAATCATTCAGCTGCACGCTTTGATTTTATTATGTTTGTATCCTCAATGAAGCCTTGATGGACAATGATACTGACTGAAGTGACAACCATTGATTACTAGGAGCAGTATTTAGAACTATCATTATGCTGGGCATGTCTATTAATCTCAATGTGATGCTTCATTTGTCTGTATTTAACGTATACATGGCTATATTTAAAGTAGATTCTACTAACTATTTATTGATATACATGTATTACAGGCACTTGAATTCACTTAAAGCTTTATGGACTTCATTTTCCCAGATCACTTTAGTTTACCAATTGTAACCATTTGCAGTGGCGTAGAAAAGGGGGGTGGGGTCAGACTATATTTGGGCCCCCTCAAAATTTGCCATGACCCTATGATATACAATGTAACAAACGCATTTCCCAAATGGACCCAAACCGTACATGTTGAGCATAGGAAAAAGTGGGGGCAGAGATGCTTGGGCCCCCAATCAGAACTAAAGGGGCTCAACTTTTTTTAATAGGTTTGTTTATATAAACACCATCATACTTGAAATATTATGTTTTACGCTAGCTGAGTGGGGGGGGGGCAAGATTTGCTTCCTATGCCTCTGATTTGTCATCAGTAGACCTTTACTATAGACCCTTTTCTCTTATTTAGGTCTGATACTTTTTATTAATACATTTTATTTACTAGATACTAATGTGGCTATTTTTCAGTTAGCTCTATACCTGCTTCCCTAAAGTCATACTGTAATAACATTTATTGAATATCAGAAATACTAGATGATTTGATATACATGATATCTGCAAATATTACTACAATTGTTATACAATCTAGAATATTGGCATTACACCATTATCATGAATTTAATTATATCCACTGGAGAATTATACCCACTGGGACCCATATGTGTTTTTACGTGGGCAAGCTGATTTGCCCATATCTGGGTTATGGTCTGTTTTGTCCAGGGCTACCAGTGGGATTCCCGATAGGCCAGCCCAGATTCAAAGTGCCCAGCTTAAGCCCAGATTGAATATATACATGTACTATAAAAATGTACAATAAAAAGGAAAATCAGATGTCAGCATGTTTTGAAATATTTACAATGTATTTATGGGAAAAAAGTTTTCCTGGGCTGGCCCATCTGGGCTCCCACTGGTAGCCCTGGACAAAAAGGACCATAACCCAGACATGGGCAAGTCCAGTTGGCCCAAGTAAAACACATATATTGGCCCCAGGGACCAATGCTGGCTGGGCATGTACTTTATACATATAGATTTACCCTGGACCATGTCAAAACAATGTTCAATGCAATATATTTTTATGCCTTTCAGAGAAACATTGCATCTGTCTCGTAGAGGTTGTTGCCGGGGTTGTTAACCTGTCTGGATGCCACACGCTGCATGCTGTTTCCTTTGCTCGTGTCCTGTATAATTGACACACCGTGTATATTCGTGTTTATTAGCTGGTACCCGACAACATGCTACCGCCCACACAGGAAACCTGCATGTGGCGTGAGAGGAAGAGGACATCCGTAATACAGGTAATTAGATTTGTCAACTTGCACTCAACTTCATCAGGTTAATGGTCATCACGTATTTATTAGTTTGTATGTGTGTGCAATGGAAGTCAATGGTGTGTGTAAGCTATTATTAGTTATCAGATTATTGTTTCCTGTGTTGAAAATTGAAATTCAGACGTTATTAATTTCTGACATTTTATTATCAGATTATGAATATACATAGTCTTTTAAACTGAGTATATGTTGTACTACAGACAGTTGTTTATATGAGAGAGATACATTTAATGAATGCAGATTATAGTCGATGGTTTACCAATGAATTACATCATTTGTCTGACCTCATATAGGGGATTTCTTGCAAATGCAACGTCTTAAAAGTTATTAATGTCATTAGGATGCATGGATAATCCATGTACAAATGTACCAATCCATACAAGTGCAGGGGTGGGGCAACATCCCCACCCCCACTTTTGACCAACCCTAAAAAAAGGTCAAACCTAAAAGGTCAAGCCAAAAAAGGTCAAAATTGGTCAGACCTCCCCCCTCCCCCACACACACACACACTTTGAAACTGCTTGCCACACCCCTGTGCAAACCTGCTAAAAATAAAACAATAATGTCCGTCTCATTCACACACATATTCCAAAATGCTGATGTATTCAAAATATAGTATTTTACCACTGTGTCCTGCAGTGAATAATACTAAATCTGATTCTGGGTGAGATGTTTACAAGTCATAAACCTGTGTTGTGTCTGTGCCTGTGCTGGGGGTCCCTGGTGGTGCACACCTACTCTAACCACCTGTGGGTCTATCGGCAGGCCTCTAAGGGATCAGAGCTCCGTCCCTGCCGTGGGAACCAACTCACCATAAAGTGACCATAGCACGCCATACCAACGCACCGAATAACGCCATTACCCTTCATGTTCTGCCCACCCGCTCAGAGACAAAGTTCCGGCATCGCCGCCTCCAGTGCCGTAACTGGGGCTATTATTCAACGTTTATTGCCTAATTTCCCATCGCAATAAAGATACATTTGTCGGCCTATTCGGCCAGCTTTGCCTGTTATTCATTCCCTTTGTGCTGGGCCCCGCGGCCGGCCGGACTACTTGGCGCAGTAATCGATTCAGTAATTGAGCGGCGGTGCTGCGGCACTTGTGGGTGTTTTCTCCTGATTCTTTTTGCTCCTGGCGGTGGCTGGGCCGGGCTACGGGGCCTTTATTGTGCTTAATGCGTGCACCACTTTGAAATTGCAGGAATTGATATGAGCAGCGCTGTGTGCTGCCTGTTGGCATTTCACTGGTTGTCGCGACGTCCGCTAGAGGGAGGGGCGGCGTGGGAAGGTTGTAATAGGGACTCCAGAAAAAAATGAGAAATATTAAATGTTCAATTCTATTTCTTTTATGATTATAGAATGTGAGAGATGTAAACTAAATCTTTTGGAATTTTCTTTCTATCTATCATAGAACTCAGACAATCTTCAAATAGGTGTAAATAAAATCCACCTAGTTCCTCTAGTACACTTCCTATATAATTGCTATCCAGCTTTAGAGTCCCAGTGAACCTGTGTGGGGGAGGGTGATAGGGTCTGCCAGGTGAGTGGGGTATGTGGGAGGTAGTTATAGAAGGGGTTTGGAGGGCATTTGAAGTATTGGCCAGGCTAGGCCATGATTGACAGGCCCTCTTAACATGATCACCTATTATACTAGTATAGAGTAAACCAATTGTCTTGATTACTCAATCATAAGTATTATGATGTTATGGTCTAGGGAGAGGTGAGAGGATCCTCTGATTGCTTCCATTTTTTAACATGATATAAAAACATATTGGATGAGATCACAAACCGAAAAGCAACGGTTAGGGCCATAACCCAATGCCCGATTTGGTGCCATTATCGGCCGATACATTCCCAAAGTTATACTACAAAGTACTGCATTGGGTCTGTTTGTTGAGGGTGTATCAGCCGATAATGCCTCCAAATCGGTTAATGGGTTATGGCCCAAAGCATTCATAAATTCATAGGGTTTTGATATAATCTATTTTATCTCCAAAATATTTGGTAACTTCTCTTAGCTGCAGTCACTTATTATAGGGATGGCTGGACAGGCCTTTCTCCTGAGTATATTTCTGTGTGCTTACCTAAAAGTAACAGATGAAATGTCACTCCCTAAGAGGGGAGTTTTATAACAGTGTCTGTGAGGCACAGCTGCACCAAAATACTCTACTGTTGTGTGCACTGTGCACAGGGGCTCACCTAGCGGATTCTTGAGTCCCTACTTCAAGTTGTAATAAACACTCCATTGTATGACTTATACATGTGCCTATACAGAGTACATGTACCACTATAGACGCAGCCTTGTTACACCTCATGTCGCACCACTGTATAGGTTATAGCTGCAGAGGCTGCCATGTTACACCTCATGTCGCACCACTGTATAGGTTATAGCTACAGACGCTGCCATGTTACACCTCATGTCGCACCACTGTGTGTATAAATATATACACTGCAAAAAAGGTGTTTAGATCCTAAACACAATCCTAAACACAATCCTGCCCCGTATTTGTCCACACAATATGTTCCTAAACATGTTTAGATTAATAATATGTTTAGCTCAGTGCTTAGAAATTTATGTGTTTAAATCAATGTGTTTAGAAGAATGAAGTGTTTAGAATTCAAGAGTTTAGCATATTATTGTGTTTATATGTCAAGTGTTTAAGGATGAAAGTGGTGTGTCTAGAGACATGTAGATTATTATTATGTTTAGATACTGATATTTGAAGAAATTCCTATTTTATTTTATTTCCATATATATAGTGTCTCAAAGAGACTTCTAGCAGTCCCCCCCCATGAGCCAATGAAGATGCATCACTTTTTCACATAGGCCTCTACTTTAACATAGACACAACCTTGAATCAATACAACATACCTTTAGGGAAAATAATACTTTATCCTTTATTGGAGTTCCTAAAAGAGGTGTCTATGTAGCTGATGTAGCTTTATTGCATTGTGATCATCATGAAGTAGCATTCTACCCTTGAATTCTACAATGTGTATTATTATCCTTTTGTATCCCATGAACTTTGAATTAATTTACTCAGATTTAAGCACTTTTAGAACAGCAATAATGTTGGTTGTGGTTGTAAATCTACAGTCAACCACAGAGCTGCCATCTGGTATGTGTTTAATATACTATGATCTAAACACTACATGTTTACATCCTAAACACCAATTCTCCATACTGTTTAGATACTAAACATCTAAACATATTAAACATAAATGTTTAGGTGTTTAGAATAAAAGCGTTTGATTCCTAAACAGAAGGATTCAAAAACACAAACCTAGTCAAATGTTTAGACTTTAAACATGTTTAGACCTAAACATGTTTAAAACCTAAGCACCTTTTTTGCAGTGTATGTATACGTTATATCTACAGACGCCGCCATGTTACACCTCATGTCGCACCACTGTATTGGTTATAGCTACAGGTGCTGCCATGTTACACCTCATGTCGCACCACTGTATAGGTTTTAGCTACAGACGCAGCCATGTTACATCTCATGTCGCACCACTGTATAGGTTATAGCTGCAGTTGCCATCATGTTACACCTCATGTCGCTCCACTGTATAGGTTATAGCTACAGACGCTGCCATGTTACACCTCATGTCACAGCACTGTGTGTATATATATATATATGTATACGTTATATCTACAGACGCTGCCATGTTACACCTCATGTCACACCACTGTATAAAATGTAATCAAAGCATTCTCCCCGGGAAAAGACGAGAAGTGTGAATTTGAATTTGGGGTTCGAAATGTCATGAGTGGTAGACTGCATGGGGATGCTTGGTACTGGGTCATGGGGTGTGGGCTAGTGGTAGACGGATAACATGGGTATTGAGTGGTAGGGGTTGAGTCCCGGGTTGAGTATGCCTCGAGATTGACATCGGGAACGGAGGTTGGGAATGCAATGAGATTGACGTTATGATTTGGGGTTAGGGGTTTGAGCTAGATGAATGCATCCAGGTTAGACCATCTCAACAACATTCTCAACAGTAGGATTGATGAACACGACACCTCTAAGAAAAGTCTAAGACAAGGAGGGCCTTGAAGAGGCTCAGCCCAAGCTTACAGGGACGCTAAGGTCATCTGTGACATATAGCGACCTTATAGTGACCTTCTAATCGTCAATCCATTGTGTGGGGGACAAAAGGTCTTCTCCAGGGCAGTAAGGGCACCACAGACCCCCTGACCTTTCTAGTCCTCTCCCTCCTTGGGACAATTCATTGGGAACCTTTGTGCTGACCTCACAACTTTCAGCTTAAGATGATAGAGGAGAGGGTCTAAGTATTAAGTGATACACAGGGGAAGGTCTTTGAATCCCTCGTCCCGGAAGCTTTCGGTGCTTTTCCGTTAACACGACTGCCATGCAGAGATTCCATCAATTATTTTATACGGGAAATGAGAGTC
The DNA here is from genome assembly GCA_947462335.1 of Harmothoe impar. Classification (NCBI taxonomy): domain Eukaryota; kingdom Metazoa; phylum Annelida; class Polychaeta; order Phyllodocida; family Polynoidae; genus Harmothoe; species Harmothoe impar. The sequence goes on from OX381707.1 coordinate 24,698,702, forward strand.
TCTGTGGTTAAGCATTCTGAAACTCTTTTTTTTTCAGGAGAGTGACGAAAATGAATCTCATTCTCCACAGCCCATCATCTTCACTGTGACGTCATCAAAATAGCTGTGGAATCCTCTATTTAAAGTGATATTTGGATGGGTCTTGTCCATGCATTATAACACGAGATTCAGACAGGTACACTCAAAAAATAAACTTGTCTCCAGACTCTTCAAAGTGACGGTCATAAAATAAACGAGTCAAAAACTTGTCTAAGTGACAAGGAAGCGGGTCTTCTAGCTGGAGATAGAAGACCCACTTGGTATGTGCCAGCCCAAAACCCGACATTTGCCAGCTCCAGATTCTATTTGTGGGATGGTAACCTGATATGTTAGACAACTTTTGACTCGTTTATTTTATGACAGTCACTTCGACGAGTCTGGAGACGAGTTTACTTTTTCAGTGTATGCACTCACATCTCCTCCAAACTGCTGTCAATATTCCCCACCTGCTGGTCAATGTGTTGTATCTGAGAGGACACAGATAGCCTACACGAATGGTCTCATGTCACCTTTGATATAGTATACTGTGCAGCACCGTGTCCAATGATAGCCTGGTGTTCATACCTAGATTTATATACTACTTACTGCCCAATAAACAATACATGTATATATGCATTACTAATACATGCATGTCAACAGATACAGTGCATGTAGATTCGTGTATTTTAATGTTTCAATGCATGTCCTCTGGCACATTGCTAGAGCCGTCCGTAATGCATTCAACCCTGTATTCTTACTATTAGATACTTGATAGTAACAGAGATGACCCCCCCCCCTTCCACACACATACACATTCAGCCCTCCATGTCCCCCAATGGACTGCACAGTGCCTGACTGCATCAGCCCCCTTGGCCCCGACACTTAATTAGTGTGCCGCCAACCTAATTAATTACACCCACCATAACCCCGCCACAGCCTCCCCACCCCGCCGGAAGTCAGCGTCCGTCTCCCGGGACTCACGAGTCGACGATTGAGCGTGGCTGCGTGCGCCGACCGGAAGCTGGCGTGACGGTGGTGGGCTTAGCGAGGTTAATGAGCGGGACGAGCTGCGCGCCGCCTAGCGGCAACCCGGATAACGACGATAGGGGACTGTGATGGGGGGGGGGGGGGGCATTTCCTGTCTGATTTGTTTTTAGGGTTAAATTGGACGAGACAGTGTTTATACGGATGTATATTACAGTATACTTGCACAGACATCTATATGGATCAAATCTGTACGCCTAGTTTTTTGTTCAGGTCACCAGAAAGGTGCAGGGATTGCGAGGGTATTTGGGGTTAGTGACCTGGAACCGCCAGGTGTATATATTGTCTATATTGTAGGATAGAGGGGGTGAAAGGGGTACCAACATGAGGGACGTTCCCGGGTAACGTCCCCTGACATCATCAGTAATTATCAAATGCCAATACATGCCTACAAGCAGTAGCATCACACACTATTGATGGGCTAATAACCCTTTATGGGCCGCATGATTCTTTATTGTATTAAACCCTTTGTCGCACTGATGCACGAATGCAGCCCTGGGGAGTAACTCGGCATTCAAGCATCAGGCTGCATTCAAGCATCAGGCGGTCAATACAGACCGATACAGTCACAAATGATGCATAAATGCATGAATGCAGCGCTGGTGAGTTATGCAGTCATGCATCATGGCGATATAGGGCATAATGCATTAAAGTACTATGTGGTCATTAATGGGCTAAAGGGATTGGCCATTGAACCCCTCCAGTGCCATTCAGGCATCCAGGTACGATATACACCCTACCCTGACCCCCCACGTTGCTGTTGTGGATCAGGCTGCGCAGGGGGTCTACCACGGGAAGGGTCTGGGTTGATCCTTTTGCCACCAGGCCGAGATCTACGGGGCACTAACGGGGGAGGGAAGGGGTTATATGGGAAAGCCATCTGTAGCGTTAAGGCCGAACATTGCCATTTAATCAGCTATTGTTACATCATAGAGTACATTGTAGTCATATAGTCAATGGTCTCAAAGCGGTACTGTCAGTGGTATTTGATAGTTAAAATAGAAACAAGCTGTACAATGTTAGAATATTGGACTTCTAAAAATTTAACATCGTATTGGACCTCCGGCCAAGTGTCGGAATGTAGCAAAGAACCAGTGCTCAAGCCTTTTATATACCATGCATTGCCTTTTCTGTGAGACTTCCCGCATGAAGGCTTAACACATAAAGGATGAATGGCGAGACTTGTGTCGTAATTCAGTCCATGGGACTACAAGATAAACCCTTATGATAAAAGTATTCTTGAATGTGCTCAGATGGCATATGCAGCCACCATGACCCATTATTACATGTACCGTGACGTACCCTCATGACATACCCATCGTGACGTACCCATCGTGACGTACCAGATCGACATACCCATCATGACAGCGGGGATTCACAAGTCCCGCACCTATAGTCCTTAAATCCCCCGCCCCTGTCGGTGGGGGCGCTGTGAGCGCGGTGTGTGTGAAACATTAATGGCGGGCCGGAAGCCGCGGCAGGTTGACCCGCGAGGCGCGGTGGCGGGTCTTCATGACGTCGACTCGCCGATATTTTATACATCACCTTCCGCCACCCCATACATAATCCACAACCCCTCCGCCATGCTAGCCCGCCCGCGCCCACCGACACTGGGCGCGCTGACCCCTCCAGTGCTGCCCTCCCGCGGCAGGCGCTGGCATAAACGGAAAACAAATGGCGGTCGGAGCATGCGCGGTGTTTAGGTGGTGGCTTAAGATGCCCCATTGTCGGCACTGACGGAGCAGGCCGCCATGACCCGCCACAACATCCGGGCATTCGTCTTTTAGGTCTCATCCGGGTCTTGTAGGAAGTGAGTGAGACGCATGCGTCTGGGATGAGGACGCGCCCCGAGATCACGCGCTCAGATCACGTGTTGCGATCTCGTCTAATGAAGAAGGCGTCACATGGGCCGCAACATAGAATCATGCGCAGCTCAGTCCACATCCGGTACAGCAAAATACCTGTACATGTATGTGTACACTATACCCTGTAGATCTACCTGTAAGTCTAGATGTTGACCGTTCTCTTAGATACCAATGACAGCCACCATCCCCCACCCCACCCCACCCCACCCAATGACGCACCTGTATAGTACACGCCCCTACACCCACCCATACCTTTAGTATACCCATGTCCGGAACGCGCAGCACACACGTCCATCGTCCTCCTCCTCTCATTCCCCATAAACAGTCACTAAATTAACCTATTCATCGGAATTCATGAGATACTTGGGGGCCTTCTGTGGAAGCTGGCAGTGCCCTTGCTGATGGGCTTAATGATACGGGCGGTGGTGGCGGGAAGAGAAGGAGGAGGACGTGAGGAGGCGGCCTGGGACGCGCCCCAGACGCAGCACGGACGCTACAGACCTCTGTCAGCTCCACTTTGTTCATGTAATTCCGCGCCACGCCAATGTCAATAGGGAAGTCGGGCCACGTCGGCCTCCTCGCCGACCGGAAACAGTTAATGACCTCCCTCAATGGTGGAGACGAGGGGGTCCAATCGGCCACACAGAGAGGAACCGGAAGTGAGCGTCGGTAATGGCGCGGGTCGTTTGTCCCGCCCCCTGGTGAGAGAGGCGGGAGTGATTTAGGGCGTGTTGACAGACTGCAGAGGGCGCTGTGAGCGGTGTGCTTCAGGTGGGCGTCGGCAGGGGGCAGCAGTGCAGGCGGAGATTGGGGCAGGTGGGGGGGGGGGGGGGGTAGTTGTAGCCGAAGGGCATCTATAACCCCCACCTGCAGGCAATAGGGTGTAAGACACAGTGAAATGTATGTTGCAGGGTCTCCTTCCACCCCCAGTCCAGGTTTTACATTTCTCTACTTCACCGTTCAGTCCCTAGATATCTTTGGGCTTTGGTTAGTGGATCCATCCAGCCACCATCTCGTCACCAGGATGACACGTCCCGTTTTGAACTGCAACACCAGCTACAAATCATGCACTGTTGGCAAATACGACGAACAGGGACACTTTCCCTCCCTCCTGAATCTTCTCTCTGTGCCTGAACCTGAATCAAATTCAGTTTCTTTCGTTTCTTGGCCTAAGAGGTGTGGAGGGTATAGAGCCAATCAGGAAGCACACCTGTATCTGAGTCTGCTTGCCTTATTACACACTTCTATAGTCACTACAAGGGACATATCCGGTTGTAGGCTACATCCTTTTTACATTCCCTATACTTGCAATTGTACATTTTGTACTCGATGGGTATTCCTGGCCTCTATGTAGCATATTAAAGTACGTAGAGCCTTAGAGCAAATGCCCAATGGGGAAGTGGCCAAGAAGAATGTAACAAGAATAGTCTAACGTACTCTAACTTGTACAACTTAATCACTAGACCACAAGCTACATCGCAGAATACAACAAATCTGATACTTTCACAACAATATCAACACCTGGAGGAGAAATACATGTACATTTTGCTGTGAATTCCCTTCTCTGCTTCACCTGTTTGCCATTCCTTAACCCCCCCCCCCCTTTACCCCACTATCCTGCTCACCCCCTGTGATCATCTCACACCACCAATGTCGTAAAACACCAATTTCAATTTGTCAACGACTTTCACCTTTCCTTAAAGCGCGAGCAGAGCGCGCGTCCCACGTGACAGTGATGGACCAATCAGAGGCCGCTAACAGCAGGCCCGGTGCTGCCGCCTGGGGGCAGAACCGCCCCACAATATGGCCGCCATTGGGGGTCCCTACCGGCGGGGTGTGAGGGGGGTTTGGTGATGTATTAGGGGGTGGGGGATGGCTGAAAGCAGGAGGTGTATGTCTACACACACCGTGAGGTGTTTTTGGTGGGATGTATGACAGATATAGCATTCACCGTCCTACAAGCGCCATCTTTTCAGGAGGAAATAAATTGACGCATGGTGTACACTCTACTGGAGAGATTGTGTCTATGATAAAGCTGGAAGTTCTGCGAAAGAAGCTTGGTACGTGATATGTTTGCTGAGGTGTTCTCTCCCTTTAAGGGCCACATGGTGTTTTGATACGTTATGCCCTTTATTAGAATGATGCATGAATGCAGCCCTGGTGAGTAACTCTCCAGTGCTGCATTCAAGTATCATGCTGACGTTACAGGGTTGAATCAATGCTCTCCAGACAGGTCGACAGCATGCAAGAACACAGGCCTGGTGAGCGGACTCGCCAGGCCTGCATTCATGCATCATGACAACAAAAGGCATGATGCACTAAATCACTATGCGGTCCTTAAAGGATTAAACACAATGTGGTTGTATCTGTTTGATTAATATGTGTAGAGTTTATGGGGTCAGCTTCTATAAAACAGCAATGTCTCCGCCATATGTTTCACACTGTCAATGTTAAAACACGAGTTTGGCGTTGAACCTTATGATAGGTCAACACTATATATTAACTATGTATGGCCCCCTCTTATTAGTCCTGCTGGGGAAAATATAAATCGTAAGGATGGCATTCACCCTCTAAGGCCCAAAAAATAACTTGTGTTTCGAGTCACCCGACTACTGCAACAACAACTCCTCTACTATTATAACCTCACTTTATTTCTAGATATTTTCTGAAACATATTTTAGCAGTTGAACAGTCTCAGAAAGTGTTCTGCTTTGGAAAAGGGGGTAGGGATGGGGGAGGGATTGAAAAGGGTCTTAAGATAGACGACATCATTTGTGAACGTTCCTAAAATCGCTCGGATCTTCAGAATACATTTTTACTGAGAATAAGCTAGAATAGCCTTACAGCCAGAGATATTCTGCCTGCCGGAATACCCCATCACCTCTGTAAGAAAATCCATGGTATCAAATATTGACTGTTACATCTGTACTGCAATATACATATATAACCACATGCGCACACAATCATAGTAGAATGTATTGCATTTCAATTTCTACTTGGTATAGCCTACAAGACCCCAGGCCACATCGCTATAGTTACTTCCATAACTACTTCTACCACAATGCTCACATAATCAATGCATAATAGCCCCATTATAATTATGTTGTTGTGCATGCATGCGTCCACTTGTCCAGTGGCATTCTTTGAATGAGTGGACCTATTTCATTTCCGCTCTTCCTTTACCATTACTGTCGCATGACGGTCTACAAGATGAACTCCCCTCCATTGGTTGGGGCCCACATAATCACAGACAGATTCGGGCTACACTGAAAATGTCATTTTGGGGATTAAGGGTCGACCTCGTTTTGGCCTACCGCCCAAGTGGCTGACCGGGGCACCCCCTAGCGGTAATGACGGCAACTAGAGGCGGGGTTCGAATAAATCACGAAAGATCATCCCAAACCCAATCTCACTAAACCCACGGCCATAGTGGCCGCCCACCCACTCGTGACCGCCGATTGAGTTTCTCTCAATTCAGCCGAAATAAATCAAATAAAATTCATAATAGATTTACATAAACAAAATTAATTAATCCCCCCGAGTGCGTTCTGATCAGCCGACCCCATTAGAGGGCTGGTCAGCGGGCGATATTAGAGTGATTTACTCGCCGACCACCCTGGACAATGGCTTGGAGAACTTAAAGATTGGATCCCCTGGTTTTAAAGGCAAGATTTGGTGGCAATTTGTACCCGAACCACACACGGGGCCGCTCAGGGCAATGATCACAGATGTGTGGGTGGCTGTGACCTTGAACCCTGTTAAGGTCATTAGCAGCAGTCCCTAAAAAGCCGCCGGGCCAGCTTCAATCACCATCAAACATGGCCGTAAAACGGGCCCAACTCCAGGCCTGCAGTGACGCCCTGCTCTACGCCCTCAGAGCTGTGGGGAAAAGTGTAGCACCCTACGCTGCTGCCCTCAGATCCGGATGTGTAAAAAGTGGGGGACCTCCTGACGCCATGCCTGGCTCTACACTTTTGAATACTCTGCTGCCCTCCGAGCTCCAAGCAGTTTCGAAGTAGGGGCAACGCAGGTTCTGGCCCATTTTTAATCAATTTTCTTTTGACATTTCTTTTTTTAGGTTTTGGGGTTGGCCAACATTCTGGGGAGGGAAAACGCCCCCACCCCTTCCAAATCCCCGTGTTGCTACACCCCTGCCTGAGCTGTATATGCGAAAAGTGTTGACCGCCTGACGTCCGCTCCTGCCACCAGCAAAACTGTGTGTGTGGAAGTACGTGGGGATCTACACAGACGAAAGAAAAAGCGTCAAAAGGGAGTCCAGGTTGCCTCCAGAATGACTCCCATCTTTAGTGGAGCCCAGGCTGCATTACGGAGCCTATCTCAGTTCCTGGCTAACCTATGGGAGTCACCTAGAGCCTATAGGGGGAGTCACATAGCTCGCTGGCTAACATAAGGGAGTCACATAAGGACCAGGGCTCCTTAGATAATCTGAGTAAAACTTGAGCATCTATTGCTGCCCTCATCGCTGTATCTGTAACAGAAATTGTTGACCAGCTGACGCTCTGTCATTCTGGTGCTGCTGCTCAGATGCAGATTGAAGGGGGGGGGGGGGGGCGTAGGGGGTACGCGAGCCCCTAGTTTGTATACATTTTAATGCAAATTGTTCAATACCCTCAATACATAGCCTACGCGGTACAGGTGGGACTGGACCTTGTAGCGGTGGCCGGCACTGATGAGAGCTAATGGAATGGGTACAAGCTTGTCCCTGGAAGTGGTGGTTACCCAGGGACAAGGTATCAGTCAGGATGTATCATATATCTGTGTGTTTTACCCGTCCAGTTTTCTATATTTCCAGCGACATTTTAAATGCGCGGATCCATTGGACGCACCCGATCCTCCCTATATCACCCCACACCCTTCCCAAAGTCCTGCCCCTGATCTGAACTGCATGTGCACAGATCATTGACCCTTTAATGAGCAGACAGTGAGACTCCAGCATAGATTGTAAAGGCTGAAAGTCACCACTTGGGTCCATAATCTACACACATGTATATACCGTACAGCAGACCTCTGCCAGGTCTCTCTGAGATCTGGCCAGGTTTTAACTTGAAGCCGTGTCGCGGCATTTAAAATCCACCCGTACATTGTCTGAATCGTTCAGAGCCCGGAGAGGGAGGGTGGGGCGGGGTAGTAAGGGGAGGTGAGGTAGGGGGTAGGGTGGGTCAGGGAGAGAGGGAGGGGGCGGAGGGTTTCTACTGATGGCCCCCTTGGGAAATCACCCCGGGTGTACCGACTCTGTACCGTCGGGGGCCGCCCAACCCCCGGACCCCCGCCCCTCCGCCATCTCGTCCCGCCCCCTAGTGACTGAGCCCGGAGTGAATACGCCGACCGGCAATCAACGGACGATCGGCGCATATTGTCATTAACATCCGGGCATCGTCAGGACCACTGCCACGCGTGAGGGGGTGGGGGAGAGGGGAATGAGAGGGGTGGGGAGGGGGGGGGGGGGTAGCTTACTCGCAATCAAGTCCAGCAGCGTGAAACTATGTATTGCAATGATGGAGATCATCAAAATGGTCTACATTGGGAAATCTACACTCGATGAGCATAGGTCCTCACTGCCAAAAGCCTTTTTAGTTCCATGTAGGGAGATATTTTGGAAATGTGTGCCTTTAAACACAGCTAATACCTTCACCCCTCTATGAAATCCACCAACCCTACAGTGACCACTTTACTAAAAGTCCGACAACATGTGCAACTAGGATACTTCAAGAAATTCTGCCATGACCTATAAGATCCATGACTTTTTAATTCAAAAAGGTCGCATCACAATTGCTTCAAATTAGACATGCTATTTTGTCGTTTTCAGAGAATACGATATGATATTGTAGGATTGATGAACCACCGGGGCTGGACCACACAGAAAAAATCCAGAGTCGGCAAACCTGGCACTGCCTTGTCAATTTGACAAGGAGAGGGGCTGGCAAGCAAAACTCTTCAGTAAGAAGACCCATCTAGAGCTACCTGGCATATGCCAGCCCTAAACTTGTCTAGAAGTGATTCACCATTCTCCCTGCAGGTGGCCATTACCTAGCATAAATATGTACCCTTGGGATCAAATTGATTAATTCCTATGTTAATATGATACTGAGTATTACAATACATATATGTTAATATGGAGGATTATGTGAAGTATCTAGGGAAAAAGTAAGATAATGTAAAGTATGCATACTTTTGACAACATTTAAAAAATAGAGCACATGTGTAGAAGGAAGACACCTCTTTTGTGTCTTTCACCAGGGCACAAGTAGGTGCATGCACCTTATATTGGTATTATACACACACAAGCCTATAGTCCATAGCTGGAGAGTAGCCTATTCTCAGTAAAGACTTGGTGATACATTATGTGAATCCTTGGTGGCACTAGTGTATTAAATATCACCCCTATATGTGGTTATGTATTTAAACAAATTGATAAAATAATCTTGTCATCTGGAACCAGATCAAACTCATACATTTGAAACCCTAGACCTACCACCATTATGCAATGACCAGCACCAGCTGTGGCTAATCTAGGCCTGCATCAACTATCTTAGTTTGACGACCTTGACAAGTCTAGGGTCGTCTTGTGGGATGGTAACTTGGCAGGTTGTCAATTTGACGAGTTGAAGCTAGTTGATTCTATGCTGTTCACTTAGAAGACCCTAGGGTCGTCCTGTAGGACGACCTTACAGACTCCAGAGCTGTCCAGAGTTTTTCAGTGTACTACGTTTTTATTGTACATGGGTAGTCGGATCCGGGAGTCGGATATATTGCTGGTTTATAGAATGAAATGACGTGTTCTTAGTTTCACTATTCACAGTGTACGTTAAGAAACAGTGTACAAATGTATACATACATGTACTAGTACATGGAGAATAGAAGTGGTCCGAAAGACAGTCTGGACACATTACTTTCTCCTATAATGTAGAAAAGTCTAACATTTGATGGAACCATCAATCTCCTTCAGAGATACAAATTGAGTGAGCGTCATTTGTTGTTGGTTTATTTATTCTCTGAGTCTGCGGTGAAGGAGGTCGTCGTTCTGGGTAAGTGTCTTTCAGTGCCCGGATGTTGGTGGAAGGGACGCTGGTGGGACGCTGATGAGAGGAGCAGAGTTTCCCGCGCGCGTAGACAGCTGGGTAACACGTTGTCGTCTGCTCCCCGCAAAAGCTGGAATGTCGGCTGCTTCCGCTCGGAAACTTTCTTTTATATCTGTTACAGAATGGTTCTTAGTTAATTTGGGCAAATTTTCTGCTATCTAGTTGTTATAAGGGAGGTGTTATCTTATCAAACAACACAGGGTGCTGTATTTCTGCCCGGATTTCTGCCTTGCAGAGTGGTCCCGGGAGAGGGTTCCAACATTTTCCGATTCCCCTGGTCTCTTTTTTTTCGACCACAGTATAGAGCATTGTAGAGTCATTGACTCTTGTAATGCGGCCTTTCTCTGAAAATGAGTGACCTTCTTTGCCCCTCCCACTACAAAGCTCAGCGTTTCTTTATTTTTTAAGAAAAGCTAAATGTCACTAATTTATGGTTTGTTTGTTAAGTAGTTGAACACAATGGGTAGCCAAGGGACTATAGATGTTAGACAATAAGGAGGGGTGTGGTACAGTGGATTTTGGATCCTGGGATCTCCCAATTTGTCGGCAGTGATGACCCCTCGTGGCAGGTGAAGGAACGCCTTAGGGAACGTTCACAAATGACGTCACCTGCTAGGGGGTGGGTGGGTCTTTGGGTTTAGTGACAAAAAGTGACATGGGGGTGGTGCTTATTCAAAACTTAGTGCTTATATCTCCCTGCCTTTTATCTCTCAGGTAGGAATGACTAGTATTAATTATGATCTGTCTGAGACTGCATTTAGAGGATTTCCTAGCGGGGGGGAGGAGGGGGGGGTCTTCAAAATTAGTGACGTCTTTCTTAGGGGGTTTATTGCTGGTAGGTGACAAAAGGTGACAAGGGGGTGGGGGGGTCCTGAAAATGGCCCAAAAAAAAGGTGACGTCATTTGTGAATGTTCCCTTAGGGAATGGTCATCTTTTAACAACATGGAGCGGGGTGGGTTATGGAGGGACCAAATAATTGTATCACTTGAAGGGGGGGGGGCAAAGAAAATGGACCCCTCTTAAGCGAAAAGCCCACGAGTTACTACATTGTGTAGCTCAAAGAGGTCGCCTGCAATAACTCTGAACGCTGCTGGGGCGACCAATATGTTTGGTTCTTGGGGGGCGGGGAAAACACATTTTGGACTCCTCTCGCGCGAAATTCCACCGACACCCAACCCCGACCCCTGTACAAAACGCACTTTATACAGCGTTATATAACGTTTCGCTGTGGCTCCTAATAGTGTAACAAAACGTTTAAGAAAACGTTGTTTTGACGTAAAATAACTTACATTTTTCTCAGCTGGGGTAAAAAAAGAGACCACTCCCTTACAGGTTCTAAACAGCAGCAAGGCCGATGTCATTCTCACACGAGCAGACGACATTTGGTCGGCGGGTGTTGGCGGACGTCTCTATGCTAAAGCAATCTCCGCTGTATTGGCAGCTGGTTAAAACGCTATACCCTTTGTCGTCATGATGCATGGATGCAGCCTGGCGAGTTCCTCACCATGATGCATTCAAGCATCATGCTGACCCTACAGGATTGATGTACACTAGTATATAGGACCTACACCCCGAAAGGTCGGCATGGTGTATGAATGCAGCCCTGGCGAGTAGACTCGCCAGGGCTGCATTCATGCATCATGCCGACCAAGGGGACACCCCCACATTAAAGCACCATACAGCCCCTGGAGGTCCCTCCTGTGTGTAGGCAGCTGTTTATTGGGTGTGTGCTGTTCCCATACAGGCTGGATACCCACAGGTTGGGGTTGATGTGATACACCGACCGCCGCTTCATGATCTGCCCACACAATACGCCGCCACACCTGACATTACTTGTCCAAGACGGAGAATTCTATCAATTCCTAGCTCTTTACCTTTTTGAACTGGTACTTTTAGGTTGATTCTGTTCATTCTTTGACCAAAGTGTGTTTTAGGTTGAAGAATGTGATTTGAAATGTAAGGTAGAAAGGTCAGATTTTCCCAACTGTTGAAAGTATGTATTTGTTTCACTTAGAAGACTCAACAGTAACCAAATTTTATTTTTCAAAATTAGAAATCAAATTCTTAGGGTCGGGCCATAGGTAGAGTCAGGTAACCTGAAACACACATTGTCTTTGGCCCTATAATATTATGTATGTTCACCGTAAGTCACAGCAGCAGATGGTATGACATAGGGGTCTCATAATATGTCATCATTTTCACATTCATGTCAACTTGTTTTTTTTCATCTATGTAAAGCTTGAGAAATTGAATAATTATACTGTACTATACTTTATGTCTGAGAAGTAAAGGCAATTATAGGCCAGTATAAGCACGTGTATACTTCACAAATACTTCTCCTGTTATAAATGTGCTGTCAAGTTTTTTTGTTTTATTTTCTAGGTATAGTGCTGTCAACCTGCTATTGAGTCTGTATATATATTCTGGGTCCATTCTCCAAACCCCAAATCCCTGTACCCATTTATATATAGCCTCTCCCACCCCGACCCGTGGGAACGATTATCGGGCGGTATCAATGACCAGCCATAATATGGAGATGTTTAAAACGGCCCCCTCAGAAGTCCCCAAGAGCTCAGAATGTAATTGGCCAAGAGCCGGCCCACGTCGTTAATTTATTCACGCCTCATTAGTCTGGACGTACGATGACGTATGACGTAAGTATGACGTAGGTATGACGCAGATATGACGTCAGGTGGTTACAGTTACAAACTGGAGCGGCTTGGTGTAATTACCTGCTGAAAGGGGCTCCCACCCCCGCCCTCACCTTCCTGCACACCTGTACCCACGCCGTCAACGCTGAAGGTGTCGGGACAATTCTCGTCTGCTCTTCACACAAAATGTCGTCTGCGCGTCTCTGTACCACACAGATTTACATTCCGTCAACGTCACAACAATACCGACATAGACGGACAGAACATCAAAGACACTATTACCCCCTTGGACCGAAATATTCAATTGGGAAGGGCTGAAGTGGGCTTTGAAATCTTCAACCCAAAGTGTTGACCATTTTGGGGGAGAACTATCATTAGTACTAAGGCTGTCCTGTGTTGGGTTTTAATTTATTCTAAACAATGAGCCTTCAGGAAGTAGACATAGGGAAACCGGAGCCTCGGAGGTTGGGTGATTTGTAATTATAGTATTAAACACAATTACACTTGTTTCCTCATAATATGCCCACTGATTGGATGGAAGGTTGTATCACGAGAAAGGTTTTCTTTAGCTGCATAATATAGGTTTACAACGTCCTGTTCCGTACAGAGGAAAGATGGTCTGCTTAATTGCTTTACCAGCAACCTCAAAGAGCAAACCATTCGTCCACAATGAAAACAAATGGCAAAATAGTTACCCTTTCATGAATCATAGATACCAAAGGCTTTCACTGAAAGCCCAAAAGGGACCGTTCACAAATGACGCCACCTTTTCTTGCAGGCCCGTAGCCAGGGGGTGACTTGGGGTACTCGTCACCCCCCCACGGACCTCCAGGGAGAAAAGGGACCACATTTTGGACTCCTAGACACTAGCTTTCTAGAGGTTTTCGCGGCTTGTACATCGGACAATTATTAAGGATTTTACAGAGTCAAACGTTAAAATTGAATTTTTGAATACCTGCAAATACAATTCACTAAATGCTATAATAGATGTTTCATCCTATTGGATCTTAGGGAACTTCTAGGGAGTAAGGACTGCTGATGGTGTGGGACCTTGGGGGGTGACCTAGGTGGGAAACTTCTAGGGAGGGAGGTCCATGGATGGTTTTGGACCTTGGGGTTGACCTTTGGGGGTGACCTAGGTGAGGAACTTCTAGGGAGCGAGGTCCATGGGTGTTGTGGGACCTTTGGGGGTGACCTAGGTGGGGAACTTCTAGGGAGCGAGCACCATGGGTGTTGTGGAACCTTGGGGGGGGGGACCTTTGGGGGGGGGGGGGGGGTGGAAACTTCTAGGGAGTGAGGACTGGCAATGCTGTGGGACCTTGGGGGTGACCTAAGTGGGAAACTTCTAGGGAGGGAGGTCCATGGTTGGTGTGGGACTTTTGGGGGACCTTTGGGGGTGACTTTGGTGGGGAATTCTAGGGAGCGAGGTCCATGGGTGTTGTGGGACCTTGGTAGGACCTTTGGGGGTGACCTAGGTCAGGAAATTCTAGGGAACGAGGACCATAGATGGTGTTGGACCTTGGGGGGGGATCTTTGGAGTTGGCCTAGGTAGAGGCCTTTTGGGGTGACCTAGATGAAACATCTAGGGAGCAAGGACTGTCCATGATGTGGAACCTTTGGGGGTGACCTAGGTCAGGAAATTCTAGGGAAATTCTAGAACAAGGACCATAGATGGTGTTGGACCTAGGGGGGGACTTTTGGAGGTGACCTAGGTGGGGACCTTGGGGGCGACCATGGGTGTTGTGGAACCTTTGGGGGTGACCTAGGGGGGGGGGTGGAAACTTCAAGGGAGTGAGGACTGGCAATGCTGTGGGACCTTGGGGGGTGACATAGGTGGGAAACTTCTAGGGAGGGAGGTCAATGGAAGGTGTGGGACCTTGGGGGTGACCTTTGGGGGTGACCTAGGTGGGGAACTTCTAGGGAGTGAGGTCCATGGGTGTTGTGGGACCTTTGAGGGACCTTTGGCGGTGACCTAGGTGGGGAACTTCTAGGGAGCGAGCACCAAGGGTGTTGTGGGACCTTGGGGTGTGACCTAGGTGGGGAACTTCTAGGGAGCGAGCACCATGGGTGTTGTGGAACCTTGGGGGGGGGGGGGGGGACCTTTGGGGATGACCTAGGGGGGGGTGGAAACTTCTAGGGAGTGAGGACTGGCAATGCTGTGGGACCTTGGGGGGTGACCTAGGTGGGAAACTTCTAGGGAGGGAGGTCCATGGATGGTGTGGGACCTTTGGGGGACCTTTGGGGGACCTTTGGGGGTGACTTAGGTGGGGAATTCTAGGGAGCGAGGTCCATGGGTGTTGTGGGACCTTGGTAGGAATTTTGGGGGTGACCTAGGTCAGGAAATTCTAGGGAATGAGGACCATAGATGGTGTTGGACCTTGGGGGGGGGATCTTTGGAGTTGGTCTAGGTGGGGACCTTGGGGATGACCTAGATGAAACTTCTAGGGAGCGAGGACCACAGATGGTGTTGGACCTTGGTGGGACCTTTGGGGGTGACCTAGATAGGGAACTTCTAGGGACTGAGGACTGGCAATGGTGTGGGACCTTGGTGGGACCTCTGGGGGTGACCTAAAGGCAATGGGAAGGGAAATAGCCTCCCAGAGGGATGGTCAGAGACATGGGGGCATATGGAGGGAGAGGTGTAGGACTATCCTGAGAAGGAGTATTTTAGAGGCCCATATGTAGGGGAGGGATGTTCAAGGAAATTAATGGGCAATATTGTATAAATGAGAACACATCAATCTCTCAATCTACAGCTCTTAAATGCACTAGAATGCATCCTTTGATCTCTAAATTTCAAAATTTTCTGGGGGGAATGCCCCCATACCCCCCTAGCTGCCAGATATTGCCCCCCCCCCCCCCCGTCTAGAAATTCCCGGATCCACCCCTGGTCAATCAGTATGGTAGGTGAAAATTACACACCTTAGCTGTGGAATATTAGATGCCAAAATTAAATGCATTAGAATCCACCATTGGAAGTCTAGTTATTTCAAATTTTCCGGGATGGTAAAAGGTCCACTTTTGGAGCCAGGTCACCCCCCCATCTGGAGGTCTGGATACGGGCCTGTCTTGTGACCCTTTTTCCACACTCCATCCCATGTACGGTTAGGACATAGACTTCCATAGAGGCTTCTATAGGCCCAATGGTTAGAGTCAGAATTCCCCCCACACACACACACACACATACATTTTCTATAGCCGGTGACGTCATTTGCGAACATTCCCGCATTGGTTTGCATGTATGCCTAGCAAATTGCATGGTTTTGCATGTGGCCTTGCGTCACACTTGATGCAGTTTACAATGCTAAGAAACAGATCATGCAAACACCCTGGCACACATTGGATTTGCGCCATGTAAGGCATATCATATAATCAATCAATCATGTCAGGGGTAGATCCGGGAATTTGGAGAAAAGGAGCGGGAGGCATTGTTAAAACATCAACATCACAGAAACACGCAGATGTTGTGCGCTAAACTAAATGAAAAGAAAATAGCTATTTTCTTAGGCCTACGTATCAACTAATGGGATGTATTAGATTGTTGTTGTTTTTTGTATTTTCGATGGACTGGTATGTCACTTTATATTGTGAAAATAGTATTATAATGTGTTGGAGGGCTCTCACATGGCAGGCTTTATTGATTCAGGTGGTGGTGGTGGTGGTGAAAGACGTGTGGTGTTCCAATGTTAGGTGTTACATTACTGACTATTAAGGAAGCACAGGGACGCCACCTACAGACTAAAGAAGGTACCAATGAGATCAAGTTCACGACACTTTGAAAGTTTGAGTCTTCCGGGGTCGCCAGAAGCTGTTATGCCATGTTATGATCATGAACTGCACATGTTAGCAGTCAAATTACTATGAAAAGACATCATGAATTACTTTTTTTATTTGAAAAAGTATAGGTATACCATTCTCGTTCATTGTATACTGGAGAATAGAAAGTAGCTTATGCAGCTCGGAAAGTATTCCTCTCCAGTCTTGGGGGTCTGGATGGGGGGTCCCCATGTCGATTGTCGATCTTAAAAAATGCCCATGTCGCATGTCAATGTCGCTTAATAATGGCAATGTCCCATGTCGATTTTAAGAATTGCTCATGTCGCCTGTCACAATGATTTTTGAGCCTCATGTCGCATGTCACTAGGCCTCATGTCGATTGTCGATTTTAAGAAATAACCATGTCGCCATGTCGATTTTGGTGGTCCACACCCATAGTCTTACACACGAATTTGCTAAAGTTCAGGTTCTATAATGAATAACAATGAATAATGATAAGTATGATTCTACGCTAACAAAGTGACTGTTCTATGTTGAGAAATACAGTGTGTCAGCAATAATGATTTTCAATACAGATTAACTATACCTCGTTTAGTCAGTTTCATAAAGGGTATACACATGGGATAGGCCATAAGGATAAGCCCTACATACATGTTTAGCTAGAGAAAGCTACATAGGAAATGAGACGAACAAAGAGGGAGAGTAGATGGACTCTATTAATAGAGACGGTAGATGTCATTCACTCATCTTTCGCACAATACAATTGATCATTAATACCCTATAGTCAGTATTGTACAATGGTCACCCACATCCAAGCCATGGTATTTTCGGTCGGAATAAGCTCCTGGTATCCATTCACAATGGGGGCCATGGGAGGGTTGGGGGCATGGTGAGGTTGCTAAGGATACCAACAGTGTTGTCATTGTTCATAACACTGTGCTGTCCGCTGGGCTCCCACTGGGCACCCTACTGGGCCCCACTGGGAACCCCACTGGTCAAGGGTAAACAAACCACCAATGACAGGGGGTATCTGCTCATAATGTATCCATTCTCCTCACCTGTCAACTGCCGTCCCCAGGGTTATTGCCCCATCATGCCCCCCCCCCCCTGTCTGCATGCCCCGACCCTGGGGAGGATGGCACTGTCCCCATGTCCTACCCTAACCCCCTGCTGCAGACCCAGCTCGTTATAAATGTATCACAAAGTGCTGATATGATGGTATTCCCCTCTGGGTGGCAGTTGTTGGCAGTACAGATGTGCACATGTGTGTAGGGTGAGGTGTGTGTGTGTGTGGGGGGGGGGGGGGGGGGGGTATTGTGGGGCATGCAGGCATGCACAATGTATAAAGGTAATCATTGCCATTTTGGGCCTTTTATCAAGGAAAGTCCTGGTTTTCGTGCCCATTGCAATACACAGACAAACAATATCATTTTCTGGTATAATTGTTTTATGTATACGGGGGACTGATATAAGGAACTTGCTTTTATAAGTGGCACATTTGCAGGACCAAAAAGTGCCCATTCTCTCTTAATTTGGTATCGGTTATAAGGAACATAGCTCTAATATCAGGAGCAAATTTGCTTTGCCAAAGGGCCCTCTCAATAACGCGATATGACTGTAATTGCAGTCCTGTTCATGCGCATGTTTTACTCATCAATGAGGTAGAGGTAAGAAATGTAAACATGATAAAGTGCGAGGGGGTATGTCTGTGTCGTCCATAAATATCTTGGAGCAGCATAGTCTCATGATAGTGGCTAATGGACTATGCCCGTTGATGGACATGATGCATGCATGTAGCACTGGCGAGTAACACACCAGTCCATACAAACCCTACACCCTCAGAAGTGTGAGCGTCATTGTCGCCAAAAGCACTCTCACCTGAACGCCAGGGAGTGCCTGACTTTCAGGTGAGGGTGCTTTTGGCGACAATGACTTTTCTGAGGGTGTACGGGGTAGATACTCCTGAAGCCGCCTCCCCTCCCCCTGTTATTAAAAACAAAATGTCACTTCTTTTAAATTCATATAATCCTTAATACGTCACCTGTGGTAGCTCAACAGTTATAGCATAACGCGCCAATAGGCCATAAAGATGTCAATCCGGCCAACAGCTATTAATATACTGACTCAGTGCAATGACGTACAATAGATGTTGTGACACACTAGGGAGTACAGGTTCTTAGTGGTGTACTCATGTCTGTAATAAATGTATACATGCATGAAAACTCATGTTGGTCATTTCAGTATTGACATGATATTAATATACAAAATCTGCACGAAAACCACTACACGTTTACAGGAAGGTACTAGAGTGTACCATAGGCGCTTATCATACGTGGTACAGGTGCTCACATATTTCATTCAGATAAAGTACATATTTGATTGGTTTACAAAATACTCCCAGGATAAGAACGTGACCTTGCATTATACTACTGATATTGATAAAGGGGTGTAACGGTGCATGGTTGTATTACGGCGATGGCGACAATTATATATTTGATATGTCAATAAAAGTGTATTCTTTCCCTAATGAGAAATGATGGACTGTTCTCGTAAATCCCTTGAATTTTGATAGATAGTGTTTGCATAGTCTGGGGCCCATTTCTCAATGGGAAACGATCGCACTATGGCCAAATAGGCTAAGAATGTGTGAGTCGTCCAGTATGAATTCTTTGACTTTCAAATTCTTTGAGATGCTATATGTTTAAAGCAAAGCTTTCGTCCAGAGCTTTGCTTTTGACCAGAGCTTTCTGGGTGTGCAATCTACCTGGACAATTCGGCTATATATAAGGGCTGCATAAATCGTTCACTGCTTTACTTAGGGGCCTTCCGTAAAGTATGTACGCAAATTTTCTCCAGAAATTGCCCCCCCCCCACCCCCCCTAAAGTTCTTGTACGCATTAAAACAAAGGGTTTATGTAGCCTACGCAAATTTTTCCAGAAAATAGACCTCCCCCACCCCCACCCCCCCTTGGTGCGTATATACTTTATGGAAGGCCCCTTAAGCAATATTGAGCAGAATGAATTGTTCAAACTTGAGAAATGTCCCCCAGAGCATGGACGTGAGCACATTTAGATTCATGGTCTGAGACATTACTGATATATATTTAGAGGTGGTATGTTACCTTTGTACTAGGTTGGTATTAGGTGGCACATCAAGCAGTATGAAAGTCTTATCAGTACATGTACAAGCAATGACATCACTGGTACAAGCTAACTCGTGAGGCAGTCTCATAGCCATTATTTGAAGCAGACGTTGAAGTGGCAGTGCTGAGTTCGTGCTGCCACCTGTGGTCTTACTGACGCACCACCATGATCACACAGATCACACCGGTCGTCGGTGGAACCAATGAGAAAGGGCAGGGTATGCCATTTGGGGTAATGGTATGGCCCTAGACCCCTAAATTCGACACGGTGACATGGGCCTTTTTGGGGTTTAGTGACATGGGACATAAGGAATTAATAAATAATGTCATGGGACATGGGACATGGGGCATTTCTTAAAGGCGCACTGAACCCACGACGTCATTTGCGTACAAAACTCGGCAGGGTTAGGTCCTGGGTTGAGTGCGCCTTTAAAGGCGCACTGAGCTCAGGACCTAGCCCTGCCGAGTTTTGTACGCAAATGACGTCGTGAGTTCAGTGCGCCTTTAAAATCGATATGGCGACATGAGCAATTTTTTAAATCGACATGGGATATGGGGACCTGCCCCCCCCCCCCCCCTCATCAAGGCCCCCAATGTTGTGGGGAGTGGGGGTGGAAACAAAACTACAGTGGGTTTTTGGCGAAAAGGCCAGTTTTATCACTATGCATAGGAGGATACGTCCGGTGGGGTGGGGTGAGCACGTGACATTTTGGCCTTGGAACACTTGGGAGGGAGAAGGAGGCAGAAAAATTAACACGGGGGGATCTTTTTCCCCAGGACATGTGCCTACCCCATTTATCGTGATCCATGTCGCATTATGGAATATAATGATAAGTGACAATAAGTTTTTGGTATACTTTGGATTTTATCCTGTGAAACACATTTTATAAAACATATACATGATACATGTATTACATGCTGAGAAAACAGTTTTACATACTAACGAAGTATGGGTGGTAGTAACATGAACCTTTACAAGTTTATACATACGGTATACAAAGTGTAGTCAGTGTTTGTTTTACTGATAACCTGTAAGGTATAGACGAGAATAAAATAGGTAACTATATAAGCCTAAGGCGTGGGTGGGAGGGATCAAGAAATTTCCCAAACAACGTTCGTGGTCGAGGAGAGGTGGGACGCTAGTGGTGACGTCACAGGGCAGCGAAATTGTCCACCAGGTGGCAGGTCGGTGGTTTGCCGCCTCCAGTTCCAGTCTTTGGTATTTGTACATAAACCACTGCCCCCACCATTAAACGATAATTCAGGAGAATTATCGACCAATGATAAGTGACAATAAGTTTTTGGTATACTTTGGATTTTATCCTGTGAAACACATTTTATAAAACATATACATGATACATGTATTACATGTTGAGAAAACAGTTTTACATACTAACGAAGTATGGGTGGTAGTAACATGAACCTTTACAAGTTTATACATACGGTATACAAAGTGTAGTCAGTGTTTGTTTTACTGTCCAAATAAGACAGCCAGTTTGTTGGCGACTCTTTGTGAGTCTGACGTAGGGACGTATACCTTTACACTTGATTGTGACTTCCAGGTCCCTTGGGCAGCAAGTTCAGTTCTTGTACAGCCGGCCAGGTGGGCAGCCTGTGCCCCACCGCGTCTCATTGAATGAGACCTGATTTGGGAGGCATAGGGGCATCCAGCTTTTGAGAGGATACCTTTCAGGACTGCCACCAGCTGTGGTGGGGTGATGGGTGATCCATCGGCATGGATGAAGGCTGGGGCAGTGGGTGGCGCAGGAGTCGCCAGCACATAGTTATCCCATGCTGTCGCCGGGCAGGCTACTGAGCCCAGGATTCTGGGGACAGTAATGGGGATTGGGTTCATACCTGGAAGGATTGTTTTAGATGTTTTTAGGACAATGGTCAGGCCCTGAGGTGACGTCACAATGTCTGACCTCATGAGGGTATGGGGACCAGACCAAAGCACAGCTGTAGGTGAGAGAAGATTTGAGGCGCGGAGAAATCCGAAGAAGCCTACACAAATAGCAGCTTTTAGTGGGAGTCCTGTTGTAGTGTTATCAAGGTGCCTACAGACTGTTATTAAGTCATGAGGGGTGAGGGCTGGAGCCGGATTTGGGAGAACAGGGGCAAGGCGGAAGGCACCTTTAGCCACAGTCTTTGCTTCTGGCGATTGTAGGGCAGCTGAGGTGCCACCGTGTTCCCTCACCCAGATAGACGCCCCGGAGGTATAGCACTTTCTGGAGGCTTGACTTTTGAGGGTATTAGCCAA
The DNA here is from genome assembly GCA_947462335.1 of Harmothoe impar. Lineage (NCBI taxonomy): Eukaryota > Metazoa > Annelida > Polychaeta > Phyllodocida > Polynoidae > Harmothoe > Harmothoe impar. Next base: position 24,720,561 of record OX381707.1, read on the forward strand.
ATATTGTTGAAACATACAGGAGTCTAGGACTGTAGGGGAGAGGACATTGACCCCATAGTGAAGGGCAAAAGTCAAATACGTCGTTGCATGTGTCAATCTATTATGATGTGTCTGGTGAGATATAGCAGCGTTATAGGACACTATCGCTTGATCTCCCAAGGGGGTTCCTGTAATTAGAAAATACTTAACCAATAATGTATGGATATCCCCGAACGCAGGGTGTGTATACTTGAATAACGAACCGAGGTGCGTAGCACCGAGGTTGGTTATTCATGAATACACACCCTAAGTTCGGGGATATCCATATATTATTAGGTTTATTATACGATATTTCCATTCAAATGCCTTTAGTTACCTTATATGAGTCCTAGTTTGGCCATTTTGAAGGATTATTGACTGAATATCACTCGTACAGCAGTAGCGCCATGTTGTTTTGAGCTCCCACCAAGCCTGCTCGCTGATTGGTGGAGTTAAAACGGGACAGCCAATGAGAGGACGTGATACAAAAAGGCTTTGGTACCTGAGCGCGGGGCGCCTTCGTTAGATAGACTAGAACCTAACCAGCGTTTCCCCTGCTTTGTACCATGTCTGCTGTGGCCGAGCGGTTAGCGCTTATGGCTCACACGCCAGGGGTCCCTGGTTCAAACCTGAGAGAGGTCGGGTGGAAACGTACCAATTTTAAAGTGCCTATATGTATGTGAAAAAAAAATACTTATAATTATTTTAACGAATAGGTAAGTTAAGTCCAACTACTACCTTTATGGTAAAAAAGAAATTAGAAAAAAATATTGATTTTCAAAGAAACTAGACCAAAAAATGCCTTTTCTTCTGTAACTCGGTAAATAATGGTCCTACAGGGCTGGAAATCCGCCTGTAGACTCCTTGTTTCGCCACCTACCTCTACCAGCGCCTTCACGGCGTGGTGGTTAGCACATCGGACTTCAAGTCTTGATGTAGCGTGTTCGAGTCTCCATAGAACCTCGGATTTTATGGCTGCCGATTCCCATTCAGAATCGTTCTGATATTCTGGATATCAGAACGATTCTGAATGGGGAATTCAGAATCGTTCTGATATCCTGAATATCAGAACGATTTCACCCTCCCAAGTGTGGGGTATGCAGGAATATCAGAACGCGAATATCACCTAAAATGGTCGGTGTGCGCCCATATCGTATAATAAACCATTATATAGGAGATCAGTCTTCATATATTAGTGAAGAACGGGTGGGGAAGGGCGGGGTCTTTGAAGGTCAGGCCTCTGATTGCAATTTGAGCGTCAGCATATTTTCTTTTCTCCTCCTCATGATACCGGCTGAGGGCATCGGCCAGAGGTATGAGGGCTCCAGGCTTGTGGCGGATCTCCAAGTTGTGGTCGCCTACAGCGGCTTCCAGCCAGAGCTGGCGGGAGCAGGCTGCTAAGGCTGGGTCCTTTGTCCTGCCGGATCTGAGGGCTGAGGCTGAGGACATGTTGTCTGTGAAGATTACAATCTTGAGACCGGCTGTGCATGCAGGTTTGAGGGTTCTGTAGGCAGTCACCAAATTAACAGCTTCGAGCTGTGTTATGTTGGTGTATCTAGCGCAGTGCGGGGCACTATAGGGGAGAGTATAGCACTCTGTGTCACTGTTGCCCCCACCGGCTTTGAGGGACGAGTCACACTCCAGGTGGTGTTCTGCGAGGTCTGGGTCAAGTAGATGGACGCCATTTGATAGTTTTGCGTACATTCGAAACCACTTGACGTCTGCCCTAAATGACACAGAGAGGGGGGTGTAACCAGCCTCCGGGGCAAGGCGCAGGGTGTCCAAGATGCGACAGATAAATCTGCGTGCATGTACGACGCACTTGGAGATGTGCACCAATTTACCGACCAATGATTGGATTTGCTTCTTGCTCGCCTGCTTCCTGCCCAGCCAGCGGTCACACTCAGTGAGGATGTCACTCAATTTAGTGGCGGGCACTGACAGGATCATACTGTTGGTATCGAGGAAGAAACCCAGCCACTCCATTGCCATGGTGGGCGGACAGCATTTTTTCTCTGCAAGAGCAAGACCCAGCCTCTTTGCCAGGGCGAGGAAGTCTTGATATGCCTGCATGGCAAGGTCATAGGTGGGTTCAGCGCCGACAAAATCATCCAGGTATGCCAGGGCCCAGTGGTTTTTCCTCCTCATGAGATACACCACTGATGCGGTTGTCCTCTGACACGCCATACTACTGAGACGGCAGCCGAATGATGGACACAGGTCAATATAGGTCTTGTCGTTGACCTTGAAACCCAGGAGAGGAAGGTCACCTGGGTCGGTGCGGAGCTGGCGGTAGGCACGCGCCATGTCCGCTTTCCAGAGGTAGCAGGAGGGTCCAAGTGACCTGACTCTAACTGCCAGATCCTCCACCGAAGGCAAGGTGTATGGTCTGTGGCAGCCTTCAAAGCAGTTCTTGGTTATGCCGGCGTTGACACTGCTACCCTCTGGAAATGACAGGTCAAGGATGATGCGCCTGTTTGTGGTGTCTCTTTTTGGCTGTGTTAGGATCGGGGCAGTGTGGGTCCACGGGGTGAAGGGTGGGTCCACAAAGGGGCCAGCCAAACCACCTAGGCGCAGCTCACTGTCGACAAACTCCTCTATTTCTCTTGTGTAGGGGAGTGCCGAGTTGTGGTTAGTGTCAGCAGACTGAGGTGGTACAGCAGCAGTGTAGCCTACCGGCCATCCATACCTCAGGTACTCACACACTTCTCTGTCGTGGTACCCAATTAGCTCTTCATCCCAAGCTTCCAGATTTAGGCCCGAGGGGACCGGGATTCTGGCGCCGAGGTGGTTGGGAAGTGAGGTAGCGTTTACTGCTGCATATGTAGCAGCATAGAATGGGAAGTCAGTCCATTGGTGCAGGGCCAAGGATGGCCAGTATGAGGCACGGGTCTTAGCAAACTGGACCGGGGTAGGGCCAGCAAGGGTTGGTCTAAACTCATCTACCAGATGTAGGCCTGAAGTGGAGACGTCAGCATGTGTGAGTAAATCACTATTAAATTCACAGGGGAGGTGACATTCATATGGTGCTTCATCGTGCTCGTGTATGGTTGGGGGCTGCACCTTCACAACAGGTAGTGTCTGCCCATGGGCCATGGCAAGAAGCTTTGCACTCAGGTCACTCTTTTTGGTCTGACGCATGTCGGGGTCACTAGGCCGCGTCAGTACCAAGGGGTTGTTAGCAAGCAGTTGCGCCGGCTTTTGTAGTGATCCCAGCTTGTGGGTGTCTGCCAGAACCTCAGCTGGGGGAGGTTTGACGCTGAGGCCCTCACCTTTATCCACCCCAGGACAATGACTTGCACTTCCGAGGGGTTGAGGGCAGAAGGGGCGGGCAGTAGGGTCCAGACCAGTTGCACGTCTCACCAAGAGGGGAAGACTGGCACTAGGGCGAACACAGGGTCCAGAGACAGAAATGGGGTCAGCAGGGGGGCACGGCACCAGGATTGCAGGATTAGTAGTTAGGCCGGTCTTGCCCGGCCTGGTGGCGAAAGGACTGACCGGTCCTGGAGAACTGACCCCTGTTTCTACAGTCAAACTTGGGGTGGTACAGGACGGAGTTCAGATGTTTCCTACAGTGCTTGCAATGGTGCCCCTGTTGCACCCCGCCCTCAGAGTGACCATCCTGCTTGTTGCAGCCGGCAACCTTATTGTATGCCTGGCAGGGGACATCTGTGCGGCCATTTGCGGTGGGGCGTGGGCGGCGCTGCTTGTGGGAGTCACTGGAGGGGGCAGCATTCTTACTATGGGCTGCAGCAGCCGTGGCCTGCGCCTGGTGGAGTTTTCCTGGCTGGAACTGAGCGCTCTGACACCTGAGGTCATGTATAGCAGCACTATCGGTCGTCCAGTTCAGCCTTCCTGTGCCTACCCTGGTAAGCACACATTCTGACCAGTCACGGACCTGGGTCCAGTGGTACTCGGCAGCGTCCTCAATGACATGGTAAAAATGCTTTGCAATCTGGGGCCTGACCTCAGCCGGGGTTTGGGGGTCACGCATCATACACACAAGGCCAAACATGTACTCAGCTGGAGACAGGGAAGACAGGGTGGTTTTTGTACATAGCGGCCCCCTTGTGATATAATCGTGGGGGTGTGTCCGCCTACCTTTAATTGTTGACAACTGATGGGCTGTATTGGAGAGGAGGGCCTGGACCTGCTGGTTGACCGCAGGGTTGGACGCCTGTGCAGCATTCATAGGCAGGGGGCCATATGCAGCCACCGGAGGTGCCGCAGCCTGGAGGAAAGCACACAGGTCCTCCTCACTGGAGAGGGAGACCTGGGGCTGGGCGACAGCAGGTGGGGGCATCGACATCGCTGGGGGCAGGTGTTGAGGTGCCATACCCGGGTAGAAGCCAGGGTACACATATGCAGGGTTATTATACGGTTGATACCTGCTTGCAGCTGCAGACCCAGTGGCAGCGGCCGTGGGAGCCTTCCCACCAGCGGCCGGGCGCAGGTCGGGTACCGGGCCGACCGGGGCAGGAGTGACGACCGGGGTCTGGACAGCATTGACAGCCGTAGTTGCGACAGGCAGCATGGCGTTGACGGCCGGGGTACTGACAGCAGCGGAGTGGGCGATAATAGGGGCCGTTACGACGGGCGCAGCCACCGTGACAGCTGGCGTCTCGGTGGTCTTGGCCACTTCAGCCACCGTTACCGTGGGCTTATCCGGGACAAGTACAGTGAGTTTATCAAGCATAGTTGAGGCAATGCCTTCCACAGACACGACACGATTTTTAAGCTCACCAAACTCAGTTTCCAAGGCAGCCACGAGGCCCGACAGCTGGGCACCCGGGGACGTCTGTACAGGGACAGCGGCAGGCTCGATGTTCGTCGTCTTTTTGGCCGCAGCAGCCTTTTTTGACGGCTTTTTAACCCTCCCGGAGACTCTCGTGGGGGTCACGGCCTGCTTGGACGCTGATTTCCTTGTGCCCGCCATTCTTTGACTAGCGTAAGTGACAAATTAAACTTTAAAATCAAGAAATTTCCCAAACAACGTTCGTGGTCGAGGAGAGGTGGGACGCTAGTGGTGACGTCACAGGGCGGCGAAATTGTCCACCAGGTGGCAGGTCGGTGGTTTGCCGCCTCCAGTTCCAGTCTTTGGTATTTGTACATAAACCACTGCCCCCACCATTAAACGATAATTCAGGAGAATTATCGACCAATCCATGCGTTCCATTAATGACCCATATTTGAACATCATGCGACTGCTCGTTTGAACTCCGCTGCATGAGCTGTTCATGTACTGCCTGAGCTCATCAGGAGCAGATCTGAGCCCACCAGATTATCAATGCATGTCAGAATATACAGATGTACATGTGACGGTCTATGTGCCATGTCAGCTCGATCAACAAGAGTGCATGTCTTCAATTACTGCCCCTATGTCCTCTTTACTCGACTTCCATTGACTCTATTCCTCTATCCATGTACATGTATAAATAGGGGTATATCATCATGAGGTGGGTTTCTATTTGACCAGGCATAAACATGTGATTACATTGATGAAAATCACGAAAGTGCATTCACATAATGTGATCAAGATTTAGTGGTGAAGGCACATTATTAGAAAAAGAAGGACTTGACTTGATCAAGTACAAACGGTTTACACAGTAGTAGAAACACACAAAGTGAGTTGCCTCTTCTTCCCGTACCATAACACCACATGGCTGTTTGCTCACCGTTCCTATATTTACTGTAACATATTCCGTTAATTAAATAGACAGATATTCAAAGTAAAAAGCGATATACAATACAATTTATTTGTTTACAGTGAAGGTATGAAGATATTCGTTTTATCACACCAGGAGCAGTCTAACTGGATCCTGAGGAGACTCGTGTGGAGTCTACTCTGTGAAGACATCTATACATGTGTTGAATGACAGTAATTCCAAGCTACTGAACTCACCACAGCATCAATATCTAATGCAACATTTTGGGTTGGCAGAATATTATTAATAATGAGGTAATCTCTGGGGCAACCTACTCTCTTGTGACACAGTAATGTGGTTTGGATGGTATAAACAATATATTTGTGATGGTACGAAATAGTTTTATCCACACTGATATTATTTTATTGCAATTAGATATGGTACCAGATATAGAGCATGGTGTATAATGAAATAAGTGAACTGAATTACAAAAATACCCTGATTAAAGTTTATAGTGATGTATTAAAGAGACAGACGCACTTGATTGCAAAAATGACGACGATTCACTGGCACCATTGGGTATACACTGACCATCAAAGTCTCAACATGGCCTTTTGATTTAAGTATATCTTTACAATTATCTTCATTTGATATTTTCATGCTTTTCGCCCATAGCACTGGGGAATTTTCACACACATTCCCCGTAGAGAAGGGGGGGGGGAGTTCAGCCCGCCCCAAAATATTAAATTGTAAAATCCCATAATCAAAATGAGGTGGCCTGACAAGCCCCCACTTACTTCTGGAAATGGGATATCCAACAGCTTCTTGATATTCTTAGTTGATGGAGGAATTCTGGTGAGTCGCCAATCAATGTGGCGATTTACGACTTCATAGACACGCGTTCTGTGTATTTTAAGGAATGATACATTAATGCCCTTTGCCATGATGCTGTATCTGCTGATGGGTGTCTGCAGGCATGTGACTATATATGATCTGTATGTCCAATACATGTGGACATTATGCTGCCACACTTTGCTGATCCCCTTCAGAAACTGTACATGAATACATTTTGGACTTATATTGCTTTACATGAAAATGTCTCAACATGATGCTGTACAACTAAACATTTAGAGAGATTTAGAAAAAATATTGTGCTTACAAATATCTAGCAAGATTCTGTTAAGAATCTAAACACCTTTTTTTTTACAGTGCAGCAAATAGAAAATTCACCTTCCTGTGTAATTTCCTCCCTTGTAAATATTTTAACTAGGTTACTGTAGACCCTCAAAGCATCTGAGGATCTGTTTGATATCAGGGTGCTTGTTGTTTGTATAATGACGATTAATTGAGTTAAGTTAATTGCTGAACATCAAACCATTTAACACCCATCTAACCCACACCCTGCTTCCACACACAGCCCCTACTCGATCCTATAAAGATATCATGGCCCGGGCTGTTGTGGCACTAAAATACCAGCTTTCTTTTAGCTTTCTTCTGACCTCAATCACAGACCTGTATAGGAATAGAAGACTGTTTCAGGGAGATATCTATATCCACAAAACTTTGATTCGCCATTGGCGATTTGGCGAGTGACTAGCGCGAATCAGAATAAAAATCAAGTACCCCATGCAGGTGCATTATATGTACCTGATTTTTATTCTGATTCTGTGCAGTTGGACCTGTAAGACAACTCTTGCTAGGGAGCTTTTGTGTCAAAAACGTACCCTTATTGCTTAGGCACTTTCCTGACATAAACCCTATGATATTAACATTTGATGGATAAATTTACTAAGAAAACTTACCCATATCAGGGAAAAATGAGGAAAGGTGGTAGGACCCGGGGGTAGGACATTTCGGTGAGAAAAAGCTGGTCATTTTGGTGGAAAAAAATTCCCCTTCCTTGGGCCATTTTATTGAAACTATGGTCCTAACTAATCCTAACTAGGAAAGGTCTGTGAGAGGCGGGGGACGAGACAAAATGTATTAACACTCAAAATAACAATACCAATTCGATATACTGGGTTGGTTTACTGTCATCATTGGGTTATTACAATGGCATCCTGTTAACCTCACTATAATGAGGGGAAGCTGGCGCAGTCAGCATGATGAGGGTGAGGTCATGAGAACCCTTATTAGTGATTTGTCATCATTCATGGCTTATTTCATTTTATCATAAAAGTTATGGTTCTGTATAACATTATGTCAATAAATCTATTATAAAACTTTATTTCATACTTTTTAAGAAGGAGGCCAACTCATCATTTTCAAAAAAACATTAGGACCCGTGATCATTTTCAACAACGTGGGGTAAAACATTTTAATCCCTCGTGAAGTTGGCAAAAACGTCACCTGTTTTCAGTGGAAAGGCCGACGTGTTACTATGAAAAAAGGGCATTTGTGCGAACGATTTCTGACTTGTTAGGGGAGGGGGCGGGGGCAACACATTGCTACTGCTATGAGGGAGGGGGGCGGTCAAAAAGTGTGGCCATTGCATTTCAACTCCACCGCCTATTGTTGAAACATGATCACTCCCTAAGTATACCTCATACTGCTGCATGGATCATTTCCCCCTCCCTGCTGATACCCTGTCAACACCCCCAACCCCGCACCCAGCGGCTATGGGGACTACTGAGAGACATTATAAGGTCTGCACACACCAGGGGAGAGCCGCATGTGGGCCCTACACCTTGGAGGAAGCACACGTTAATCACCAGAGACTGGCACCTGGAGCATAAAGTCTGTACTCCCTATCCTCCAGCATGGCTACCATCTGTCGGGTTCTACTAACCCTATCTGTTCTTGGGATCAGAGTTATTGGCCGTAACACAGGTGAGAAATTCCTATTTCTAATTTAAAAGTTCACAATGACGTACAGTCATATGCAAGCACTTACATATTTTGTGGAAGGCCCATGATACATACCTGGTATCTATATGCCAACACACATTCCCAGTGGGCACAGAGCATTGAATCAACATTGATAATTAGTTGGCAATGTTGATTCAATGTTGATTTAATGTTGATTCAACATTGAGCTGAATTTTTTGTCCACTGGGTTATTGTGTACAAGATGTTCCATTTAGTTAATATGACTGACTACTCTCCATGACCGATTGGCATATGATTACATGCAGTACAGCATGTACATTAAACTATATCGTTCTTACATTTAAGGGAACATATACCGTTGGCCCATTATTCCTAAAGCAGACTTGATATGGACATAACACCCAAGATACCATAACACAAGCAGTCAAAGTCCCATACATGTGTCGACTTGGGTCAAAATACCCTTCGTCAAGAAACATTTTGGGTGCAATTCTTTATTCGCTGTCTTTTGATGTAACAGCCGCGTCGCCTATAGTGCATGACTTCCACATAGCCTACATACATTAGCTTCAATTATCTTCCCAATACTTCTCATAGGCCTGCATGTGTCAACCATCGGGGATGGGGAGTGGGGGGGGGGGGGGTGTGGGCGGGGGGGGTTGGAGGTCCTGGAGGAAGCTCAGCACGGATGAATGAAAATAAAATAGTGGCTACATGGAGGTCCCGTGATAATTCATTCAGCCTTCCGCTAATGTTTTCCATCGGTTTGTTGCTTAACTCCACTCATGGATTGGAAGTAGATTAAAGTAGATGTTATGAGATAGGGTTGATCCCACTCAAGCTTAAATCACAACCCTCACTCTACACTCCAATGTCCGATCACATAACACTATAATATATATCAGGCTTTCGTGGAGAGGGAATTGTGATTATGTCAGCAAATACGATTTAGAATTATCCCCATTGATAAACCATTCATGCACTGATTCAGTCATGTATATCACCACATGGATCATAAAATTGAGTAACTCTGAGAGTGCATGGACTGTTTGAACGCTCGGGCTGCAATGAAGCATCATGGGTATAGTATGTTAACGCACTAAACGGCCCTTAATGGTTTAATATCAAACATAATAGGGTAATGGACCATAAACTTCCTAAGGGGAGGTTCATTCTGGGAGTGTCAGAAGTATCAGTTGGTTGTCTGACGTCGACATGTGGCCCATGTGTCTCACCACCTGTCACCAGCCTCCATTGTTCACCGTTTAACTCTTTAAGGACAGCATGATGCCTTAATGCATCGTCATGATGGATGAATGCAGCTCTGGCGAGTAACTCGCCTGTGCATCATGCTGACCCAACGGGGTTTAGACACTCCCGAAGGGTCGCCATGATGCACCAATGCATCACCTGTAACTTACTCGTCGGGGCTGCATTGGTGCATCATGACGACACATGTCATCTTTTAGCGACATGCTGTCATTAAAGGGCTAACCCTCCAAACAGGGCTATAGGGTTCACCCTATAGCGGCAGATCTACGACCTTATTATGACCTCTCTCTATAGCTGATATATACAGTGGACACAGCCCTTGTCACACCCCTCAATGTAAGGTTGTGTCCTCAAACCTCAAACCAGGGTGGGCTCCCATATCGAGCTGCTCAGTCCCAATGCCCCCTAACTGAGCACACTCAATGATTGCTAGGGACCACTTAACTTTATATATATATATTTTCCTCGACAGTGTGACATGGTTTTTTTTCTTCAGATCAAAAGGGAACATAGCCACTCCTTCTTATCCACCCCCAATAGTATTATTGCACTAGATAATACTTCCTTGAAGGCTGGATTGCAGAAACTGTCATAGGGAGTGCTGAGCTAGGAAATGACAAGACATAAAAATAAATATAAAATTCGGGAGCCCATTTTGCTTTTGCTACATGCCAAATTTTACAGTGTGTCGATTGGTCACACATACATTAAGAGGGCTAGAGGGTTATTAAGAACTGAATATTATTTTATTTATCTATTTTGTTATATAGTCCACCAAAAAGTAATTAACCTTTATTATTACGACCCCGTGAGTTAATTGCTGAGGATCAAACACATGGCCACATTTATCAAGATAAGTAAATCAAAATTAAATAAATCAAAAATAGGATATGATTGTCCCCTAAATTAGCTCCTAACCCATATCTAATACTGACACATAAAAAGGACCTTTAATACAGATACATGGCATCCATCCACATCCTTGATAATGATACATCTACACAGTCAGTGTAGCTGGACATTGAGTTATACTGTAGATTTACAGTGTGAAATGACGTATTTTTTGGTTCCAAACTCTGTGCAGCTATACGCTACCGTCTGACAGTGTAGGCTATATATCATCCACATTTAATAATGATATGGTATCCATCTTTAATAATGGCATCTACATTTAATACAGATACATGGCATTCATCTTGAATACAGATATAGAGTGGAATAGAGTAGAGGATGGCACAGCAGCTTCCTTGATGTCCAACCTGGTGGCCCTGAACCAGACCCGAGCACCAAGACGGCCTGACGTCCAACCACACACCGTCCGCTTCCTCCTCCAGGCCTTCAGCAGGATAGCACGCTGTGACCGCAGCGGGCAGGGTGTGGCCTACAACCAGCGATTTGTGAGTAAGATAAAAATGGGGAAATACATGCTCGTCGGGACATAATTCCCCTGACAAGAAACTCTTCCCAATCTTAAATGCGATTTATTTAAGATTATATCTAGAGGAGTGGAGACATTCATTATATGCATGATTAACATAAGGTGGTGCCACCCGTTCTTTTTCTTTTTTACCCTTATTTATTTATTGTTGCTAACATTATTGTATTCTATTACTCTGCCCCCAAACCCCCTTTTCCCTTTTTCTTTTTCGAAACTGATATCAAACACAACTGACAACTATGGCACATACTACAGTGGTGCCACCTGGTGTTTGGAATCTTCAATTTAAGATTGTAACATTTTTCATATTGGCCTTTTTAAGATTAGAAAGATTTTCTTGTCCACGCTCCCACGGGAGTGTATCCACTCTTGCAAAATACATGTACACAGGGTTTGTTTCCAGTCACCCGTCAAGTTCTAGAAAAACGGTGCCAGTACAGCATTACTAAAACCTTTTTATGTGAAAGATCTAGGGGAAACAATACTTAAATAATCTTACTGAACTGTAACATGAACAGACGAAGCTTAGCCCCACACATGTAACCAATGGATACACCTGTTGCTTTTTATTCTAAAATGGCAAAGTAAAAGAGAAGTAAGAATCTCTGCGCAGTAACCCACGTAATGGTTTATTTGTCTGCCATTCTTGTGATCCATATTAGCCCTTTAATGGACCCATGCCCGTAGCCAGGGGGGGGGGTGCTTGGGGTGCTTGAGCACCCCCCCCCCCCCCATGCAAGCACAGTGATGAGGAGTTCCACCCCTAAGATTTTTCCGCACTAAGCCATAGGCATTTTTTTCAGAAATATGAGAATTAGACTTAGTTGGTGGAACTCGAAAGAGTGGGACCACGGTGGGTGGAACTCTTCAAACGCGGAAATTGGGTAGGTGGAACACTTTTAGTCGTGGGAATGGGGTGGGTGGAACTCTTAATATCACGGGAATGGGTAGGGTGGAACTCTTTTAGTCATGGGAATGGGATGGCTGGAACTCCTTTAATCGCAGGAATTCGCAGGTGGAACTCTATTAGTCGCGGGAGTGGGGTAGATGGAACTCTTTTTATCGCGGGAATGGGTAGGGTGGAACTCTTTTGGTCGCAGGAGTGGGGTGGGTGGGACTTTTTTATTGTGGGAATGGGTAGGGTGGAACTCTTTTAGTCGTTGGAATGGGATGGGTGGAACTCCTATAATCGCAGAAATGGGTAGGGTGGAACTCTTTTAGTTGTGGGAGTGGGGTGGGTGGAACTGTTTTAATCGCAGGAATGGGTAGGGTGGAACTATTTTGGTCGCGGGAGTTGGGTGGGCGGAACTCCAAAAAGCAGGATCAGGAGGGTGGTGCTCCAAACAACCTGGAGGTGTGTGGGTGGATGGAACTTCAAAGGGCAAGACACGGGTGGGTAGAACTTGAATTGGCGGGATTGGGGTGGGTGGAACTCCAAGGGTCGGGACTAAGGTGGGTGGACAATATAAGGTGCTCAATTCTAAATACACTTTAAACAAAGATATATAGGAACTCTGAGGAGTAGGATATGTGGGTGGATATCTGATTGTTGTAGGTGAACTTTCTGTAGTTGTAGTTTGATATTTAATTTGGCAAAATCTTCTCACAAATACATAATAAAACATACAGTGAGCTGTTCCCGCTCTGCCAACAGGAGAAAGATGTACTTTGATAATTCACATGTCTCAGAAGGAGTAGACTGGGTAGGTGTTACTTCAGTAGTCAAAATCTAGTTGAGTGCAGAGGTCTTGATGTAGTTGGGAGCAATGCCATGGGGTAGGATCGTATTATACAGTTGGTCTCTGTCTATACCCAATGGGGTGCATAAAAGATGAAAAGTTATGACTCCTACGAACATACCTGACATTTTGTGATAAGATTCATAAAGATTTTGCATTGGTGCTTTATATAATTGTATTTTACACATGTATATATGGCCAATGAGTAAATGCAATAATTGCAATTCAACAACGTCCTTTTAACTAAGTCTCCCATGAAGGGTGCTTGTGGTAACTTCTTTTTCTGTTCCACATCATACACTTCAATACCAGGGCAACAATGGGTCAGGGGACAGACAGGATAGAGGGGAGAGGAAGGAGAAAAAGGCTATTCCTCCGTTTAATGTCTGGGATTATCTCTTCAGAATGCCCCAGATTGCACCATTTTACATGAATTTTTCAAAAATTTCCTGGGGGGGCATGCCCCCAGACCCCCCCCAGGTAGTCGCACCGCTGCGCTTGCGATACTCCCCGCTTTGCGGGCCAGGCTATTTGGCTTTGCCAAAAGAGTTCCACCCTACCTAAAATGAGCACCCCCCCCCCCACAGCCAAGGCTGGCTACGGGCCTGGGACCACATACTCAAAGCCACAGATACGTATTTCAATACGTCCTTTCTCGTCATGATGCACAAATCGAGCCCTGTCGAATAACGCGCCTGTGTTGGATACAAGTATCACGACGATCCGACAGGGTTGATACACTCATGGATGCAGCCCTGGCGAGAAGAATCATCAGGACCGCAGCCATGCATCGCAGCACATTAAGCACATAGCACATTGAAGCACTATGCGGACCTCAAGGACTTAATGCGTCATGCCCTTAGTCGCTATGATGCATGAATGCAGCCCTAGCGAGTAACTCGCCAAGTACTGCATTCAAGCCTATGGGATTGTGACCCCGTAGGATCGGCATGATGCACTAATGCAGCACCGGCGAGTTACTCGCCGGGGCTGAATTGGTGCATCATGACGACAAAGAGTTACTAGTTGAGTGACCATGTTGTGTTGCAGGTGTCAGTAGGTGGGGTGCTGTCGTGTAACGTGGTACTGGAGCTGAGAGGAGCCCGCTGGGGGCACAGCACCGACCAGCTCTCTGTACTGGGGGCTCACCATGACGTCATCAACGGCACTACAGGTACAGTGCAATCTATGAGTAAAGGCAAAGTCACTGCATTCTAGTGTTTAGAAACTGTTTAAAGAAATTAACCTAGGAAAACACATTGCATTCTGCATGTATTTTATGCTGTATGATTCATACATTCATCACATGTAACCAAGGCCAAAAAAATAAAAGGTGTGTTTCAGGTTACATGGTCTGAATATCTAGTGTAGGTAGGTCGGATTTTCTTTTTTTTTCAGATTTTTTTTTTTACTTGGGCCTGAAAAGTACCTAAGAATCGACTCACAAACTCGACTCGTGAACTAACAGATCGACCCTTGAATAGCCCCAAAATGACCTAAAATATAGATATTTTTTCAAAATTGCATAAAAATTTCTAGGATCGGCCCTGTTTTGCTAGATAGGGTCGGGTAACCTGAAACACACCTTTTTTTTTATTTGGCCCAATAGATACACTCTGATTGGTGGCTTTTTTTCAAATGACATATCTCGCAAGGGCAAAGTAAAACGTCATGATGCATGAATTCAGCACGGGCGAGTGACTCACAAGTACTGAGTTCATGCCCCTATGGGGTTGATAACCCCCCCCCCCGACAAGGGCCTGCATGATGTCCTACATAATGTGCATGATAACGCTGTACATGTACGAATTATGTAAAGAGTGTCAGGTGTCCTAATGTCCATGACTCTGTCCTTATGTCCCTGACTCTGTCCTTATGTCCCTGACTCTGTCCTAATGTCTCTGACTCTGTCATAATGTCCCTGACTCTGTCCTAATGTCTCTGACTCGGTCATAATGTCCATGACTCTGTCCTTATGTCCCTGACTCTGTCCTAATGTCTCTGACTCTGTCCTTATATCCCTGACTTTGTCCTAATGTCCGTGATTCTGTCCTAATGCCCCTGACTCTGTCCTAATATCACTGACTCTATCCTAATGTCCCTGACACACCCCTAATGTCCCTGACGTTGTCCTAAAGTCCCTGACTCTGCCCTAATGGCCCTGCTTCCATCCTAATGTCCCTGACTCCATCCTGATGTCCCTGATTCTGCCCTAATGTCCTAACTTTGTCCTCCAGGTGTGAATGACAACAGTGCTGGGGTGGCGGTCCTCCTGGAGGTGGGGAAGAGGCTTGCAGCCAGAAGGCGTCTCAACACCGTCATCCTGGTGTCCTTTGATCGGGAGGAAGAGGTATAACACCATACATTATAATCTCTTCACCCCGCTCTTACAAAAAAAAACACAAAAAAAAAACATGTATTTGTTGCGGGAAAAAATTAATGAAATGCCCAGATTTTTTGAAAAAAATGTAATGAAATGCCCAGATTTGTTATGCCCTTGAAATCCATCTTAAATGTGCCTTGTTGTTGCATGGGCCTTATCTTTGCTGTGGGGGGGGGGGGGGGGTTTCCCTGGAAAGAAAGGTCTCTAGGGGGAAAAAGCGCCTAGCAAAGGCAGATGACCAAGTCCTCTGTAGATTATATCTATGATATTGAACATTATGATGATCATGATGGATAGGGCAAACAAATGGAAATGACAAATTGAGCTTAATGTTTGAAAACCGTTTGGGGAAATCAAATGTATCAGAAAATAAATGAATATAAAAGAGACATTGATCAGATTCATCAAATATTGTATCGCCACCTTTCAGAACCTGGGTGGCAGTAAGGTCTTCCTGGAGGAGAAACTCATCCCCGACATTCTGGAGCCATTCAACATTACAAGTGACACCTTCCACGGGGCTTACATCCTAGACACTATCCTTAACTATGATGATACACCCAACTCACAGGATGCAGACTTATTGCAAAGAATGTATTTGGTAAGTACACACTGCCAAAAGGGTGTAAATTGACAGTACAAGTGCATGCGTCTGTGGAAATGTCACCCATGCGTTTTAATAGATTAAAAAGGAAAAAGACTCCTACCTTTGCAGACCATGTTTCTGGAAACCGACTCTTTTAATAAAGAAATTAAGCCTAATTAGGACAATGACCCCTGAGTGCCAGATTTACATTATTGCCCCTCAGATGGTGCCAGAAGAGGTTGACCTCGTGACCCGGAACCAGTTGCGGGGTGACTTTCTGGTGGCTGCCGGACGTCACCAGGCCGACAGCGCCCTCCTGAAGCTCGCGCAGAAACACTGGAGGAACGTGAGCGGCTCCCTCCTCCCCGACCTGAGCAACTCACACTCACTCATCATGAGAACCTTCGCCTTCCCTGACTTAGTGATTGGTTTTGTGGGTGATCTGCTAAGGAGTGACCACGCTAATTTCTGGAGGTATAAAGGGCCTTATGTTACGGGGAGCACACGGCAGGGGTTAAAGGCTCTTTTCTTTACAGACACAGGTTGGTGTATCTAACTTATTTTGATAACCCATAGTCATTGTGCCATGTCCTATATTGTATTATACACCATGCATCATTCCTTTAACGGCCACATAACGCTTTAATAAAATTTTAAAAACCTTCGTTTCACATACGGCATGCTTTTAGTTTGTCTATCAATAAGAAAGATATGTCATTAAACAAGAAGGATAAAGTATTGTTTTAAATTTCTAACAATTGACAAGTGTCCAAAGCACTACATAATGCGACCTGCTTTAATTCTCAGCAATATTTAAACATTTAATCCTTTTAGGATAGTATAGTACATCAATGGATTATGACCTTTGTCGTTATGATCCATGAATGCAGCTCTGGTGAGTAACTAACCAGTACTGCATTCAAGCAACATTGCGACCCTACGGGATATGCTCCCGAAGGGTCAGCGGCTCTTAAAAGGGTTAAAGTAGATGACATTCTGGAGTTACCAACTTTAACACACTTCAATTTAATGTGGCTTATTGTGCAGCAAACTACCGGGGCTACATGCAGCAGTGTTACCACAGGCCGTGTGATGACCTCAGCCATGTGACAGCTAAGAGGCTGGACTTCCTGTCTATAACAACAACCTGCCTCAGTAACCTGCTCCTGGAGGTGAGCGGAAGTGGCGCCTGCTCACACACAGGTAAGGGACTTCCTGTCGATAACAACCTCAGTAACCTGCTCACACACAGGTAAGGGACTTCCTGTAGTATAAGGGTGAGTCCACATCAGATCAACCACTAGCTCCCGGCTGACCACCTCAGAATTTGTTCTCAGCTTATCATATGGTAGACCAATGTGTATTCATTACCATCTGTAAATATGGCTGCCATAACCCAAGCGGTTTCCCCGTAGTGACCCATTTTGTGCAGGGGTGGTGCGCTCATCAAACAAAGGTGTTACAGCTGGCCAATTTTCAGAGGTCTACTGTGTAGAAACCATGGTAACTAGAAATGTAAAACTCAAGATATTTGTTCACCTATGTGCTAGCATGAGATACAAACACATATACAACGATTATCACTGAACCATTAAGATCAGGGGGGCACCAAACATGAGAGGAAATTAGATACCGACCAGAAAAGTCTAATGTTGTAAAAGCCAACACAGTTAGATACTCTACTCCAGCACACCCATTTCTCTACAACTGATGAAGGGATATACAGAGCTTGTGTACAAATGATAATATACTTCATATCAATGCCACAGGGGGCGCTGCGGATGCTGAAAGCTGACCTTTCTACCAAAATGAGCCAACTTTGGCAGCCATTTTGGGCATGTGGACACACTAGAACAAACATGAAATATTTTTTTCCTTAGAGATCCCATCTAAAACATTCAAATTAGTCTAACAGCTAACTTGTTCCGTGTTTTCTTCTGTGTCAGAAAAATGATCAAATCTATGTAAACATTGCTTTGTAATAAAATGACACAACTTGGCTGACCATTTAGGGTATGTGGACACACTTGAACAAACATGAAATATTTTTTCTCTTTAAGATCCCATCAATATCATTTAAAGGTGTCTAAAATCTAACTTGTTACGTTACAATTTCTATGTAAAATTAATTATCAAAACTATGTGAACATCACTTCATATTGAAATCACACAACTTGGCAGCCATTTTGGGCATGTGGATACACTTGAACAAACATGACATATCTTTTTCCTTGAAGATTCCATCTAAAACATTTAAATTAGTCTAACAGCTAACTTGTTCCATGTTTTCTTCTGTGTCAGAAAAATGATCAAATATATGTAAACATTGCTTCGTATTAAAATGACACAGCTTGGCTGACCATTTAAGGTATGTGGACACACTTGAACAAACTTGAAATAATTTTTCTCTTCAAGATCCCATCTGTATCAAGCTAACTTGCTCCATATTTTCTTCTGTGATAGAAAAATTATCAAAACTATGTAAACAGTGCTCTGTTTTAAATGCCACAACTTGGCTGACAATTGAGGTATGTTAAAACTTGAACAAATACAAAATATTTTTTCACGTTAAGATCCCATCTGTATCATTCAAATGTGTCCAAAAACTAACTCGTTTCATGTTAGTTTTGTGTATACTATAAATTATCAAAGCTATTTAAACCATCACTTCATATTGAAATTTAGGGCATGTGGGCAGACTTGAAAATACATGAAATATTGTGAGTGCTGGGTGCATAGCTTATATAGCGGGTCACTCAGTGCTGGCGCCACCTATATATCTGGGCTGGGTTAGTCGTGGCCGGATACATAGCTCCCAGGAAGAAGTTCTCTTGGCCGATCATAAGATCAGTCAGGGGAGGACTTCTTATACCTCATAGGAGACCATGTGGACCAAACATGAGTCGGGGTTGGGTGGATTGGTGTATTTGTGCATCACCACACAAGTTAGCTTTCACACACAGTCATCTAAATGATACTGATGGGATGTTAAAGGGAAAAAATGTTTCATGTTCCTTCAAATGTGTCCCCATACCCTAAATGGTCAGCCAAGTTGTGTCATTTTAATTCAAAGCAATGATTACATAGTTTTGATAATTTTTCTTACACAGAACGAAACACGGAACAAGTTGGCTGTTAGACTAATTTAAATGTTTCAGATGGGATCTTTAAGGAATAACAAATTTCATGTTTGTTCAAGTGTGTCCACATGCCCTAAATGGCTGCCAAGTTGTGTCATTTCAATATGAAGTGATGTTTACATAGTTTTGATAATTAATTTTACCTAAAAAATGTAACGTAACAAGTTAACTTTGAGACATCTTTGAATGATATAGATAGGATCTTAAAGAGAAAAAAAATTTCATGTTTGTTCAAGTGTGTCCACATACCCTAAATAGTCATCCATGTTGTGTCATTTTAATACAAAGCAATGTTTACATAGTTTTGATCATTTTTCACATACAGAAGAGAACACGGAACAAGTTAGCTGTTAGATTTATTTGAATGTTTCAGATAGGATCTCTAGGGACAATTTTTTTTCATGTTTGTTCTAGTGTGTCCACATGCCCAAAATGGCTGCCAAAGTTGGCTCATTTTGGTAGAAAGGTCAGCTTTCAGCATCCACAGCGCCCCCTGTGGCATTGATATGAAGTATATTATCATTTGTACACAAGCTCTGTATATCCCTTCATCAGTTGTAGAGAAATGGGTGTGCTGGAGTAGAGTATCTAACTGTGTTGGCTTTTACAACATTAGACTTTTCTGGTCGGTATCTAATTTCCTCTCATGTTTGGTGCCCCCCTGATCTTAACGGTTCAGTGATAATCGTTGTATATGTGTTTGTATCTCATGCTAGTACGTAGGTGAACAAATATCTTGAGTTTTAGATTTCTAGCTACCATGGTTTCTACACATTAGACCTCTGAAAATTGACCAGCTGTAACACCTTCGTTTGATGAGCGCACCATCCCTGCACAAAATGGGTCACTACGTGAAAACCGCTTGGGTTATGGAAGCCATATTTACAGATGATAATCAAGATACATTGGACTACCATATGACCAAAGGAGAGAAAAATCCAAGTCAGTCACCCGGGAAAATCCTCTCAATCTAGTTGATCTGATGTGGACTCACCCATAAGGGACTTCCTGTCTATGATGACAACCTGCCTCAGTTACCTGCTCACACACAGGTAAGGGACTTCCTGTCTGTAAAGACAACCTGCCTCAGTAACCTGCTCACACACAGGTAAGGGACTTCCTGTCTGTAACGAAAACCTAACTCAGTAACCTGCTCACACACAGGTAAGGGACTTCCTGTCTGTAACGACAACCTGCCTCAGTAACCTGCTCACACACAGGTAAGGGACTTCCTGTCTGTAACGACAACCTACCTCAGTAACCTGCTCACACACAGGTAAGGGACTTCCTGTCTGTAACGACAACCTACCTCAGTAACCTGCTCACACACAGGTAAGGGACTTCCTGTCTGTAACGACAACCTACCTCAGTAACCTGCTCACACACAGGTAAGGGATTCCTGTAGTATGAGGGACTTCCTGTCTATGATGACAACCTGCCTCAGTAACCTGCTCACACACAGGTAAGGGACTTCCTGTCTGTAACGACAACCTACCTCAGTAACCTGCTCACTCACAGGTAAGGGACTTCCTGTCTGTAACGACAACCTACCTCAGTAACCTGCTCACACACAGGTAAGGGACTTCCTGTCTGTAACGACAACCTGCCTCAGTAACCTGCTCACACACAGGTAAGGGACTTCCTGTCTGTAACGACAACCTACCTCACTAACCTGCTCACACACAGGTAAGGGACTTCCTGTCTGTAACGACAACTTACCTCAGTAACCTGATCACACACAGGTAAGGGACTTCCTGTCTGTAACGACAACTTACCTCAGTAACCTGATCACACACAGGTAAGGGACTTCCTGTCTGTAACGACAACTTACCTCAGTAACCTGCTCACACACAGGTAAGGGACTTCCTGTCTGTAACGACAACTTACCTCAGTAACCTGATCACACACAGGTAAGGGACTTTCTGTCTATAACCACATCCTAGCTCAGTAACTTGCTCACTTCGTTTTAACAAATGGGGGTGGATTTAGGGGGGGGGGGGGTAGATGGGTAAAAAAATACAAATTTGGAAACGAAAAGGCTAGAGCAGATCTCCTTAAGATCAATACTGGCTTCAGGAAGGTATATAAGAATAATATTTTTGGTCATTCTATACTCTGTACTTGTAAACTCCTTAATCGTTAACTAAGCTGTCTACATTTCTTTCTGTTGTAGGTAACAGCACCTTTGGCATTTTATTAACACTTGGTCTAGCCTGCATTCTCAGTTGAGAAACACAGACGACATAGTATCAGCACAGCGATACATGCATATCATTAAATATGTAAGTGCAGCACGGGCGAGCTATTAGCCGGGGCTGCATTCAAGCATCATAACGACAGACGGCATAATGGATATCTATTTTGTAACATGTTGGAGAAGCTGGTTCTTGTCTTAGTGGAGATCTCATTGGTTGTGACAACTGATTAATTCATACTACATATTATCAGAACTTGTATTCACACTTGTATAGAGGTAAAGCACTTTGTAGATGTAAATCTAGAGCTTTAAGGGACTGATACATATATTCATTAGTTATTTTTGTATATAATTATTTTACAAAATATTGAATGTTAGGATTATAAGGTATGAACATATTCTATGTGATTGGTACTTGTGAATATTCGTTATCATGTACGTAAATACAAAGAGAAAAAGCCAAACTTATTACTTGGATACATGGTTTAATTCATTTCCGTCCTATGGCGCTGCTCAGCATGTTTGTTAAAATGTTTTCAAGCATGAATAATTCTAACTGGGATGATGCTCGCAATGACCAATATTTATTCCCAAGCTCAAACTTTCAAACCTGTATGATCCTCGCAATAATCCATTATTATCGAGTTATATCAAACTTGAGTAAGTTGCACATGAATGTTAGTTTGATGTCAAAATATTAATATATAGGTCAGTGCTTTTTTTTAAACTAATGTATACAACTGCAGGTAGAGGATGTAGAAAATATATATTTCTTCCCTCTTATTATCATATCCCATTGTTCAAGTTTAAAGCTGTACACCTGAATCCGTCCTTCATAAAAGATAGAAAATGCATCAGTAATTAATTTTGCATGTCTATTCCATATCAATGTACATTTATATCCAATCAACTTTAATATGACCCAGATCTATGGATATACTACAATGCTCTTCAGAAAAATATGCTTAAACCCTGGTTCCTTTATTTTTAACCTAGAGATCACAGATTACATGATTATGCTGAAATGATAAGCACTGATATGTAAGTCCTGCCAAGGGCCACATGGATATGCAGCGTGTTCTTGTACAGAGGAAACCATTAACAAATGTATTGAAATAATAAAAAGTAAGCAACATGAACACTCTTATTATCATATAGATAATATCCCAAACAGATGGATATCATTTCATTTATGATTAACAACGCATATTTAACTTAACAAAACATATGTCAAAAGCTCTCCAGATGTACAAACTGCATGAGTGATTCCTACATCTCATTGATACATGTAAATATACAAGCAGGTAGTCTCTTCAAACTCCATTAAACAGTTAAGACAATTTGATACAAACTGCTCAGAGGTATCTTCTACTGCATATCTTGAGAATAAGCATCTGTGGTTAGAGGCCGGAAGTTATGCCTACAAAGCTAGCTGATCTGTATGTTAATTTCATTGTTATATGTATATCAAAAGAAAATATAAAAAAATGCGATCTCAGCACCGGTGGCTTGGACATCTAGATAGGCACAGTAAGTTGTATCACATTTCTCACGTTGGCCCGATAATGAAACCTTTGATCCGCGCCAACCGTCAAGTGATTCTTGGATACATATAGATATGTTCAGATACAAAACGAGTAGCTACATGATTCCAGTATATACATGTAACCACACATTATCCACCTTTTCCAGCTGTTTGTGTAAAATCTCGTATTAATTTGGCGAATAGTTCCCTGTTGACTTGGGTGCCGACGAAGGATGTGAGTGCCTCGATGCCCGTGCTGCCGACCAGCTCCTGCATGCGGCGTACGAGGTCCTGCTTCTCCTTATTGGACATCTCCTTAAGGACCGTGATCAGCGCTGTGTAGTTATCTGCATGCATGTAGCCGTACAAACTACCTGTAAGCCAATATGTTGAACATGTTTATCGTTTGTTTATAATTGATGCTCTGATTTACGATATCCAAATGCAGGAATGCAGTCCTGGTGAGTAACTCGCCAGGGCTGCAGTCCAGTACCCTATCGACCCTATGGGGTTGATACACTCCCAAAGTGTCGGCATGATGCATGAATACAGCCCTATTGAGTTGTTTGCCAAGGCTGCATTCATGCATCATGACGACAAAGGACATAACATATTAAAGTACTACGGGTAAGTGGATCTACTTGTGCCGCTTGTTGCGAATACCCAACATTTCCAAGGATATTTCAAAGACATTTTATTGTTACACCATGAGTAGATTCATTAATATCTCACGCGCTTCATTGAAATCCTCTACACCTCTCCCACCTACCTGCTATCCCGCCGATCATGGCGCCTGCCGGGCCGCCCACAGCTCCCCCACACGCCGCGCCGGCCGCTGCATAACCCATCTGTTTGGCCATCCCTAGGTAGGAGATAAAACAGAATGTGTTCCATTAATGTGGTACATATCGTTTGATAATTATATAGAGCCAATGTGTAACATATCATAGCTACAAATAGAGGTCCACTGTAACAGCAAATGTGTACAGCATTATATTTTTCTATATAACATTATCATATTGGATATGGTAGATTTACCCCTTTCAAGTCATGGCCAGTCAAGTTATGTCATGGGTTATTCACACATGCAATAACATTTGCCCTTACCGACGATCGTTCGTTTTAGACTTTGGTCGCATTCTAATAGTTGAATGATCTGGTTGTAATAAGGAATGAAGGCCAACCCGGCCAAATGTGCTGCCTGTTCCGCCATGATGACGATATGCTGGAAATAAAAAATAGAAAAGTTAAATGTGTATTTGCAATGCTAATTGCCTCAACGATATGACATGACATATCATTAATAAATACTGTAGGATATTTCTTAGCACGACAGTGAGAGATAATGGGTAAGATTCATATTTAAGTTAAACGACACCCCTGCATCGTTCTGTGAATGATCACAGAACCCCAAAACCCCTATAGGGTGTTAATTAACCCACGGTTGTTAATTTAGCCCACGGTTGTGTAATACACTAGTATTAAACCACAGTGAGGTATGTACATGTGTACTATAATGTCAGTGCTTCTGTTGTAGGTTGAGTTGTGGTTATAGTTGTCTAACATATTTTAAGGAATCGCTTAGCTGTTATAGAAATAGAACTTTAATGTGTTTCCAAGGTCATAGTTACAATAATTTCAAAGCGATACACCAATGCATACTGTCCAAACTGTATTAAATATCCACAATAACAATTCCTATGGAAATATACTGTCAATTAGATGAAAGCATGGGGGCTGGTCCTGTTAGTAGACTGCTGTTGGTGTGTGTCTGTGTGTCAGTGAGTGTCAGTGTGAGCAGCTCACATGCCCTCGGGGCTCTGACAGTGAGCAGCTCACACAGTCACGGCTTCCATGTCTCATGCTCCAGAGAAACTTAAATGAATCTAAGATGAATGTTAATAGACTAGAGGGCTAAAGTATAAATATTTTGATAAGATAACTTCATCAACGATTCAATAGCGTATTTATAATGAAATATAATAAGGTACATACCTTGGGTCTGATAATTAGGCCCGGGGTAGTTAGGCCCTGATGTTTTGAATAACCCGGATTGTTCAAATCCTTTGTGTAACTAGTCCTAGCCTCTAAGTTCTCTAAACCTCCACAAAGCTCTGTCTATTAACAGTAGCTAGGCCTATTGTAAATACCTCAACTTAAAATTAAATGCACTCAATCAGTCAAAAACAGTGACAGGTGCTAGTTCAACTAGAAATACAAGTACTGCTTGATAACACTTGCACTCATTTGCTGCGCGGCATATGCCGCAGAACGTGCTGTGCGGCAGATGCAGCCAGTGCAACAGGTTTGATGCTTGCTGCAAACTTGCTGCAGCAAAAGCTACCAGTACCAGTGTTAGCTTTCCTGCGGCAACCTGTGCGGCAGATGCCGCGCAGCAAGTGCCGCCAGTGTAAAACGCCCTTAACAGGGCTACTCTCCACTGTAGTAGTCTGAGACTGAGTAGAAGTAGCAGTGCCTGCCATTGGCCCAATGGCTAGCAGAAATGTGAACTTGGCTGTCTCGTGTAGCTTAGCCTTAGGCCGCCTAGCCCTAGGTGATGTTCAACTTCAGGGCTCACGTCATCGATAGGCTGCTGACACTGCATTTTGCAATGACACGTCACATCAACGTGTCGTTCGCCAACGTCTTTGTATCATGTTTCACAAACCAATAGAGTAGGGACACGTACCTTTGTGTTTCTGAGGGAAACTTTGTGTAAACAATTGCCAAAAAAAGATGACGAAAACCACTCCGGATGTACAAACTAAAATGTGCAAAACACAATTCAGTTGAAATCCTTAGCGCAACCCACTGCAACTATGAAATTTAGCCGCTAGGGGGCGACACAAGGTTTGGCGCCATCTGGCGGAAAAGCGAGGAACTACTGAGCCAAGATGGCGTCGGTCGAGGGAGGAAAGGGTGCTCGCGCCGGAGAAACCGTACGTTTGTAGGAATAACTGCATTAATTTGCTAACATTGCAATATATCATCTGTTCATTATTCATTTTTCTAACGGTCGATCTCATTCTGTATTTCAGTCGGGTCTGTTGATGTCCATTATACGGACGTTATATTCCAGGTATGTCTAAAAGTCCCATATTATCGCTCCTGTTGTTTATTTCCTGCATTGAAAAACGCCCCATGAAATAGTAAACCAAAGCCCGAGTACAGTTCTATTTGGATTTACATTCAATAAGATGACATATAATAATATGCTCCTCGTATATTTGGGTTGAGTGATTTGTCACAGTAGGCTCACCAATACTATTTGAAATAGAAACAGTGTCAAATGTCAAAACTCCCCAAAAGGCAAAACACTTACAATGGATGAGAATCACCATAGGCATAGCATAGCTGTCTAATCTCTCTGCCATGGGTCACCTGGTGAGAAGATTAGGAACTAATAGCAGTGATGCAAATTACACTCTAAATGACCAACTGGAGAAAATTAATTTACCCTACTTAGAATTATCAGATCACTTTGATTCAAAAAGTGCTAGAAAGCCCTTGATGTGTAGTCACGGCCGAGACTCTTCTGTATGGTAGAGTCTCGGTTCTTGGCGCTGTCACTTGTGTACACTGGCAGAGCTGTGCTTCGCGGAAATTGCAAGTGGCAGACTATTTGTTCACAAGTGCTCGGTACATGTGTTTAAGAGACATAACTGGGTATAATCAAGTCCAACGAGTTTTTATTATACCAGTCTCTAGCCATTTGCAAAAGATCAAAAATAATTTGCCATATTTGATGTGGTACAAGAGCTAGAAGTTTTCCAAATTCACCCTCGCAATCTCACTGCCGCCATCTTTGTTTTGATTATGGTGCGGCTGCATAGTGTAATTAAATTGCTATTTTCGCCAAGTTAATAGAATAGGAGCTCAACCAAAAGTACCCAGCGTTCAAGAGAAGTACTTCCCCTATTCAGAAAAGTAGCTTTTATGAATATTTATTGAGAAATAAAGGCAGGGAAGTGCGCCCAAGGTTGGGGCCCAGCTACTACAAAAATATGGGCCCGGGAAGCTCAACACAAGGAGAGCACCTATCAACCTCTCAGTGATCACTTGTTTTGAGCCTGTTCAACTATTGATGTGTAGCTTTTTACTGACCATGTTTTATTAAAATATTAAAAGGGGGTGTTTTGCGAAAAGGACCCCAAATTTTGGAATTTTTCAAAAAAATTGCCAAAATTCCCCCCCCCCCAAAAAAAATTGTTCCCCTTTCTGATATCAAATACAAACCCTTTCGGTTCCAAAGTATGAAATCAGGGCTTTCCAACCATCTTCGAATGATTGCGATATGAAAATTCTAAGTGGCAAAGAAAAACTGTCCCGTATGGGTCACCGACCAGGCCGTCACCCTTCAAACTGGACATTTTGTCTGAAAATGACCAACTGGAGAAAATTATTGTGTCCTACCGTATTTCCCCGTTTATAAGCCGGGTCTCGAATATAAGCCTGCCCCGTTTATAAGCCGGGTCAATACCCCATTTGAAATCAGTATAAGCCGGGGCCCGAATATAAGCCTGGTCATTAAAGGAAACCCAAATACAATTTTTTCAGAGGGGCATAATTTCACTTCTAATTGGAGTATTTTCACATTTCTTTCATGTACATGATGCTAACGTACCATACCTTAAGCTGAGTATGATTTGGAGAAAGAAAACCTTTGGATTTGTCATGATATTATTAAAAATGTCCCAAAAAGTGTGTAAAGATGATGAATATATCCCAGAATTTTAGACAGACTGCTAGAGTAGCTCTTTAGATACAAAAATTAGAGTATATGAAGATAATATAAGCCTGCCTCGAATATAAGCCTGCCCCGTTTATAAGCCGGGTCAATACCCCATTTGAAATCAATAGAAGCCCGGGCTTATAAACGAGGAAATACGGTACTTGGCATTATCAGATCACTTTCATTCAAAAAGTGCTAGAAAGCCCTTGATGTGTAGCTTTTAACTGACCATGTTTTATTATAATATTAAAAGGGGGTGTTTTGGGAAAAGGGCCCCCAAATTTTGGAATTTTTCCAAAAAATTGCCAAAATTCCCACCCCCCAAAAAATTGTTCCCTATCTGATATCAAATAGAAACCCTTTCGGTTCCAAAGTATGAAATCAGGGTTTTCCAACCATCTTCGAATGATTGCGATATGAAACTTCTAAGTGGCAAAGAAGAACTGTTCCGTATGGGCCACCGACCAGGCTGTCACCCTTCAAACCGGACATTTTCTCTGAAAATGACCGACTGGAGAAAATTATTTTGTCCTACTTAGAATTATCAGAGCACTTTGATTCAAAAAGTGCCAGATAGCCCTTGACGTGTAGTTTTTACCTGGGCATGTTTTATTATGATATTAAAAGAGGGTGTTTGGGTAAAAGGGCCCCAAAATTTTGGAAATTTTCCAAAAAATTGCCGAAATTCCCACCCCCCAAAAAAATTGTTCCCTATCTGATATCAAATATAAACCCTTTCAGTTCCAACGTATGAAATCAGGGCTTTCCAACCATCTTTGAATTATTTCAATATGATAATTCTAAGTGGCAAAGAAAAACTCTCCCACATCGGTCACCTATCACATGTAGTTCCGTTTTTTGCCACCCCCTTGGAGGTGGCGCTACTGTCAGCCATGTCACTGAGGGAGAGCCAGCAGGTCTACTTGCGAATCCCTGTACTTTATATCCCTGGTTTTGACATTTGACACACTTAGCCTAGTTTGACAAATGTACAATGAATGTAGACAGGCTGCCCAGTGAAGCTGGTGAGAGACTCGTATCTCTAAGTGAATGAGTCGTCACTTTTGAGTGATGTCCCTTTAATACCAGATTAGAATAGGCCTACCGGGTAGTAGACAGGTATTTTTTGACATGGGGGGGGGGTAATTGATGTGGCACCCAAATGATATGATATAATTTATTGTTGAGTTAGAGTCTACAGTCATTAACCTTGATGCTATGTATGTATGTTAGTTTCTTCTAACTAAGTCCTTGCCTCAATTTAGCTTTTTCATTTTTTACCCCCCCCCCCCATTTCCCAATATAGACCATCAAATCTGGCAGAGTGGCAGGTCTCTATATAACAGGCTATTATATATCATGTGTAGGCTCTCTCTGAGTACCTCTTAATCATCTTATTCTAAAATAATAAATAATAGCCCAGTTCACCTATTATATGACGATATGTCAGCTTGATGAACTAGGCCTACATATAGGATGTACTAAATTTGCAATTTGATTTTGAAGCACAAATTACGACGAGAGAGAGAAAGAAAAGACGCGTTTAGAAAAATCATACAGAGAAAGTGATGTAAAACTGGACAAGCTGCTAAACGGTAAGACATCTTATGATGGCCCTTGACACCTTGAATCGCCAGATACCTGGCAATGTTCATTAAAAATATGTGTTATTCATCTGATAGTGATACCGGTATGTGGATTGTCTCTCGATCTTGTACTCATGAGAGGAATAGAATAGCAAAGGTTTCATCAGATGGAGCAGTGGTATCCGCAGTGTATGAAGTATTGTGATGTTTATGAAATAGGCATAAACATAAAACACTGTACCCCAGTATATAGTGTTGACCTAATACATTGAATAGATTATTACCGTATGGTACCTATTGCAGATGATGGTATTGCCATTTATTTTTTATTGCAGAACATCTGACCGACCTAACTTCAATTCTTCAAGCATTTAGTAAAATATCCGCACGGGTAACAAGTAAGTGTCAAAGTGGAAATAGTGTGAAGTAGGAATTTGTACCATTATCCTTGGAAGAAAGTAATTCAATTGAGTTTAAACACTAACCAGCAGCTTCGCTGCTGTTGATATGGTGAGCATTTAGTGCCCGTGAGAAGAAAATTTAAAAGCCTACGACATGGCGGCGGGCGCGAACGTAAGTGCCGACCAGGACCCAACTAAATCACCTCGGGTGAAATGCATCAAGGAACCGCATCGATATTGATATAGTCCTAACAAATTAAGTGTAAAGATAAACCATAAATTGTGGGGTAGCCTGCTCTCAGTTCTAATATTATTCATCATACCCGCCCTTCCCCTTCATAAAAAACAATGGTTTTGTTGATCATTCTAATAGAAATTGAATATTCTCACCAGCTTCCCAGGAGCGGATACGCGCCATTAAAGACAACTTACAGTCGTGTAAAAACTTGCTGCACTGTAAGCGAGACGAGTTGCGGAAACTATGGATCGAAGGAATCGAACACAAATCAGTTGTTGCTATGCTTGACCAAATGTAAGTTTTGATTAATATCTATCCACAATCACAATAAATAGCCATACTGTAGTAGGTGTGCTGATACTTTTAATTCAGGCCCGCATTTTTCTCATCATAGAATAATATGGTCCTCTTTTAAAGCTACTCTGCTCCTATACAAGCCCAGCCATGCAATTGAAATTTGATTTGATTTGTGTTGTATATAAAGACGCACCTTTTCACAGAATACGTAATAATGATGAATAGATAAACCCTGTAACTCTCAAACCGTAGGTGATGACAAACTTCCATTGAGTGACACTGTCTTCCAAGAGAACCAAAAGAAACTTTGGAAAATCTTTTGATTATTCCAAAACCATTATTTTCAGAGAGAAGATAAACCATGTTGGTCACCAGTTGGGCGCGTACACAGAACAGAAGCACTACCTGCACGCCACCGAGCTGCTCTCCTCCTCTGTCGCTCAGTTAGAGGGCGACCTGCTCGAGGTGGATGCACTCAGGGATGTACGCATGGAACTCACCGCAAAGAAAGAGGTTAGTATTTTTTAGATATTTTGTAGTGGTTTAAGTTTCCATAAGTATTATTAATTTGGCAAAATAGTTCCCTGTTACAATGTATTAAGTCGTTTTGCAACTGCGTTTTGTTTCAGCTGCGTTTTTATTTATTCGCTTGAATTTTATTTGGTGGACATCCTCCTATATCTGAAATTGGGAGCTAACAAAGTAGACCATAGCACCATAGGCTAAATCTGAAATTACCAGTCGCTATAAAGCCCCCAAATCTTCATGACGCTTACCTGTTGCTTGTCTTTCACTCAGGAGCTGCATGAAGTGTTGATTGAAGAGCTTCACAAGCAGATCTATGTCAAGTCAACATCAGCAGTGGTTAAGGGCTTCCAGAGGTCCGGGTCACAGCGTCAGAGTCGCCGCTCGGACAAGACGTCACTTATAAAACAAGTTCTCACAGGCCAGCCCACAGGAGACAGCGCCCCTGACGGCATTTATGGTGATTATTTTTTTCAAAATTATTCCCTAGCTGATAATTTGACTATTCATCCATATATATGGTTTATTACTGGACATCGATTCTCTCTCTTTGTAGCTCTATAGTGATCGATGCCCAGTTTTATACTTCAGACCAGTGGCTCATTTTGGCTGTTTTTTGGCTAACAGATTGCTTCTAGGGCAAAATCCTGACTAGGTGCCAATATATTCTCTATGCCAATGTGTAACATGAGGGTAGAAAACACTGGAACCTCAGTTAGAAAAAATCCTACTGAACAGTTTTTGAGAAAATTAGGGTTTTGTTGCATATTTTTGGTGTTTTTAGTACATTTCCTACATAAACCGTGAACGCCAGCATTTCTCACTTTTCAGGTGTTTAGAATCAGAATTTGCCTTTTTCTTATTCGCAGTAGGATTTCTGAGTATCGAGCCATTCTAGAAAAGCTATTCTTTGGAAAAAATACTTAGTATTTCTTGATGATTTTCGTTGCACAAATTTAGGGTTGTAATATAAAAACTGCATTGTCATCCAATCAAAGTGTTTATGCACTGTTGATGGTCACCCCCTCCCACCCTCTTCACTCTGCATTGAAGGAGAACAGGCAGGGGAGGTACATCTGTCCCTATATAGCTGTTGACCTGGGTGCTGGGTGCATTTTTAATTTATGGGGTGCCAACTGTTCATGAAAGAAAAATCAAATAGAATTTTTTTTTTTTTTTAGTATCAGATTAATGCAACTACAATTCGTGATAGCACTTAAAGCATTGTATTTGCATTAATATGAATGGTAGTCACCTTATGGGGTGCCAACTATTTATGAATGAAAAAAAATCGATAAGAAATAGTTTTTTATTAGCATTAAATTGATGCAACTACAATTCGAGATTGCATTTCAAGCATCGGGGCATTCAATGAATGGTAGTCATCTTAAATATATGGGGTGCCAACTGTTCATGAATTTTAAAAAAAGAATAGAATTAGTTTTTTTTATCAGTATCAGATTAATGCAACTACAATTCATGATTGCACTTAAAGCATTGTGGCATGCAATGACTGGTAGCCACCTTGAATGTATGGGTTGCCAACTGTTCATGAAAGAAAAAAAAAAAGTATTTTTTTAAGAATCAAATTAATGCAACTGCAATTCAAGATTGCATTTAAGCATTATGGCATTCAATGACTGGTGGCCATCTTGGAACTATGGGGTGCCAACTCTTCATGAAAAAAAAAAAACTA
This sequence comes from Harmothoe impar, assembly GCA_947462335.1. Lineage (NCBI taxonomy): Eukaryota > Metazoa > Annelida > Polychaeta > Phyllodocida > Polynoidae > Harmothoe > Harmothoe impar. The sequence continues at coordinate 24,752,808 of OX381707.1, forward strand.
AATTGGATTTTTTTAACAGTATAAATTTAATGCAACTACATTTCAAGATTGCATTTAAAGCATTGTGGCATTCAATGAATGGTGGCCATCCTAAACCTATGGGGTGCCAACTGTGTTTGAAAAAGGTATCAAATAGAAATTTTCTTATATAGATATCAAATTAATGCAACTACAATTCTTCATTGCACTGAAAGCATTGTGGCATTTAGTAAATGGTAGCCATCTTGAATGGGTTGAATGAAGGAAAAATCAAATAGGATTTGTTTTTTTGATAGTATCAAATTAATGCAACTACAAGTCAAGATTGCATTTCAAGCATCGGGACATTAAATGAGTGATAGCCATCTTGAATCTATGGGATGCCAACTGTTCATGAAAGAAAAATAGAATAGATTTTTTTTTATTAGTATCAAATTACTGCAACTGCAATTCGAGATTACATTGAAAGCATGGTGGCATTCAATGAATGGTTGCAATCTTGAATTTTGAAATGAACATACACACAGACATATTCATAGGCATGAATATGGTGTTCTCCTTTATATAGATATTCATGGATTTCTACTTCTACTAAATATAGCTTTCTGTTAGAAGGATTCTGTTACATGGATGTCGATGTCCAGTTTTAGATATATATCCATATAGTGCATTGGAGTGCTATAATGTTGGACTGCTATATATTTACCGTAAATTCCCGCCTGCAACTACCATATAACCCGCTTCCAGCATTAGAGTACCGGTAGTCATAATCAGACGCTGGGTGTGGCTTTAATATCATGTTCCCAAGTCTGCGTGCTGGTGATAAGCGGGAAACGGGTTATACGCACAACTTAATGTGCATCATTTATATGAAGATCATGGTGAGAATTGATTATGATTATTCAACAATAAATGAGGGGAAAAAATGAAATAAAAATTTCAGACAAGCGGTTGGCGTCGCTGACCTCGGTGAACCTGGAGGAGGTAGCTAAGCCACACGACATCACGGAGGACGTCAACGTGAACCCGGAGGACGATCCCGTCTACTTTATCGCCATCCTCATCCAGTGTCTCGCCATGCTTCGGAAACTACCCGAGGCCATTGATGTAAGTTAGGGACTGGTGAATCTTACGGTTTGGTGCATTGGTGTGACTCCAGTTTAAAGACATAACAGTATGGAATACATTAGGTAAATGATCAACACTCGTATTTTGGCCCTAAGTATGTGGACAATAATGCAGTTACATTTTTTAAGTACATACCAGAACACCCGGTCCAAATCTAACATGTTGCTGATAGATTGCATATCTATTTAAGGCTATTCGGAGTCGGATCAAGCCGGGTCTACTTGCGATTGTACAAAGGGCCTCACAACAAGTCTCTGACAAGTAAGTGGTTTAATCTTTGATGTTTAAGGACGGCATGATACCTCAACATGCATGCACATTAGTAGTCATGAAACATCAATGCAGCACCAGTGAGTAACTTGCCGGCCAGCGCTGTATTAATGTGTATCATGCCGACACTTTAGGAGTTTATAAACCTGTAGTGCCAGCAGGGGGTATGAACGCAGTATTTGTGGGTTATATGCCAAGAGGGCTGCCCTTAAAGGGTTAATAGCTATACTGCTGGGTAGCGGGATAGAGTAATGCAGTCACAGTCATAAATATACAATATTTTATACAACATACACTTTTTTTATTATTATTCCCCCAATCTGTATATTTGCTTCACTTTTAGTTATCCATTCTTTCATCTCCCTTTCATTGGACATATAACATGATATTATACATAAATGGCCGAATTTTCCAGCAATGAGACATTATTGAGCCTGCTTTATCCCATAGCGCCTACTTTGAGGGTGAGGAACTATCCTCTTCACATAACACCGAGTATCTTCTGGAGCTGCTCGAGCTCATCCTCCAGCAGTTCAAGATTGTCGCGCATGTGCACCAGATAGTCCTCGCTAATCTTCAACGTGTCAAAGTGAGTCAATTTTCTTTACAATGTTTTTTGTCCCACGCTGAAACATGCATTTGGCGAGTCTAAATTAATAACCTAATTATATGGGTGAAACCTTCATTTCAAAATTCATTAAAAAAAAAAAATTAACCACAAAATATTGTTTTAGCTTCGTGCAGGAGTCGAGTAATTATAAATGCTGATCACGTTTTAATAGAATAAAATAAAAATACATTGTGTATTATAAAATAGAAAATAAAGTTTCTCAGCTTGTTGCTCAGATATTGGCCATCAGTGACATCATACTGCATGTGTTTATCAATGCCTTTTGCAGACATCGAACCCGAAGCTTAGTGACATTTGTCTCTACGACACTGTGGAGGTTTGGATGAAGATCCAAGCCGTGGTAAGAATGCCTATCAAGTAATCTCATTACCTGCATACATTGATTCAGAATGGATAAAAATGAAAAACCAAAACTATCAAAAAGTCAAGTTTTCATCTTGAATAATCAGGGCTGGGCAGCTGTCGCAATGTCGCAACACATGTGCGACAGGGGTCTTGGAAAATGCGACAGGGATATTAGAGAAAGTCTGGGCTTTCTAAAGCTGAAAGAATTTTGTAAATATTCCAATTAGAACCAAAGTTAGGACTACATGAATTTCAATAGATTTAGCAGGGTTCCCAGTAAAATAATTATATTCCCCTAAACCCCTCAGTATTCACCCATTTATCTAACAATGGTTTTTCAATCTTTTCTTGGATCTATACACCTGCCAACCCCTCAGAATACACCAATCTCAAGGTGGAGTTCCAAACTTTTCCTGGAGCAATATGCCCACCAATCTGAAAGTAACATGCCCATATTCTATGGAGCAACAGGCACCAATCTAAAAGTAAATTTCATGGAATAGTGTTCCACGATCCCCTCAAAATACACCAGTTTACAGGTAGAATTACAAATTTCTCCTGGAACCATGGCCCAAACACCACAAAATGCACCAATCTACAGGTAGATTTTCAAAATTGTCCTGGGGTAACATGCTCCCAAAATTATCAGAATACATCTGAGTTAACTAATAGTTGAAATTTCCAAATCATGATATATCTATCTAAAATGTAGAAGTTCCAGATCTTGGGTAATTAAGCAGTATGCTCCCAAAGTGCTCAGAATATACCATTTTAAAAATAGAAATCTGAATTTTGCCTGGAGCAATTTGCCCCCAAAAGTCCGTAGAAAACACCAATCTGAATTTCAAAAGTTGTGCTACCAAATTATCAGAATGCACCATTCTGTTAAAGGTATTTCCGGGTGTATGTGTACAAAACAGAATGCACAAATTCAGGGTAAAGTTAAGTTAGAATTTAGACAAATCCCATTAGCAAGGTGTCCTGAAACCCCTCAGAGCACACCAAACTAAAGACAGACCAATCAAAATTCTCCTTTAGGCCTATATCACAGCCAAATTTCACCTCAAGGAGATGGTTGGGGGGGGGGGGGGGTGGGGTGGGGCGGGGCGGTCTCCCGCCAAACACACATCTGAAATACTTTGCTCCAAAGATTTCTAGGTTTGCTCCAGCATATCACAACATGCCCAGCCCTGTTGAATATTGGTTCTCGATGAGACAAAAACTTTCGTTTCACATACGCCATGCTTTTAATTTGTCTAACAATGTATGATGCGACCTCCTTTACTCCTAAACGGCCGGCATAATGCATGAATGCAGCCCTGGCGTACATTCATGTATCATGCCGACCCTATGGGGTTGATACACTCCCGGAGGGATGAGGCATGAATGTAGCACTGTAACTCGCCAGCGCTGCATTCCTGCATCATGACAACAAAGGGCATGAAACTATGCATCTAAAAACCTTCATCTTTCCTTGTTGCAGCTTCAGTTGTTCCTCAGTGACTACCTCGACATCAGAAACACGTCATCACAAAGTCAGGCTACACCAAACTTTGACGAACCCGCCACTGATGTACAGGCCTACTTCGCAAAGAAGAGACCCGCCAAACTGAAAAAGGTGGGAAGAGAATTTTGGAATAAGTTGTATGTGTGGCTAGAACTCGTGGTACGTCCAGTTAGATTTATCGATATAAAAAAAGAGGGGGGGGAAGCAATTTGCAACTTTTCTTATAAAAGTTCTTAAACATCCTACCACTGATGCTGTAGAAAATCACCCCAAATATTAATTTACAACCTAACATTCCTATTTTTTTCAGTTTGCGTTGTTCCGCTTTGACGCTTCATCACATGCTATCAGTATGAATAGTTATCTTCGTGAACAACGGCAAGAGTTCTACGGCTCAGTAAGTACTTCATATATACACCTTTGTAACTCAGAGTCAACCATGTCTTTCTTAAAGGAAATACAAATAGTATCTGTGTATAACAGTTTAGTCTATTGAAGTATAGAATTTAAATAACCATTTCCAGACCCTAGATAGGGCTATAGGGTTCTCCCAATGTCTGGGTGTGGGGTAAGCGCAAGGTGCGGGCCGTATGCTAGAACGGTAGTGGTGTATATGGACCTAAGCTGTAGTTCCAGATCGAGCTAATTTAAGCATGTTGTTTCCTTGTAGGGAGAGATTCTGAACAGCACAGATGGTGCTGACGCCGGCTCACCCCAATTTGTCTGTAAACCCGGAGCCAATAACATCACAGGTACAGAACATATCAAATATGTTTAATGTTATTGTTAATTTACATGTATTATCAAATTATATATAGAATTTAAATTTCATTGGAATATGTGTTGCGCTGATATGGTTAAGGTAGTTTAGTTCAGATACAACTTGGTTAAATGAAACACCAATTTTACTTTCCAGTAATTTATAACCCACTACAGAAATTCATGAAGGAAATTGAAAATGCAACGAAACAACAACCAGGGTATGTATATCTACTTGTGACCAAAGATTCCCACATAAAACCTGCAAGTTATTTACGGGAACCAGCACTTAAGTTCAGGGTTGTTTTATATGTGAAGTTTATATTAGTTTAGTACAGTACTAAAGTATTCATAAGCAGACAAGTCTTAACCAAACCCAAGGTGTGGGTTACAGGATTGTCCTGAAGACGGGGTGCGGCATTAAGGCATGGTGCATGATGAAGGCCACTTAAAAAAGATGATTAGCTTTGCAGACACCGCCCGCATCAGTTAAAAGCGGCCGCATGGGTGCTTTTTATTCCATAAAAAAAATATAGCCAAAATTCCGCATGCATGAAGAAGATAGTATGTGATGTACAGAACTAGCCATATCTTAACCATTTATTGGTGTAGCAACTAGATTTAAAAAGCATTTTACTCCCTGTTCTAACCTGAATGTATTTAGAATATTATTCCCATCATTTATTATGGTTAAATTGAGGATTATGTATCGATTAATCTATCCAAATTCTATTTAATCTAAATTTTTTTTAAAAATGGCCGTCCTCATGGTATAATATAGTAATATCAAATAAAATAAAAAGCCTCCCTCCCGCACCTCTTTTTTCACAAAAGTATCCGCAAAGTTCATAATTATTTTTAAGCGGCCTAAATGGTTCAATATCTTGTCGTTACTGATGCCGTGTTTGTATACTGCTCTTACAGGGGCTGTACGCTGCAGGCCTTCACCACAGAGTTCATCAAGAACATGTATCTACGACAAGTCATGTACAACATACAGAACAACATCGACTCGGCCACCAAAGGTACTGTCTCCTTTATATACACTACTCCCTCACTCTACATGCTGTACACCCATGGGACTGGTCTCTGCAGTAACCATTCATGGAGGATCACATTGTTATATTTCTAAAAAGAACAACATTGTTTTATTTTATTTTAAAAGGGGTTGGTATATGGTAGCATGCGTTTTAATCCTTTGAAATATACTTGAAGGTTTTATAAGAATTATAAAGTATTTGAGTCTTTAAAAAGGAGCATGATAGTTGGCACCTTTTAACACTAATGCTGTATTACGTCTAACCTAGAATTATTGCTGACGTTACGTTGATTAATTAACATGTTTTTACATGATTTTTGCAATGCATTTATTTTATTGGTATTTTAAAGAAAATGATAAGATTATCTCTAAAAATGATATTGTCTACTAGTATGTTATAGTGTAAACTTTGATATTTTAGCCTCATTCATTCGCAGTAAGTTCTCACGAGTACAGGTCACAATTGTTCACCTCTCCACTATAAAATACAGCCACAAATGAAACATTAAATACCCAAATGTCTCATTTAACTTGCCTAAGGTGATAAGATCCAGGCACACCTTACCCCATGTATTATATATGCTAAATGTGGAACATCACTAGCATTAGGGGATTTTGGGATAGTCCCTGCACTATAAATGTTTGATCAATATTATATTCTGTCATCTAATATTTAGTTTAATTTCACGAAATAATTATCTGAGCAAGTGATAAGATAGATATTCTGATTGTGGGTGTTAGCACCATATTGAAAATGGATCAATTTAGATAGATAGATATAGGTGAAATACAAGCACAATATTAGAAATGTAATTCTTGATAGCTATGTACACAATTTTAGTCCATTATAACCCCTCTAGATTCCATATCAAATGTTTAGAGACAGAACAAGCCTAGAGTAGACCCCCGCACAATGGTATTGACTGTTGTTAAAGTTCAAATGTCTGAAAATTGGAAACAATCATAGTAGGCATAGTGCGATAAAAAGAATTAATGACCTTTCTCTGAAGAGCGTTAGTTAAAATATGAAATAGTTACCCATGTATCAATTTAGTGTTTAATGTTGATAGTTAATGTACACTTATGATAATCCCAAAACTACCATATGAACCTCTTTTGTATGGCATTAGTCCCAAATTTACCGCCCCCTTGTTCTATAGAAAGTGGTTATTTAATGAAAAAGCGAAAAGAAAACAGAAAGTTTTATTTCCCTTCAATTGATTGCTGCTGACACATTTGACATTATCTTTGATGGTGGTGCCCTCTAGGAGATGGAAGTGGTAATTATTACTTGTTTAACATATTCGATAGTCCGTGTTTTACGCCCCGGATCTCGCCCACCGATCCATCCATCTCGGTTGTATTCTGTTTACTGTCGTTAGTATTATACGCATGGAACCCGTTCTTATTGTTTGCTTGATAAACTGCTCTTTTTTGCTGTAGCATTGAATTACATTTAAGTATATTTCTGTTGGTTTTAAGTTACATTGTTGTTATATTGGGACCCAGTGGCTCGGTATGGTTATGTCAATTGTCAACATGCATTAGTAACCCTTTAAGGGCCGCATACTGCATTATGCCCTTTGGCTGTCATGATGTATGAATGCAGCTCTGGTGACTAACTCGCCAGGGCTATATTGATGCATCATGCTAAACCTTCGGTAGTGGATCAACCCCGTAGGGGCAGTAATGTATGATGCATGAATGCAGCCCTGGCGAGATAGTCGCCAGGGCTGCATGAAAACATCATGGCGATAAAAAAACGCATAATGTACTCTGCGGACCTTGAAGGGCTAAAATTAAGGAAGTAGGATAAATATTCGCTGTGTGTGTTTTAAGGGTTATTGTCAGTTATAAGATATAGCATTATGGAGGTAGTCTACGTGGGGGGGGGGGGCGGGGGTGACTCGTCCGAAGACTAAAACATATATTAAAGTTATGGTGTCGAACATTGGATACCCACTTGAGAACATAAAGAATAGTATGAAGGCATAGTTATAGGAGTTACTAGGGCAAAAAGAAATAGATGTGCGTTTCAGGTTACCCGATCCTACCTAGGAAACAAGGACGACCCTAGAAATTGCCATCCTTTTTTTTTAAATTTATTCCATTTTGGAGCTATTTTAGAGTTGATTATAGTCAATTCTTGCCAATGGTTACAGCGTCAAAGAGTAGTGATGTGGTAAAAGCTAATCATCAAATATTAAGTTTTGAACAAAGAGTTAAAGTTCCATGCAGCTGTGCTTGATCTTTGATCTTCTCTGACCTGGAATGCCCACTAAATGACTCCCCTCCCTCTTCCTCCTTGACAATGTACTTCTCCTTGAACAAGAATGTTAAATAGGCGTCTCGTATCTTGTTAAGGAGTCCTATAGGAATGCCTGTGAATAGCTAGAGAACACAGTGGGACACATCATACCCCAGTCTGGGGTTTGGGAGGGGAGAAGGAGGAGGGAATTACTGTCTTTTCTGTGGATGAGTAGATGATGTATTATACTGATTTTCACTGCACCATCATACCCTCTGCATACAAAAGATTACACTCCACACACACGTTCTTCTCTCCTCGTTATGCCCGCAAAGAAACTCTATAATCACTTAATAAGCAGAATTAATTATTAAAAGAAGTATTTATCAATTATAAAAAATATGACTTAGTAGGCATTATTGATGATTAAAAGAAGTATTGATGTGGGTCCAATAGCAGTACATATAATATGCAATGTATAATATGTCTGTGTCTATGGTAGAATCATTCTGCACAAACTCTGTATGCATGTAATATTGTATGCGTTGTACATTTTGAAACCTGAGCCAGAGCAAGCACACAACTCTATTTCTTCGCAAATATTTTTGTGTGCACGGTCAAAGACCACCTTGCCAACACCCATCATCACAAGGCATAACGCTCTATTGCCTGAAGCATTTTATATGCTGTGTGTATATTGAACACATTATTTATCATCCTACATGCACATTTTGCATGTGCAGTATCACTAGACATGGGACCTTCATATGAAGTACTGTTTATTGGGCTCATCTCAACATAAGAATATGTGTTGTGATAGAGTAGGTTTGAATTAAGTTAAATTGATATACCGGTAATGGTGTATGATAAACCGGTCGGTATGTAGTGATATTTTGTATAAGGGGATAAAAAAGACATGGCTTACTATATTTAGTTTTAGTAGGAGACTCATTTGTAGACTTTATTTTTTGTCATTTATTTACGATATATTTTGGATTATTAAGCATAAATGCATTGGTATATCAAACAAAACATGTACATACGTGTACATTTCCAGGCCTTCTAAAAATTTCACCAGAATCTATTTATTGGTAGTTACATTCGGTACTCTTATATTCAAACCAATCATTTTTGTTTCCTAGATGAAATAGACACGACATAGCATACCACAGTATACAACATGTCAGAGGTCATGGTATGTGCCACTACTAACAAATTGCTTTTCATCTGTTTTAAATCACTGATGATTAATAGAGAAGTTATATTTTAGGTTTTGATGCACAGCGAACAATCATTGACGCGCGAACGCAGAAGGAATTAGCTGTACCCAAGCCACTGCTGCAGGTAGGACTGGGTTCTGTAACTAGAAATACTCAAGGATGAGGCAGAGTAAACAAGTCAAATGTTAAAATTGCTTAATTGAAAACTTTGAAGTTTTTATCTGTAGTGCAAAGATTGTTGATTTTGATTGTTGATTTTGGCGTATTTAGCCATAGGCAAAAAGCTTACATATGGAACTGGTAATTTCTTCTTAAACAGGGGGAATTGGTAAGTTTTCATGTGAGCATGCCACCTTTTTCCAAAGCTAGACTTAGTAGTAACGTGCTGGCTTTTTCGATAAAAAGGGTTGATATTTCTTTGGTCATCTTTCCTTCCCCCCCCTCCTCACCCTAGAGTGGTCCAATGTTTTTGGTCCCCCTCTCTAGAGGTTTACCCTCCCCCAGCCCCCAATCCACCAGCCTTCCCACCCTGCTGCAAATTTTAAATGATTTGTAAATCTGCCCCATACCTCACAGAGCACGGTGTCGGTGGCGCGTAACGTGACGGAGCTGGAGGGTCTTATGTCAGACCTGCCGGACTACGCCGACCAGTTCCTGAACATGATCTGTAAGGTGCTGCAGGACTACAAGGACACCTGCCACACCTCCTATAGGGGTGAGTATAGACTATGTAAGGTGCTGCAGGACTACAAGGACACCTGCCACACCTCCTATAGGGGTGAGTATAGACTATGTAAGGTGCTGCAGGACTACAAGGACACCTGCCACACCTCCTATAGGGGTGAGTATAGACTATGTAAGGTGTGCCTCTACATGGGTGCCCACAATTTTGACCGTGTCACTGTGTCGATTTTTAGCAGAAAAAACATGCCATCGTGTCGATTTTTAGGTATATAAGAACATAGAGAAAAGTCTCTGTGGGTCGATTTTTACCCCTAATTTTCCTGTGTCCGTCGATTTTTAAAAGGGCCTAAAACGGCCGTGTCGCCCGTGTCGATTTTAACCCATGTAGAGGCACTAAGGTGCTGCAGGACTACAAGGACACCTGCCACACCTCCTATAGGGGTGAGTATAGACTATGTAAGGTACTGCAGGACTACAAGGACACCTGCCACACCTCCTATAGGGGTGAGTATAGACTATGTAAGGTGCTGCAGGACTACAAGGACACCTGCCACACCTCCTATAGGGGTGAGTATAGACCATGTAAGGTACTGCAGGACTACAAGGACACCTGCCACACCTCCTATAGGGGTGAGTATAGACTATGTAAGGTGCTGCAGGACTACAAGGACACCTGCCACACCTCCTATAGGGGTGAGTATAGACTATGTAAGGTTCTGCAGGACTACAAGGACACCTGCCACACCTCCTATAGGGGTGAGTATAGACTATGTAAGGTGCTGCAGGACTACAAGGACACCTGCCACACCTCCTATAGGGGTGAGTATAGACTATGTAAGGTACTGCAGGACTACAAGGACACCTGCCACACCTCCTATAGGGGTGAGTATAGACTATGTAAGGTGCTGCAGGACTACAAGGACACCTGCCACACCTCCTATAGGGGTGAGTATAGACTATGTAAGGTGCTGCAGGACTACAAGGACACCTGCCACACCTCCTATAGGGGTGAGTATAGACTATGTAAGGTACTGCAGGACTAAAAGTAAAGCGAGGGTGCGGCAATGAGAAACCAAATTAGTGGCCTTTTGATTTGAAACATAAAATCGGGATTACCGGGGGGTACATGTGTATTTGATATAGCCGCAATTTATTTAATCAAACTGTGCCTTTTTTGAATTGTGTTTCAAATTGCGGTGCAAATTGCTTCCCCATACTGGCATAGTACATATTCTTATATCGTCTACTTTACAGAGATCGTGATGCCGGACAGCACGTCAGACGAGAAGCGTATCATCAGTGCAACATGGGCCAAGGATGAAGATGTCAACCGGTTCCTAAGGTAGAATAAGTTACATAACAACAATATATAAGACATAGTTCCATGTTGTTAAAAGAATAGTTCTCAAATAGTACAATGACTGATTTTTAAACTATCTGTAGTGTAGTTTTTCAGTAAAGTATGCACATATTTTGTTCAGAGGTACCGATTCATGTTGCACGTAAACCAGTGTTGTAAATGTATATGTTGTACGCCGACCGTGTGTAGAACGATTAGGGGTGATAATATGTCACCAATCAATTTTCTGTATTTTATATTGATGCAGGCAATTTGCACAACATCCCCCTATCAATAGTCAATCACAAACCCATAGCACTTCATTACTAAGCTGCCTAAAATTTAAAATGTCAACCTTTGATTTTAACATGTCAAGCCACCATTTCCAATAATCTATACCAGTATTAAGATTTAACATATACGTTCGGTTTATGCAGCAGCACTGCAGCACTAATTCACTAATAGGCACTTGGCAAATTTGTCATTTTTTCATTACATGTAGTATTTTTTAAGCTTATAAAAGCAACGTCAATCAAAATAAAGTGCCAAATTCACCAGAACACTTTTTGGTGGGTTATTTTTGTTAACCGAAGATCACATTTTTATCATAAGATTAGCTGACAATTTTCATCTCCTTATTTGCTAAATGGTGTCCCTTATAGATTCCTATACGATCAGTCCTACAGAAATAGAAGGTAACACGGATCACGCAGTATTCGACCGTAACCCGCTTACTATAGACACACTGCTGCCTCAGCTATTATAGTCATTAATAAGGCTAGTCCCCTAGAGTTAAGAACTTAACCAAATACACAAACTCTACCAAGTCTTTTTGTAAAAGAAAGTGGTCATGTTTTAACAACGGGGGAAAGGTTTGGATTTTGAGGACCAAACAAATTCCACCCCCTTTTAGCGAAAAAGACAATGCTTTACTTTAGCGAAAAGGAGTCCGCCGCAATCAATTTGATAGACAGCTCTCCCGAGGGGCTCACTCACTCCAAAATCCAAAATCCATCGATTAATGATTAATCAGGGGGTGGATACAATATTTTAAAACAAGAGTCTAAATCCAACACATGACATGAATGTTATATCAATTAGATAAATACATGGAAGTTATAATCTTCTGACCGGACATTACACACACAAACAAATTACCAAGATATCTTCTTTCCTCTCAGATATTTTAGTAAAAATTTACATTATATAGTATGTGCATGGTATGCTTGGATTCCTAGTTATACACTGTCTTCCGATCTGTACTATCTATCTCCCATAGCCTCATTCCTTACATTTTAAGACTCCAGTGACCATCGATTCCCCCATATATTGTCACCTTATATTTAGGCTGAAAAACTTAGATTTATCTCTGTGTAGATTTACCTGTTATGTGCAATATGTGTATAGTCTTAGTTCAAGCATAACACAATACATGTTTTAATAGTAAGATAAGGAATGGAATAAGCTCTATTGTTATTAACTGCATATTACATTAATGACCCATTATGGCCTGTGTATCATATCAGAGAAAAATAGAAGAATTTAATTAGAAGAAATAACATAGATGTCGGTAGCATCAGTACTAGTTGTAGATGTAGCATCATGCCTATAGTTAACAGCATGCACTTTGGTACCAGTCAGTTTATAGCCACAATGTAGTGTGTATGATATGTAGATGTACAACAACTAGATGTATATTACCGGGCTAGGTTACGCATAGCTGCATTTTGCTCACTAATATTTAAGAGTAGGTATAGACTTAATACCCATGTCCTGCACACGGCCTATGAGTTTTTGTTTTGCAAGTTTCCTCTTTGAAATTGTATTATCGTCACTAATTTTAACTAGTAAACTTTTCGATCTTTAATCATTCCCTAGCTTGTAATGCTCACTCCTTTACACATGATTAAGTGTAGGATATAGTTGAATATTGGTAAGAAAAAGAACTAGTTGTGTGTTTAGATAAACAGTTTGTGAGCAAAACTTGTATGAGTTCCTCCTGAAGATGTACCTTGATATTGTCTCGTGATTTGTAATAGACAAATGACTCATCTTAGATACCTCCTTCCGCAACATCCTTTGTAATCAAACACCTAAAGATAAGAGTTCAGAATTGTTCTTTGGACAACCCAATGACAATTTACAATATACAGCACTAACAACAACAAAATGAACAAAAGATGACTAAAACGTTTTTAAATAACTTCACCCAAATTGACATAGGCCTACCGGGTAACCCCATTCACACAAACACAAGCATGGTTGTCCAATTTAAGAATTTTTTTTATATATTTATCTTTTTTTTAAATTAAAAACAAATAGCAACTATCACAATAATGAATCCTTTATCAACCTAGTACCACAATTCCCCACCAGGTGTCTCCCCAACTGGCGCAGTCTGAAGGACGAGAACCCGAGTCTGAACCCGGAGATCTCGGAGGAGGACATGCGAGCGCTCAACTCGAAGGAGTCGTCCATCCTGACCTCCAACCTGTCATCCACCGAGTCGCTCATCCCACAACAGGAGATCCTCACCGATGTCGTCCACATGCGCACACTGGGCAATATGTGTGAAAGTCTGGTCAGTCTTACTGTGTTGATTTTAATATGTGTTATTAACTGAACGTCAACCTTAGGAACAATGTGCAGGGAATGGCAGTTAGGCCTAAAATATTGCTTTAAAAAATGGCTAAAAAAACATTGGGCTGGTTGGTCAATTTTTTTCTCTCCCTTTTCTCATCGTTTAAATAAGAATTAAAAGTGAATAGTACAAAAAGTAATCTAAGAAATGAATTAGATTGAGTATGGGCAAAATATAGGATCCGTCGGGATACCTGAACATGTCTTCTTTTTTTTGGATTTAAAAGGTCCTTGGGCCAGTGCCTTGGATGGTTATCACTTATCTAAGTTTTTGTAAGTTGATGTGTGTTAAATGTTCACTATGCGTCCTTCAGGAATGGTTCTCGTGCCGCATCAAGCAACTCGCCAAGCGCCTGTCCACCAAACAGCACAGCCTGCCAGTACCAGACCCCAACTCTGTAAGTACCGCAACTACCGGACCCTTTAACCCTCTAAGGGCCGCATAGTGCTTTAATGCATCATGCCCTTGGTCGTCATGATGCATGAATGCAGCCCTGGCGAGTAACTCGCCAGGGCTGCATTCATACATCATGCCGACCCTACGGGATTGATACACTCCTGTGTGGTCGCCATGGCTGTATCTTGCCAGTGCTGCATCAAGCATCATGATGACAAATGGGCATACTGCATCGAAGGACTATGCCACCCATAAAGAGCAAACACCTACATCTTGACACTAAATGTTGCTCATCATCTGATAGGTAGCACAATTGAATAATCAATCTGTAATCTGAAGCTTGGACGTACTGACTCAGCATTTCTAACCCTAGTACATTTGACATATACTTCAGCAGTCGGGCTAACCTAACTATGCTGACGGATATGTGGTCTATGAATTACTTATAACATATGAACAAATGAGATGAAAGGAAATAAACGAGGTGTGCTTGGAAAAGAACTAACATAATGATTTCTCATATTTAGCCGACCGATGAATTCCCTGAGGTAAGGCTTTAGGAATAGAACCAAGAACGTGGTAGATTTAATGTGTCCTAAGTTTTTGATCTATTTTACTGCATGCATTTTATTTAGTATTATGTGATAAAAACAGTGTCTGAAAAATTCAGATGCCTGTAGATAATGTATGCATTTTACACATGATACGCACTGCATATGTAATGGTATAGACGGACAGGAAATCCCAAATAAATACACCCATTTTTCCAGTAACATATTTTTCACATATTCAAAGATATTTTTAGTATGGTTAGAACCACCTTCTATAAGTATTAGTGGTCATCTCATTAGATATCCCCAAAAACGAACAAAAAGAGAATGAAATTGATAAAAGATGTTAATATATCCAATACGTCTAATGCCATATCGACAAAAGTATGAACCACCACCTCAGCACCAGTATTTACCACAACGCATGGCGTAGCTATCACAGGTCTTTTATAATTGTTGAACAATAGCATTTAATACATATCAATTTAGATATTAAGATTCATGTGCATTACATGAAGAACGCACCATATACCATACAATAAATTCTATTTACCCTTAAACTCCTATCTGTTAGCTCACTTCAAATTCCTATTACGTTATGAGAGTGTATAAACTTAAAGCTGGGCCGTCAGGGAATAAGTTCAGCATTTTCTATACATGGACTAATATAACAGTTACACCAGAGGGCAGCAGTGTTTGGACAGGGGACCATGAGCATTGTCCAGCAACAACATATCCACCCTATCTTGTGCCTGTAAGAACTGAGCTCCCAGCCCTTAAGAGCCCTCTTGTGAATGAAAACTGAACTATATCCAAAATGGTTTTTGGCCTCACTTCAACCATGACGGTCAAGCTTTAAAGCACAAATTTCAGTTTCAATATTTACCGTCAATATCTTACATATCTTGTCTGACAATGTGACAGCCTCAGATGTTCAGCTGCCGTATACATCCCCCACTGGTACTAACCCTTCATGGACTGCTTTTTACTTCAGGAAACTCACCTCACCGTCTCCGAATCTACACTCGAGTGAGTATTAGGCATTGGGATTTGATGATTGTAAGGACTTTTTTTGTAGTGCTTCCCATCTCATTTTTACATATCAAGGCGTCACAAAATCGGTTGAGATGCTACCAGTACACTCCAACAAGGAGACTGTCTACAACTTTAAAAGAAAAGTGAAATATCTATATCTGAGCTTGTGTAGCACCTTTTACTTTTCCTGATTTGCTGTAATTGAAAGTGTCTGTACATGCAGTGAGACCTTGATAAATAGGTCATGAATAAGTCGGTTGTCTCACTGATCAGTCATGGATTTATGGCAATATTTCTGATTACACTCATCGGATTTTATTCATATAGGATATTGCTTTAGGCATCCGGTCGTTTTAGTAACCGGCCGTTTTTTTTAAATCTAAAACGGAGGGATCCAATATATTGAGAGTGTGTATGTGTTTCAGGATGCTGCTGTAAGGGTGTGGCTGTGTTTTGAGAGTGTATATATATCATGTATAATGAGATTGATATATATATGTATAATGCCTGTAATGTTTCAGGATGCTGCTGTCGCTGGCTAAGGACTTCCAGGAGCTGGGGGAGCTGTGTCTGCTGGTGCTGCACCTGGAGGTGCGCGTACACTGCTTCTACTACCTCATGCCAGTCGCCACCCAGGTACGTGCCCCGTTCCAAAGTTATTGGTGCCCAATTAGGAAATGATATGATACTCAAGTATAAAATTGTTAGGCTATTGTACACAGCTGCAGGCTGTAACACGACACCCCCCCCCCCTCACATAGAGAGCAAACCCAGAAGTATTATTGGTCATATATCCACTTGTCTCGTCCACCCCCCGTTACTCCCACAAATACCCCCCCCCCCACTAATCTGGAGACCTTCTCCCTCCCCCCTACAAATCTCACTCCCCCCCCCCCCCAATCTATATTTCTTCTCCCCCTCCCCTCTCTTCTGCCCTCCTTAAACCCCCTCCTACATCCCCACCCTACCCCCCTCATCCCTCCCCCTTTTTATTATTATTTATTTAAAACACCCATCCCATCCCCAACAATATCCAAAACCCCCTGGTAATCCGGACTGGCTCACGCCACTCCTATTTACCTCATATTATATTGCTACATAAAATTATTGTATTTACTATAAAAGCCTTCAGGCTCAGTTTGTTTACACCCGCCCAATGTTTATGCATTGACTGGGTGTAAACAAACAATCTCTCTGTAACTTTACATAATTTAAGACTATAATTATATCACCGAATACCATCAAGGTGTACTGGGAAATACGTAATCCGGGCCCGCGGCCTCTGTATCTTACTCAGTATAAATAAATGAATACTATACTATACTATAACCTACCATACATCAATGCATCAAGAAAGGGTGACTTTTCAGAAAAGTTGTCCATAAAGTTTTAGAACATTTCTGACGCATGACCCACAAATACACAACTATGATCTCAAAACATTGCATTCTAGTAAAAACTACACTCAGTTTTTATTTGATATCAAGCAAGCCTATATAGGTTGCTGGTTATAGAAAGGAAGGGAATCTTGTCGCGAGTCAGTGAAAGTTTTAAAAAATGAGAAAAATAGAATTAATATAACACAATTTATTAATATCGTGGCTTACGGGAAATATGGCCACGGGAAGTTTTGTCATGGAAAGTCATGGATTCTCAACATGAACTGTTGTGGAAACCCTGTAGTACTGAAAATTATGATCAACCCTTCCAAATGTCTTATATAGGATCCTGTTTATCAATTCCAGTCCAACTACTCGGGTGCCATAGACGACATGGACCCTGACTCTAACGTCATCAAGCTGAACAAGGACCTGACCAGTATAGAGGAGGTGATGGGGCAGAGCCTCCAACCCACCAGGTTCAAGTACGTCAACACAGCTCTTACCCATCAGTATAAATGTATTAAGCGATGCCCTTGTTGCTTCTTTTGTAGATTTTTTGTTAGTATTTCCATATTGTATCATGTTAGTTTCCTACAACAAATCGGGCAAAAATCATAAGATGTCTTACTTTTTGTGGACTAGGGAGGTGACATCACTGAATCATGTACAATTAGAATAAGATATACCGTAAATTCTTGCGTATAAGCCTAACTCGTGTAATAGCCGCACCCCCAACTTTGACAAATTCTATAAGCCTAACAGCGATTGTGAAAATTGTTAATTTAGTACACTTATGAAAACTAGCATATAAGCTGCACCCCATCTCGTGTATTAGCCACGGCTTCTACGCGAGAGTTTACAGTTTGTACAATTAATACAAAATACAAGGATACATATACACTACTAAGACACTATTTGTGGTTTTAGGTACATCTTTGAGGGGCTCGGCCACCTGGTATCCACCATCCTCATTAATAGCACCCACTACCTGAAGCGCATCAACGAGAACGGCATCAAGAAAATGTAAGTCTACTCCCCGGGTCTACTCTCCCGCGTCGTGGTGAGGGGAAATTCACAGCTGTCTCAGGGTCTCAATCATCAGGGGAAGTCACAGAAAGTTGTGAAATGTCGCCCCTGGTCAGCGAAAGTCAGGAAACATAGAGAAAAGCTAATGGATATTGCAAAATCGACTACAGTGTAAACCTGGCGTATAAGCCTAACTCACGTATTAGCTGCACCCCTAACTTTGAGATATCCCATAAGCTCAGAGAGGGTCTGAAAATTGTTAATTTAATACTGTTGTATATATATACATCTAAAGACTCGCGTATGAGCAGCTTCTCAACTTTGTCCTGATCCTATAAGCGCACTGATGATCTGACTCCCGTACAAGCTGGGGCTTCTACACGCGGTTCTACATATTTAATGTATGAGCTATGGTAGGACCACAGGTTATGACTTGCATACATAGCTTACACCTCGTTTTCTTGTCATTGTCAGGTGTCGAAACATCTTTGCCGTGCAGCAGTGTCTAACGAACATCACCATGAACCGTGAGTCGGACCTGGATCATGCGCGCCAGTATTACGAGCTGCTCTACCTCAGTCCTGACGTAAGTTACACCCGCTGTCCATGAATAAAATTCATTATTGCTCTTCCATTTATAGCTTATTTCACCTATTTATCTATTCTAGATTATTTCTAGTTCTTTATAGAGTATGTGTTAACACTTTTTTAATCAGAACTTTATCGTCGGTATGCACTGCTGTTGTATTTGTAATGTGTTAGATATTTTAAAACTTTACTTTTTGTCAATGTGTTATCACAGTACAGTAATTTATGCACATGGGTGGTTTACGTATGTGTACATGTCATGTTCTTTTCTGTGTCAGTAAACCCACCACTTCCCTAGCCCTGTAGAAAGATTCCTAAACTCAGGGATGAAAGTCTGCACATGTTTCCTGGATTTCATTTTTTTTATATATATGTCCAAAGGGTTTTGATTACAAGGACCCTGTATTCAGAGGTATTCATTTAAACTTTTAATCTTTGAAATATAGGTGTGGATGGGTCTTGGGAAAACTTTGAATTGAGTGGGGTATAAACTGCGGGTGATTGTCATCCAGAAAGATAGATAGCGATTCAGACCCAATAAACCACTGACTTGAAAAAACAAATTATGAGATAGAGAATTCTTTGACCTTTTTAGAGCCAAATAGTGCTTTGATGCATTATGCCCTTTATCATAATAAGGCGTGAATGCAGCCCTAGCGAGTAATGCGCCATGGCTACATTCAAGCACCAACTCTATGGGGTCTATGATGTGGCCCATAAAGGGTTAAGTAAATCATTCTCTAGATAGTGGTATCTTATTGAGCTGCTATTCAGGCACCCCACACCGACCCATTCCCCTCAGAGTCCCAATATGACTGTCACCCCTTTCTCCCTATAATAAAGGAGACACTAAGCATAGTGATGGAGCACGGTGCGCAGTACGCCGAGCTGGAATACCTCAACCTGCTCGGTCTGCACAAGCGGAGTCGGCCCGGCTGTGACCCGGCCGTCTACCAGAGGGCGCAACGCCAGCTCCGCACCTACATGGCGGCCGAGACGCACACCTAGTGCTGCCCCCTAGTGCCACAAGTCACACTTTGATATTGTAATTCAGTTTCCCAGTTCTAGGCATGGAGTGGCTCCATTTTTGCTCTGCTGCTGCTGCAACCCGTGCCATTGTTATTAACGTTATGTTATAATAGGTTTTATATTCTGAATGCCTTTTTATTTAGTGTTATGGTTTCTCTTGTTCTTGTCGTTGCATCCTGTAGTGCATTATTGTATTTGTGTTATGTTTGTGTTTATAGCATGACAAATGCCTTGCTATTATTAGAATATAGAATGCATATTTTCTGGTTGCATACCAGCATCAAGTAGGATGCTATACACAAGTTATTGCAACTTTTCCCCAAAACCTCAAATGACGGCATGAGTCCTTAAAAGTTCATGTTCATTTGCCACCATGATAAACTTGAGCAGGCTCCGCGAGTAACTCACCGGTGCTGCATTGGTGCATCATGTTTAACATCCAACTCCCCCCCCCCCTGCCCAATATTACCACAGACAAATAGCATGTTTGTCTGTAGATGCTAATCTAACAGTTGAGTTTCAGTGAAAAACTGCACATACGTGGAGAAATAGGAGCTCCCCCGTGGTATATGATATCCCCAAGGGTAACCGTGCATACTGATAACTGATTTGTAAGAAGGTGTACAGATTATTGCAGACTGAAACAGAAAGGAAGCACCTTTACTCAAACTTCATCAAAATTGTATCCGAATGTGCACATGTTATGCCAAAATCCCCTAATCCCCTAATGGCAGCATAGTGCTGATCCTACGGAAAGGTACAGTCCTGAAGGGTCGGCATGGTGTACCAATGCAGTCTTGGCGAGTTACTCGCCGGTACTACATTGGTGGCAGTAAATGTTGCCTTGCGGCATCATGTCGTCATCTAGAGGATTTTGTGTATTCTGGGTATGATAGGATTAACTAAAGATGTTTCACTTGAATATTTAAGAAGTGTTCTAGTTGTTTAAGAAGGATCCACATAGCGTCCTCTTTTCCTGTTAGTTATACTAATAATTGAACCGTCCATCTTGTGCTTGTTGAGCATTGACTACTGAATGCTTCTGTTATGAAGGCATGGATTTAAAGCAGCTTATTCAGAAATAACATTAAGGAGAAACAAATACAAAATACCTCATTGTTATATCTATAGGGCCAGATCATATTTTCTTCTTTCATATGAGTTTAGTACTACGGTTTGTACTTCGGTATGAAGATTTAGACGTTGAAAATGAGATCTTATGTTTTTGAAAGACATTAAATTTATTGTATCTAATGAACAGACCTACCACATTTTAAGACTGCTTCTTGTTTTGGGGTTTTGACTTATTTATACCTTGCCTATAGAATAACCATTTAATGGGGGCATAATGATTTAATGCGTTATGCCTTTGTCGCCCTGATGCATCAATACTACCTTGGTGAGTAACCCGTCAGTGCTGCATTCATGCACCATGCCAACCCTTTGGGAGTGTATCAACCCCTTACGGTTGACATGCCACATGACCGCAGCCCTGGCGAGTAGATTCACCAGGGCTGCATTCATTCATCATGACGACAACGGCCATAGTGTAGTAACATACTATGCAGCCTTTAAAGGGCAGAGGTGCCACTTTTCCTAATTTTGTAGGAATTCCCACTTTTTGGCTGGAATTTATGTATTGATTTTTGTTCAGTTCCTTCAGAAACGTGACCAAACATTGTAAGATTTCCTTCTTTTTTTGGACAACTGAGTGGCATCTTTGACAGGAGTTTACCATTAATCTCACCATAACATTGATACCGGTGTTTCAAATCGTCCTTTGTGTTTGTTTCAGGACATCATCAGTACAGTCATGGAGCGGGGGCAGCAGTTCCAGGAACACGACTATACCAACCTGCTCTCACTCGCTCACCGCTCCGAACGGGGCGCCAGTGACGAGGAACTCACTAAACGCATCAACAAACTTAAAGACATCCTCACCGAGCTAGAGAGTGTGGTGTAGATGGAGCATGCTGAATCTATGTGGGATGAATTATGTGGGCTTGGTTCATGAAAAAGGGTGTTTAAACCCCCAGCGCCGCTATATATAGGGCTGAGTGCCTGTCCCGACTGCACTGAACGTGCAGTAAGATCTGCGGGTTTAACCCTCTAAGGACGACATGTCGCTAAACGATGGCATTTGTCCTCATGATGCACCAATTCAGCCCTGGCGAGTAACTCACCAGTGCTGCATTGGGGCACCATACCGACCCTTCTGGAGTGTCTCAACCAATGGCATGATGCATTAAGGCATGGTGCCGTCCCCAAAGGGTTAAAAGACCCATATTGTTTTCATGCGCCATATCCGTGGGTGTCATGATGCATGAATGCAGCCTTGGCGAGTAGCTCGGCAGGGTTGCATGAATCCATGATGCTGAGTATATATATGGGAGTTGATACACCCTAGAAGGGTTTTTATGATGCACCAATGCAGTACCAGCGAGTTACTCACCGTTGTTGTGTTGGTGCATTATGATCATGGTAAATGTTGCAATATGCTGCCAAAGAGTCAAATAATACTATTCTTTGCTCGTTGGTTAGGCTTTATCGAGGCATTCGAGACGGATAAATATACAATTATCGTTTTAATGAATAACTAGCTGCACCCAAAACAAATATAATTCCAACCGATTCTTAATTTCAGTAGACTATATAGAAAAACGGTATCATTGAATGTGTGAATGGAAAGCTAATTTATAAATGGGTTGGAGATTCCGACTGAATTAGGAGAGGGTTAGAAGTCCAAAGATGGTGCATGCTTTCTGCCTTATATGTGTTTAGCTTATATGGCGAATATAAGTTGTTTTGTGATTTATGTAATTTCCCGGCTATTTGCGATTGTATCATATTAAATGGGAAATATACTGTGTATATTGTAGTAGAAATAGTAAGTTAAATGAGACTTCATTTCCCGTACCATCTATATGCTAATTGTAACGTTGAGTTAGAACTGTGCTAATAGTAGATTCAATTAGCATGGCCAGGTTATTACCAAGACAAATACCTGCCAGTATAAAGAGCCACATATATATCTTATCGACGATGCTTTCAGTGGCGGATCCAGGATTCTGAAGGAGGGGGGGGGGGGGGGAGCTATTGGAAAATGTCTCCCTTCCCAACTTTTGGGCCAAATTTTACATTTAAAAATGTAAATTTTGCCCCGAGAATCCGGCACTGGCTTTGATTTAAATTACCTTCTCAAAGGAGCAAGTCTAAACGTATAGTGAAAAGTTCATTGAACATTATAAGCGTCTCAGCCATATCAAATAGAAGTAAAGTGCAATATAGACCACTCATGAATGAACAATTATAATATGAAAAGGTTAACATTGATTTCTTATTTATGTCATGATGGTACACATGAGGGAGATGGAGAGGTTGAGTTGATGTTATTGTACAGGACACTACTGTAGTATTTCTGGATATATGATATGACCATTACTTGTACATATATACATATACAACTGTACACCATTACTATTAGTGGATGTATACATAATAAATGTTAAGACCACAAAATTGTTGTTTTTCTGTTGCTATTATTCTGAGTATACCAGGGTAATTTCAGAAAAAAATATACAGACGCGTTAATTAACTTTTTATACATTTTATTATGAATTTTTACAGCAGTCAATAATATTGTTCCTATTCCCAGAGAAGGAAATAAAATATTTTATATTTGATTAATTCTATCCCAATTCTGGACACAGCCTCCACCAGATCAACAGTTAGTCTTACTACTGGACATCGATTCTCTCTCTTTGTAGCTCTATAGTGATCGATGCCCAGTTTTATACTTCAGACCAGTGGCTCATTTTGGCTGTTTTTTGCCTCACAGATTGCTTCTAGGGCAAAATCCTGACTAGGTGCAAATAGTAATTACCCGAGGTATGGAACGTAGTGTAATACTGAAGGGGAATTTAGGTTCTAACGAAGCCAGGCACTACTTGAGTGCCTGGAGAACATGGGAGAGGACACCACCGGAAGTAGCCAGTTACTGGAGCGTGAACATCTAGGGTAACACAAAAGGGGCTTAAAAACCACAGTAAATTACCCTAATCCCTAATTACTGGACATCGATTCTCTCTCTTTGTAGCTCTATAGTGATCGATGCCCAGTTTTATACTTCAGACCAGTGGCTCATTTTGGCTGTTTTTTGCCTCACAGATTGCTTCTAGCGCAAAATCCTGACTAGGTGTCATTATATTCTCTATGCCAATGTGTAATATGAGGGTAGAAAACACTGGAACCTCAGTTAGAAAAAATCCTACTGAACAGTTTTTGAGAAAATTAGGGTTTTGTTGCATATTTTTGGTGTTTTTAGTACATTTCCTACATAAACCGTGAACGCCAGCATTTCTCACTTTTCAGGTGTTTAGAATCAGAATTTGACTTTTTTTTATTCGCAGTAGGATTTCTGAGTATCGAGCCATTCTAGAAAAGCTATTCTTTGGAAAAAATACTTAGTATTTCTTGATGATTTTCGCTGCACAAATTTAGGGTTGTAATATAAAAACTGCATTGTCATCCAATCAAAGTGTTTATGCACTGTTGATGGTCACCCCCTCCCACCCTCTTCACTCTGCATTGAAGGAGAACAGGCAGGGGAGGTACACTTGTCCGTATATGGCTGTTGACCTGGGTGCTGGGTGCATTTTCAATTTATGGGGTGCCAACTGTTTATGAAAGAAAAATCAAATAGAATTTTTTTTTTTAGTATCAGATTAATGTCACTACAATTTGTAATAGCACTTAAAGCATTGTATTTGCATTAATATGAATGGTAGCCACCTTATGGGGTGCCAACTATTCATGAAAGAAAAATCGATAAGAATTTGTTTTTTATTAGCAGTAAATTGATGCAACTACAATTCGAGATTGCATTTCAAGCATCGGGGCATTCGATGAATGGTAGTCATCTTAAATATATGGGGTGCCAACTGTTCATGAATTTAAAAAAAAGAATAGAATTAGTTTTTTTTATTAGTATCAGATTAATGCAACTACAATTTGTGATTGCACTTAAAGCATTGTGGCATGCAATGACTGGTAACCACCTTGAATGTATGGGGTGCCAACTGTTCATGAAAGAAAAAAAAGAAAGTTTTTGTTTAGAATCAAATTAATTCAACTGCAATCCAAGATTGCATTTAAGCATTATGGCATTCAATGACTGGTGGCCATCTTGAACCTATGGGGTGCCAACTCTTCATGAAAAAAACAATTAAATTGGATTTTGTTAACAGTATAAAATTAATGCAACTTCATTTCAAGATTGCATTTAAAGCATTGTGGCATTCAATGAATGGTGGCCATCCTAAACCTATGGGGTGCCAACTGTGTTTGAATGTGGTTGCAATCTTAAATTTTGAAATGAACATACACACAGACATATTCATAGGCATGAACATGGTGTCTTCCTTCATTATAGATATTCATGGATTTCTACTAAATATAGCTTTCTATATAGAAGGATTCTGTTACATGGATGTCGATGTCCAGTTTTAGATATATATCCATATAGTGCATTGGAGTGCTAAAATGTTGGACTGCTGTATATTAAATGATCGATCACAATTATGCCAATTTTTTAAAATTTCATTCCATTCCTAGGTGGATAGCAAGGGGAAGGCAGGTGGGCCCATGTTCTCCAGGCACTCAAGTAGTGCCTGGCTTCGTTAGAACCTAAATTCCCCTTCAGTATTACACTACGTTCCATACCTCGGGTAATTACTATTCTAACTCACCCGGCACTACAACTTCGTGCCGGGGAACCTGGGAGAGTTTCAAAGTAGTCCCCGTGTTACCCAACATGCAAGAATCAACAGACTCCGAAAATTTCAGTGGAAAAAGTCACCTGAAGTGGTTTATTCAAACAACAGTTCAATATCTGGATTCAATCCTTGATCCTTCAATATCAAAATTATAATAGACCTAAACTTGGCCTTGTATATCCAAATAAACATACCACAATCTTGGTACAAAAGTACAAAATTACAACTTCTTTAAAGACCTAGCAGGTCTTGCTTGCTCTGAACAATGAGCACTAACACAGCTTATATGGCCGGTGTCAAAAAACACCCATTTGTAAACATGTGGGAAATAAACCAGTCGTTACCACAGACCTTTAAAATATCAAATAAACACAGTCTTACATTCCGACTCATGCAAACCCATCTAGGATTGCGTCTCCCAGAGTGACCTCTGGGTCATCCTCTACCGGTTTACGGTAGTGTCTGGCCATGGTGTTCTCCGCCCTCCATGAGCCATACCTGAGCAGCACATTGGTTGCTAGACCCAACTTAGCACCTGCTGATGTGCCTGCCCCTCTAGTGGAGTGTGCCCCAAATCTCTTCACGTTCACCCCACTGTCCTTGAGCACCGACACCACCCAGCGTGAGATGGTGTCCCTGGACACCAGTTTGAACGGCTTCTTGAAAGAAAGAAAAAGAGGGGTATTCTGCCCTCTTACAGGTTTAACACGTTTCAGATACGCCTTCAGCGTCCTCACAACACACAATTTCTTCACCCTTTCATACGGCTTTAGCACGAGGTGCTGTAGAGTGTCCCCAGTTTTTGCTGCTTTCATATGCTTAGTCAGCAGGAAGATGGCCGTGCCATCATCCTCCTGCTCCATCCAATCAACATCCAGGGCCAGTGCAACCTGACCCCTCTGTCCAGTCACAAGGAGCAGAAGGACAAGAAGCTTTTTGACCAACTTCTCAAGAGTGAGCCAGCCATTATCCTCCCAAGACTTGAACAGCTTGAATACTTTCCCCACATTCCAGAATTTTGAGTACCGGGGTTTTGGTGGATTTTTAATCCATGCTGTTCTGCAGGCTCTAGAGACCCAGTAGTTCCTGCCTACTGTTTCCCCAGACTCTGTTCTTGGTAGAAAAATGGACAGGGCACACCTTGCAGCATTGATAGCTCCGTATGAGTAACCTTTTTCAGACATTTCTCTGATGAAACTGCAAACTTGAAACATAGTGGGTGACCTTCTTGGCACCTTGTTAATCAAACAAAAAGTATTCCAGCGTCGGTAATAATTTGCATAACACTTCTGTGTAGTCTCACGCCAGCTATCCAAAAGAAAATCAGCCGTTGCTTGGCTACAACCTTCAAAATAAACCAGTCTCTGTCTCAAAACAGTAAAGCAATGAGTGTTATCCCTTTTGGGAATCTTTGAGTGTAGTCCGGGTTTTTTAAGACATTGGCCTTCTTTTTCCCGAACTTGATGCTGCTCTTTGCTCGCCCCACCAGTCTTGGATACCAATGGGCTGATGGCCAGTCTGGCGCCACCACGACCATCCTGGCTGGGACATCCTCCTCTATCTTCCTCAACACTCTGCCGAGGAGGCTGAAAGGGGGAAAAGCGTATGCATTAACCTCGGACCAGTCAAGTGTGAAAGCATCAACATGAGTAGAGTGTGGGTCTAGATCCAAAGAAACATACATATCACATTTTGCATTCTTTCTAGAGGCAAACAAATCAATCTCAGGACACCCGAAGAATTTACAGATCCTGCAAAACACTTTTGGGTTTAGAGACCACTCTATGTTGTCCCTGAACACTCTGGATGCCCTGTCAGCCTCTACATTCAACACTCCCGGTAGGTATGACACAGTGAGCCATGCTTTGTTCAGCTCAGCCCACCACCAAATTCTAGATGCTACCTTGTGACAGGAGGGGGACCTCACCCCGCCCATCTTCCTGATGTATGCCATGGCAACGGTGTTATCAGTAGATACATGCACATGCAGACCCCCATCTCTACAGAATGTAAGCAATCCCAGATAGATAGCCTCGAGCTCCATGACATTTATGTGTTCTACCTCGTCTTCATACCATCTACCACCTATAGATTTCCCTTCAGCATAAGCTCCCCAGCCCAGAAGGCTGGCGTCGGTGAACAACCTGAGGTCTGGCGAGTCTGACCTGATCAGCCTGACCCCTTTCTCTGCATGGTCTAACCACCACAACAAGTCATCTATTGCACCCTCAGTGAGTTTCATTGTGCCATCAAAAGAACCCTTGGACCAGCCCAGTGCCTTGTTTCTGCACAGTTCCAATTTCTTTGTGTGTGCTAAACCATAGTCAACCGCCGGCGTGTAAGCTATCATGAGTCCTATTACCTGTGCAACAGTCCTGATAGTGGGCCTCTTCTCCTCTAACAATTCAGTTATAGCCCTTTCTATCTTCTCCACCTTGCTTTGTGTCAACCTGACTGACATCCCCACCGAATCAATAGAGAAACCTAGAAAAATAATATTCTGTTCGGGTAGCAGAGTAGATTTTTCAGGATGAATGACCAGCCCTGCGGTGTCCAGAATTTCACACAAGGTCTTCACCGCCCATTGGCATTCCTGAAAACTATCCCCCATTACAAAAATGTCATCTATGTATGGGAAACATTGTATGCCCAGCAGTCTAGCCTGCATGAACAGGGGGGTCAGAGTCTTTGTGAAATATCTGGGAGCACATGCCAGGCCATTAGGTAGTACAGTGAACTGATACATTGCCCCACCCCAGACAAATTTCAGGTACTTTCTGTCACTCTCATCAATAGAAATGGAATAGAAAGCGTCTTTCAGGTCAATTGAACTCATGAAGGTGCCTGGGCGTATCATTTCTACTGCAGTACCTAGGGAAGCCATTTTGAAATGCTGATAATTTACAGATTTGTTAAGCTCAGTCAGATCTAGGATTATTCGTACAGTGCCATCAGCTTTAGGTCTGGTAAATATGTTAGAGATCCATTCCCCCTCTTCATGTCTAGTCACCTCAATGACCCCTTTCTTAAGCATTTTGTCAATTTGAACGTCTGCTGCTAACCTGTCTTCTAATGCTAATCTGTAAGGTTTTGGTACAGATTTTTGAAAAGGGATGAAGTCAAAAGGAATGGATACTCCACAAATGTTTTCCAATACCCAAGGGTCTGATGTCAAACTTTCCCAATGTGGCAAGCAGGTGGACACCTGTCCCCCAACAAAGTTACATGGTTTATGTATAAACTCCCCTACATCAAAGCTACCGCTGTCAGTAATACATTGAGAGTTTATCTTTGTTGTACATGCATCAGAATGCTTACCAACCTGTCCTATGACACAGTCTATTTCTTCTTGTTGAAGTTTGGCCCGTTTTGCTTCTGGTCCACATCCTGAAGCGGGCTGTGATGCTCCCCGTTTTGTCGGCCCCGGGCTCTGTTGTTGTTGTTGTTGTAGCCTCTGTACCCCCGACCCCGGCCTCTGTTTGGGGACTGGGGAGTCTGAAAACCCTGGTTGTTGTTGTGGAAGCCTCGTCCACGACCGTTGAAGCCCCCTCTGCCTCCACCGCCGCCCCGGTGGAAGCCACGGCCTCCTCTGTCGTAGCCTCGGCCCCTGCCACGCCCCCTTGGGGTGAACCGTTCCTCAGGCATCAGGTCTCGATACAACTTTTTGGCTTTCTTGGCTTCGTCAACAGTTTCCTGTACATCCTCCCCCAGAAGGAAGTCACCCCCCACATCAGCATTCACTACAGGTGTGGCTATGGCCCCGTCGATGTTATTCTGTAGGGCTCTCCTTCTGCGTCTCACAAGGGAGGTGTTGGCGAAGAAGGCCAGCCTAACACCCTCAGCAGCCTCAGAGCCCACACTATTTAGCTCCGGGTCCTCGCTGCCTCTCTCTGCAATTAAATCACATACTGGGAGGAAGGCTGTGATAGAAGCCAGTATCATCTGCTGTGTCAACTGTAGCTCGACATCTGCTTTCTTAACGTTCATGTCCACCTTATTGCTTTTGTAGAAGGCTGTGTCCATCTTAGGGACTAGGATCTCCTTAAGGTTTTCAGGTGGAGGGTAGGCAGCCGCTAGATCTCGTCCTGCAGAGAGGTCTTTGGTCTTCTTGAACATTTTCTTCACATATTCGGCAAGGGCGTCAGACACAGGCGGAGCCGTATCAACAGCGTCAGCCTCATCTACAAACTGTCTGGCCTTGTCAGCGAAGGCGCCCTGCTTCAGCTTCGCCAGAGGATTCGGTTTTTCCCCTTTATCAGGGTCGTCATCACCATCATCTTTCTTTTTCTTACTTGCAGGAGCATCTGGTTCCTCTGACTTTCTTTTTGTTCCATTGGCAGGGGTTTTCTTAGGTGGTGGAACCTCATCATCATCCCCCTCCTCCGCGTGGGCCGTCAGGATAGATTCTGTGACAGACTGAGCTTCCCACTCCGAGTCATCACCATACAAGAAAGATGAAGCATACCTTGCGGTGGCACCCAGAGGGATGCCATCTTCTCCAGGGGGTGTATCATCCTCCTCCATGGAGGCTGCATCATTAGATAGGGCATGGGAGTTGTGACCACGGCGTTGTCCGGCCAGGGAAGGCCGCCTGAAGACACTGTCAAGTCCAAAGTCATCTGTGACAGCGCCACGTGGCCTGCCGTCAACACGCCTGTCAAAGCCACGTGCGTCCCTGTCACCGCCCATGTCATCACCCCGAGCCCCGCCGGCCGACTTGGTGGCTCCGGCGGCGATGATCTGCTTGGTCTTCTCAGCGGCAGCCTGTCGATCATACTTCTCTCTGAGATAATCTTGCTCGTATTGTCTGTCCAGATTTCTTGTCTGGTACCGCATCTTTCTTTCTTCCGCCTCAATTTGGCGCAGGCGAAGGCGTCGCCTCTCAGCGACCAGCTGCCTTTCCCTTTTCAGGAATTCATCGTCCGAGATTTTCTCCATCTCTTCATCGGTGGCCGTAGCCGACAGAAAGTCTCTAAGTGATGAGAGATGTGCCGTATCTTCGGCATCCTTATGGACTTCTGAATCATCAGGATTCTTATCCTTGTCATCGTTGTGACTTCTCAACACGCGGTCTGGTTTCTCGCCGCCATTGCCTGCATCAGCCATGATGAACAGCGCCACGTGGTTTCAACTCAGTTTGTCTGAAAATACAGCGAAACCACTCATTAGAATCTAAATTTGCTTTGCCTGGGCAAGAAGCGACATTAGTTCTGCGTATAAAATCTAATTTTAGGCAAATCGACCTAGAAAAACTCTAGTTATTGCCGACTTACCTGCTCCGCTCCAGATTCCAACCGCTCCGTTCAGATGTTCGCGCGCAACTGGCTACTTCCGGTGGTGTCCTCTCCCAGGTTCCCTGGCACGAAGTTGTAGTGCCGGGTGAGTTAGAATATATTCTCTATGCCAATGTGTAATATGAGGGTAGAAAACACTGGAACCTCAGTTAGAAAAAATCCTACTGAACAGTTTTTGAGAAAATTAGGGTTTTGTTGCATATTTTTGGTGTTTTTAGTACATTTCCTACATAAACCGTGAACGCCAGCATTTCTCACTTTTCAGGTGTTTAGAATCAGAATTTGACTTTTTTTTATTCGCAGTAGGATTTCTGAGTATCGAGCCATTCTCGAAAAGCTATTCTTTGGAAAAAATACTTAGTATTTCTTGATGATTTTCGTTGCACAAATTTAGGGTTGTAATATAAAAACTGCATTGTCATCCAATCAAAGTGTTTATGCACTGTTGATGGTCACCCCCTCCCACCCTCTTCACGCTGCATTGAAGGAGAACAGGCAGGGGAGGTACACTTGTCCGTATATAGCTGTTGACCTGCTTGCTGGGTGCATTTTCAATTTATGGGGTGCCAACTGTTCATGAAAGAAAAATCAAATAGATTTTTTTTTTTTTTTTTAGTATCAGATTAATGTAACTACAATTCGTGATAGCACTTAAAGCATTATATTTGCATTAATATGAATGGTAGCCACCTTATGGGGTGCCAACTATTCATGAAAGAAAGAAAGAATTTGTTTTTTATTAGCATTAAATTGATGCAACTACAATTCGAGATTGCATTTCAAGCATCGGGGCATTCAACGAATGGTAGTCATCTTAAATATATGGGGTGCCAACTGTTCATGAATTTAAAAAAAAGAATAGAATTAGTTTTTTTATTAGTATCAGATTAATGCAACTACAATTTGTGATTGCACTTAAAGCATTGTGGCATGCAGTGACTGGTAACCACCTTGAATGTATGGGGTGCCAACTGTTCATGAAAGAAAAAAAAGAAAGTGTTTTTTTTTAGAATCAAATTAATTCAACTGCAATTCAAGATTGCATTTAAGCATTATGGCATTCAATGACTGGTGGCCATCTTGAACCTATGGGGTGCCAACTCTTCATGAAAAAAACAACTAAATTGGATTTTTTTAACAGTGTAAAATTAATGCAACTACATTTCAAGATTGCATTTAAAGCATTGTGGCATTCAATGAATGGTGGCCATCCTAAACCTATGGGGTGCCAACTGTGTTTGAAAAAGGTATCAAATAGACATTTTCTTATAATAGATATCAAATTAATGCAACTACAATTCTTCATTGCACTGAAAGCATTGTGGCATTTAGTAAATGGTAGCCATCTTGAATGGGTTGAATGAAGGAAAAATCAAATAGGATTTGTTTTTTTGATCAAATTAATGCGACTACAAGTCAAGATTGCATTTCAAGCATCGGGACATTCAATGAGTGATAGCCATCTTGAATCTATGGGATGCCAACTGTTCATGAAAAAAAAATAGAATAGATTTTTTTTTATTAGTATCAAATTACTGCAACTGCAATTCGAGATTACATTAAAAGCATGGTGGCATTCAATGAATGGTTGCAATCTTGAATTTTGAAATGAACATACACACAGACATATTCATAGGCATGAACATGGTGTTCTCCTTCATTATAGATATTCATGGATTTCTACTTCTACTAAATATAGCTTTCTGTTAGAAGGATTCTGTTACATGGATGTCGATGTCCAGTTTTAGATATATATCCATATAGTGCATTGGAGTGCTACAATGTTGGACTGCTGTATATTTTTATAGTGAAACCATTCATGCCAATGAGATAATATACATGATGAAGCAAGACCTTTAATAGTGTGACAAATCATGGCGTAATCAACAAGAGCTCGGATGTTCCTTAAAATGCAATTATGTGCTTAACCCTTTCTGGATCGCATCATGGTTTAATACACTATGCTCTTTGACACCACAATGCATGAATGCCGCCATGGTGAGTAGTTCGTCAGTGCTGTATTTAAGCATAACACCGACCCTACAGGTTTATTACACTCCCATTGGGTCTGCATGCAGCTGATCGACTACAAAGGGCACTGTCTATAGCGATGTATGTGGCCCTTAAAGGGTTAATCTTTATGTCTTGTATCAGCTTTGTTTACAGTCGGACACGTCTCCTTCATCCACCACTTTAACCTTGTTGATCTCTTGCTCTAGGAGTTTCTCCATGTTTAGAACTTCTGTCGGTTTCTTGTACTGAAAGAGAAACGGATGTGGGGAGAGTTAGATGAAATAAGTTCCCGCGGGTTATACAAGAAGCAGAATCCTAGTGCGAATTATAGGGTTCTACGGTGGGTTTGCAGGTAATAAAAGGGTTTTAGGAAGTTTGTTATACATTGTAGTCCCAAAAGTAGCCAAAATCCGACTACACGTGCGGGTTTATAGGGTTCTAGATTTTTGGTATACCTCAAAGATTTTGAAATGTGATTTTCGAAAACAATCCGGTCATAGATTTTCTTTGCTCAGACAATTGCGAGTATATATATGTCACATTCTAATAGGGAATGTTGAAAGATGGCAAATTCCATTTTACTGTTATGTACCTGCAAGTAAGAAATCTTCCAATTTTGGTGAATTTTCTCAGGAAGGGTGGTATCTCTGATACAATGTATAATACATATGGCGTTGACTTACTGTGACGATGAGGGTGTTGTTGGCGTGTGCTATACTGAGGTTGGCCGCGTTATACGTTCCGCCCGCACGCTCCATATCCTGCGCCTTCAACTTCTTAAAGTACCTGATGGTATCAAACAGTTAACTTGTGAGAAAAACAGGCTAGAGAGGAACTCTTGCTACAATTCTAGGCTTTTTACCCAACTTTAGATTAAGTGCATGAAACTTTAATTTCGGGAAGAAGGCAATTTAAGAAATGCTGGTGTAGTACTTTTAATACAGGAAACCAGCTCTGCTAATGGAAAGGCTTTATCGTTAATTTCATTAGGTAGCGTCAAGGTGGAAGGAAGCCAACCAGGTTACCCATCGTCATCCTAGAAAGGCGTTATCCTTGGAAACAGCAATAAAAGGGCTTTAATTATAAAAATAAAAAT
This sequence comes from Harmothoe impar, assembly GCA_947462335.1. Classification (NCBI taxonomy): domain Eukaryota; kingdom Metazoa; phylum Annelida; class Polychaeta; order Phyllodocida; family Polynoidae; genus Harmothoe; species Harmothoe impar. The sequence goes on from OX381707.1 coordinate 24,786,782, forward strand.
AAATTAAATTTTGATATCTAAATAGCAAGAGTGTACTAACTTTTTGTTTGTTGTCCTTACAACGATGACTTGTTCCTCTGTATTTACACTAACATCATAGACATCAATTGGGTACGGCAGATTACGGATCCTCCACTGGAAGGCTGGTTTGGTGTCCTTGCGTACGCAGATTGGCTATGGAATAAAGTTTCACATATTGGTTTTGGGTAGAACCCTAATTTTCAGTGTCAAAGGTGGGACCTATTAACGCAATATAAAACATCACCATAATGGACCAGCCTTAACATTTCACAGGTGCATGTGCATAGTGTAATAATGTCTTCTGGTTTTTCTTCACTATAGATTATATTACTCCCACCTACAGTAACCACAAATTTATATTCAAAATAAAAGAAAATATGGTCCATATGAGACTAATAAACTATCTGGACTTTGATCTATTATGGCCTAGTGCTTACATTTGCTGCACTTTCCCTCATGCCTGTGGCCTCCAGGTTCATGGCTGACTGCATCTCGCCCACTTCAAACTCCCACGCGCCGGCTGCTCCGAGTTGGCTCTTCTTACTCCATTTCCTTACTGCAAACCAAGATTTGAGTAAATTGAGTTTTCAATTGCTTTTGTTAACCGTGCCATGCATATGGAAGGTGGGAGGCTTTGGGGTGTTCATAGGGTACCCCCAGTGTGGATTATACTTGTAGGATTTCCTCAGTCTCTAGTTACGTTTTATTGGCGATTTTACGATAAGCAACAGTTATACTTTTATAGATGGCTTAGACACTGTGGCATGCCACTTCAGGCCTTAGTACCGGCGTAACATGGGGAACCTATATACCCTACACACACGAGAGGGGCAGAATGTTCAATTTCATTTATATAAAGTACATTTACTATCACATCTATAGTGAAGTTTTTTGATGACAACATTAAAATACCTACCAGCTAATGTACCATTTCGAGCATCATATTCTTCCACCATTTGTGAACCATCAGAAAATGTGTAGTGGATTTTCTTCTTTCCTGAAAATAAAAGATTGAACGTGTGATTAACATCACAGATGACTCAGGGTCAGGGTGATAAATTGATTGAAATGATGGACTAAACAACTGAATCCGGAAATAGTATTTCAGGAACAATGAATTATTTGTCAATTCTGAGAGCAGGAATGTATTCCTGGGTCAAAACTACCCTCAAATCATGTGTCACACTAGCATGTGATCATATTTCAGGTGAGCAGGTGGGTGTGGGCGAGCTGGTGGGTGTGGGTGAGCCGGTGGGTGTGGGCGAGTCGGTGAGTGTGGGCGAGCAAGCGCGTCTGGGCAAGCAGGTGGCTGTCGGCGTCAGCGCCTGGTGGCGTGTAACGGTAGTTTTACGTCTCGGCCGAAAAGCGAGTCGATCGGAGCGTCAGCAGTGATACCATCTCCGGTTCTGTTTCGCCTTGTCGGCCCGCCGCAGGGCGGCATGTGTAATAGATGATTAACTCCCCCCAGTCAATTACCACTGCCTACATATCTAGCAGAGGGGGGGGGGGGGGTACTCACATTTCCATATAGTCTTTGTAACGGCATGTGCATTGTCAGTGCAAAGTGAATCAGGGTTATCACTGTTACACAAATAATAGCAAGTAACCTCCCCTGTAAATTACCTCTAGTACTTAAGTGTTTGATAGATGTCTGAAAAAAAGCGTCTCATCTACCCCTCCCATAGAGATAGCATTGGTTGTCACGAAATATCCAAATTTGGGGTTGTCGGTTATCTTCGCGCTCCCATAGAGCTCTATGCTGAAGCAAATTACCACCAAATACTGCCTAATATTATTTTTCGTTTTTTGGGGGGGGGGGTTATAGTAGGAATTTGTGAAAAACAAATACACCTTTAGATAGATATTGTGGAAAGTGATTTATTGAGACCATGCAAGATGCAAAGAGTGGAATATTGACCAAATGGGAGCAATTTCATTTTTTCAAGGAAAAGAGGTGTCCAGAATCGTCTCACTTGACTCAGGGGGGACCCTGAGTCAAAAAGACTTATGATTAATGTACGGTAGGCTAATAGACCTATCATAGGCTATGGCAAATATTGCAATATACATGTAGTTGCTTGCATTGGAGTGTAATTCATCAACCATAAATGGCATATGCCTAGATCTCGTAGGCGTACATAGTCATGATAGTGTATTACTGTCCATTATAAAAGGATGGCCAGGGCAGCCTCCAAATTACGAACATCTCATCTTCTTGGTACGTCATGTCCTATTCATTGCAGCGCTATAGTGGTGCCAATAATTGGTGCCATTCTTTGAATAAAGATGTAATCGATGAAGAATAAACAAATAGTCCTTCTTGTAATCATAAAACACGTTTTATCCAACCACTCCTGCTTACAAAAGCTAAAGTATGCTAAAGTAAGCATATGACCGCGATGTTATGTTGTTGTGTTGTGTTGATGTTATGGCCAGTGATCGATGACAACAATCCAGGTTCTTGCAATTAGATGGTTTATTGCAGTATCCTCTCAGGTATACTCCTACGTCTACACCCAGCCACTCGATCCCCGCAACTCCCGGAGCTCTCTGAGCAACTCCCTGAGCTGCTGTTACTATTTCTAGCGTTCTAACTACTCCCCCATATTTGGGACATGGCCACCAACCTGGTGAATCTACTGTATGGTGGTGCCCCCTACAATACTACTGTATTACTAAAAGCATGCTACTTTCTACTATGCTACACCCCTCCCCTACCCGATAGTTCTTTAGTACCACTAAAGAATCCAAGCAGTAACACCTGTCACCTCATACAATTTGTGACTATACTTGTGAATAAATAATAATAGTAATAATATTGTCTTTGATTAAATACATGTCACACCATAACACCTGTAATTGTGCTCATGAAAAACAATAATTGTCACAGTTTGACTGATTAGTCTTCAATGTCATTCTCCAATAACTCATAATGGTAAGTCCAACGAGCCATAGTTCATATTTGCATTGTCCTTCGACCTTGCTGTGGTACTATCATGTCCGTCAACATGCGAATCTGCTCACCAGCAGAAGAGTTCATAGTTTGGTAAGTTTTGTCATAGGTAGTGTAGTCTTAGTTCGAGATTGTGGTGAAGAAGATATTGAAGTCAGAGGCAGAGACTGTTCTCCAGTAGGCGAGTCTCTCGAGGTATGAGGCATTGCGGGAATATTGTCTGTACATGGTAACAAAGGACAAGTAGTGTCCCGGGTAAGGTCCATGTATACGGGTGCACTAGCGTGAAGTCTCTTTATTACCTTCTGTGCTATCAGTCCTAGTAGTCTCTTGCGACATGTATAGAGTAGTCCAAGTATGGCAATAACAATAACCCCTATAATGACATATGGCAGTATGACCTGCGTTAAAGGCATAGTCGAGATTATCCAACATGTTCGCCAAGACGGAAATGTCAGTGTCTTCAATGTCGCCGAGCTTTCTTAGTCTGCTGCGAATGTTGAGACGCCCATTTACCTGACTCCAGATACTCATGTTGGTCAGCTGGACATTCAACGGTGTCGTAATTCGGTTTTCGCGCATCACCTTATACTCCCTTCTTTCTTGAAAATACATAGGTAGCTCAATGACATCACACAGTGCTCTGCATCCCGACTCTAACAGAATCATAGTATACGGCGGTGTGACAGTTACATGCGATTCAATATCAACATTAACACAGAGTTTTCTCATAGAAAATTCCCTTTCAGTAGCAATCAACCATTCCCCATCGGACAGATACCTTGCGACAGGCAATTTCACTTTGGTACTAACCTTGATCTTACAATATTGGTTTACTTTCTTTTGGTTCTTCTGATATAAGGATAGCGTACAATATCTATGTCGATTAGTTTCCTCTACCGCAGATGTTAAAGAACAATACTTTATATCAGGCTTTCCACAATTTAGTTGATCTTCTAATCCCAATATGGCATATTGCCGCCCGTCTTCGCTGATTGCAAAATTCGTAAACTCTAAATTATATGTTGCTGTTAAGTTGGTTTCTTTGTAGGGCACAGGCAACATTATTGCCTCCTTAATTTTATATTTGCGTGATACATCCAGCAATGGTATGTCTATGGTTACTACTAACTTATCTTCGAGGGCTAAAGTGTTTGTTCTAAGTACCGTGTAATAATAGAAGGGTCGTTCTCTAGGATCCTGCAGAAGCATGAGCTCAGGTGGAATTTCTACTTCTACCCCTTTTAATATTTGTACTAGCTCTGGAGCAGGTAATATAGTAGGTGATAACCGTTTAGTCGACAACTTAGCTATTTTCCCATGTAAGTCAGCTATTAAGGCAGTCTCAGCAGTTACCAGATCCCGTACCCTACCAATATTAGTTTGAATTTGTTGAGATACTATTGTAAAGCGCTTCAAAGGTTGTATTTCCTCATTAAATGCATCAACTAGCTCTCCCATTGCGCTAATTATTTCATTGATAGCAAATCTGTTTTCCTTAACCTCCATTCTTGTTAAGTTGATGAGGGATAGACTTTCCTTCAACACGGTTCTCATAACCTGTTGGTTTTCCTTTAAGTTGTTGACCTCTGATCGCAGTTGTTCTCCCCTTAAAAAGGTTACACCCCCGAATATACCCGCTAGAATAGCACCAATGGCCCTTTTCTGAGGATTTCTAATGCGTTGTCTAGATAGTTCAAGTTCACTGTGGCCGATGAGTTGTATTTCGAGGAAATCTTGCCAATTCCTGTTATGTAGGTCCTCAAGAGTGATTAGTTCCTGAAGCTGGCTTCTCATGACCTGATAGTATAGCTTCAGCTTGAGTTCCGTTTCTTCCTTATGGCTGACATTTAGCTTCTTAAACTCCTCGCCTCGTACCTGGTGGCTTAAATGAAGACCATCAAAGTAGGTTTTTCCTTGTTGTGTTATCCTGAAAGCATTCGACAATGTCCTATTGGTGAATAGCAGATAGCGTTCGTAGGTCTTGAAATCTATCACAAGTCCCACTATCCAGCGCGACCTTGTGGTATGAACTTCGGACCGACTACGGAAGAATACATGGTCTACAGTTGGTTGTTTAATATAAGCTGCACACAACCATCCCATCAGTAGTAAGAGTGCCCTGCAAGTAGAAAGAAAGGAAGGAATTAGTGTCTCTCTACACCAAGTCGGCTAGTGTCTGTAATAAAGTTTTTAAAGACTTTCCTCTCTTGAGGTCTCTCTGGTTCCCTTTTCTGTCTATTGGCTCTACTCGTCTCATCTTTCCCGGTTGAAGAATCTCATCAGAATCACTCTCCCGGTCTGTTTCTCTTCCTCTCTTACTTGTACCCGTGGACATTTCCACATCTTGGGTTGTCTCTGTGATAATCTCTTCATCTTCTTGTACCTGTTGTTCTCTTAATCTAGCTAATGGAATATCATCCTCACTAGACCAAAAAGCGTCACGCAGTCTAGCTAGAGGTATATTGTCCTCACTATCACTACTTTGTGACACACTGCCAGTGAATGTGTTCTCTGACTCCCTATTTGTTTCAGATTCCCTGGACGGCATGGAGGCTGCTAGTTGTGCCCGCCTCAATTGTTTCTCAGGTCTTGGAATTTCCCAGTCTAGGTTGGCTTTGCGCATATGGATTTTGTGGCTTTTGGTTGCTTCCCCGGTCACTATGTTCTTGATCCTGTAGTTTAATGGTGTCATCTTCTCCACAATACGGTAGTATGGTTTCCATTTTGTGTCTAATTTGGAAGTACGAGTGTTATTGTACAAGTACACAGCATCACCCACTTGTAGCTCTTCCAGACGGCATTTGTGGTCATGATATCTTTTAGTTCTCTCCCTGGCTCTTTCCATGTTCTTGTGTACGGTCACCATGGCCCTATGATGTTGTTCCATTAACCGTTGATGATTCTCGTCACCAAGGTATTTTCGTCGAGGCTGCAGTAAGGTGTCCAGAGGTAATATTGGATCCCTTGCATGCATCAGGAAATAGGGAGAGTAACCAGTGACATGGCTAGTGGCTGACCTCAACGCCAATAACGCAGATCGAACTGCTTCGTCCCACTCGCGTTGATCGTTTACATATTTCCTAACGATGTCCCCCCAAGTCCTATGCGCTCTCTCCAATTTTCCGTCAGATTGTGGATAATATACGCTGGTAGTGATGCGTGCAATCTCGTATGTCTTGCAGATGGTCTTGACAATGTGGTTGACAAATTCTGGCCCATTGTCCGATAATAGGGTTCTCATGCACCCATGTCTCGGAATGAACTCTGTAAGGATTTTGTGGGCAACAGTTTCAGCAGATTTATTGGGTATAGGGTACATCTCTACCCATCCACTAAACATGTCGATCATGGTCAGCAGATACTTGTTCTTTTTGAAACTTTGAGGATATGGCCCGACAATATCCATTGCAACCTTCTGTAAGGGAATGGTCACTTTATCCATCTCCCCCAAGGGTGGCACTATTCTCTGAAGCTTTTGGCAGTTGCATGTCACGCATTTCGCCACATACCTAGCCACGTCGCGAAAAAGGTGCGGCCAGAAATAATCTCTGTTGATTTGGTTATAGGTCTTCTCTATACCCATATGCCCCATGTTGTCATGCATTTCTTGCAGAACAATTCCTCGGAGCTGTCTCGGAATGACCACTTTCAGACCGGGATCGGGACGCTCTGATACATAATACAGTATTCCATCCAGAACAACATATCGGGAATCCTTCACCAGTTTCTTAAGTGTTGCATCTTTTTCTTGTTCGGCTCTTGTGTCCAAAGGTGTGGACCCTAGTGTTAACTCTGGGACTTGCTCTTCTGTGTCAGTGTCAGAACGTTGTAGGTCTTCGTCTTGAATACGATTGGAATTAATTACATTGACAGCACGTAGTCGACTCAAGAAGTCAGCTTGTTTATTTTTCGGCCCGCTGATATACTCAATTGTGCAATTTAGCTCACTGAGTTCCATGGCCCATTTTTGAACTCTCACGTTCTTCATTTCAGATCGGAACATGTACCGCAACGGCTGATGGTCAGTACGAATGGTGAACTTCGCACCCCAAAGGTATGCCTTAAATTACCGCACTAATAATAGCGTATGCCTCCTTTTCAATGGTTGGCCATTTCTGTTCTCTTGTGTTTAGTTGTGAGGATGCGTACTCGATGGGTTTTAGTATGTCATCTTGCTGTTGCATCAAAACTGCTCCGACGGCTGTGTCGGAGGCGTCTGTGTAAACAAAGTACTCCTGGTTGAGGTTTGGGTACGCCAATAACGGTGGATTGATAAGAGCCTGCTTCAATTTCTCAAAGGCTTCCTGACATTCTGTTGACCATTTGTAGGTGGCATTTTTCTTTGTAATTTCGGTCAAAGGCCTTACCACAGTGGCATACTCTGGTATATATCTGCGGTAATATGAAGTCATGCCGACAAATGACCTCACATCTGTGATGTTCTCTGGGACCGGCATATCTCTAATGGCCTCAATTTTCTTGGTCTGCGGTTTGATTCCCGTGGCAGTTACTGTGTGCCCAAGATAAGAAAGTTCTTCCTTAAGAAACTCACACTTACTTCTCTTCAATTTGAGCCCAGCTTGTCTCAACCTGTCGAAAACTATGGCTAGGTGCTGCAGATGTTCCTTTTCATTTGATGACCAGATAATGATGTCATCGAGATAATTGGTAACAAATGTTCCATTAATTCCCTTGAGGACTTCCGTCATCATTTCGGAAAAGATTGCAGGGGCATTACACAGACCAAAAGGCATCACATTAAACTGGAAGAGCCCATAATGTGTAACAAAGGCAGTTTTCTCCTTGTCACTCTCACTTTTCATTCCCAGTTGATAATACCCGGACCTCAAATCAAGCGTGCTAAACACCTTTGCTCCATGGAAACCCGCGAGGAGGTCGTCAATATGAGGCAACGGCCAAGTGAATTTCTTGGTGACGTCATTTAACTTCCTGTAATCTATACACATTCGTTCTCCACCATCTTTCTTGGAGACGAATATCACAGGGGCAGACCATGGGCTGTGACTTTTAGTCACCAACCCGGCCTCAAGTAATTCTTCTATCCTTTCTTCGATGATTTTCCTCCTGCTGAGAGGGGCTCGATATGCGGCTAGACCAATAGGGGCATTATTCCCTGTATCTATCTCCATCTCAAGGAGATGTGTTTTCCCAAGTTCTAAGTCAGACTTCGCGAATAGATCATCATTCTCTTGTAGCAGCTCATCAAGCGTCTTATAGCCATTAAGATTGCGGTTTTTCCTTTCTACTGTACTTACCTCACACTTCTTTGGCCTCTTCTCTTCATTTGTATCCTTAACTTCACTTACCCTTTCGATTCTTCCAACAACGGTGCCCTTCTTCAGGGTGTATGACTTACCCGTTGAATTAACTATATTTACGGCAAGCGTCCTGCCCCTTTTCACATTGTTCAGTGTGTTCATGACAACCAGGCCAGGTTCCTTTGCCAGCATACCTGTAGGAATTCCTGTACAGATGTACTGACCATCTTCATGGCCTGTCATTCTTGCTCGCCTTCCTTGGGCCATTCCAATTGTCTGAGGGGGTAGTACAATATTGTCTGTTAATCTCACAAGTGTGGCTACCTCTTCATTATCCTGCAGGGGAATAATTCGATCTTTTAACCGCATGGTTTGGTTCTCCCCATTAATTGTCACGCCATTCTTCCTGATAAAATCCCACCCCAAAATAACTGGGTAATTTAGATCCTCTGCGATATGAAAATGATGTTTCAACTCAATACCTCCGACATTGAATAGGATTTCTGCTTCACACAAATTCTTGATTTCTTTCTGATTGGCTGCAATGAGAATGGCATCTGACCTGTGAACTTTCACATTCTGTCGTCGCATGATCTGTCTAAAGAAGCCCACTGTCATAAGTGAAATCTGTGCACCTGTATCAAGCAATGCCCGTGTTCGCTGTTTGTTTATACATATTCTGCATGATGCCCTGGAGTCCTGATCTTCCCTCAAGGTAATAACTCTTCTTTCTCGCCCAGTGTCTTCTTCTCGGCTGTAGGTTCCACTTAGTGGGGCGGATAGGCAGTGGAACCCCTTTGGTTTCCCTGTTGGCTATAGTTAGCAGCTTGTGCTCCTCGTGAAAACTGAGCGGGCGGCTGAGAGGAGACTTGCCTTGTCGCTGGTTGCGCTGCTGTCTGTCTTCGTGTGGGGTTGAACCAACAGTCCCTTGCCAAGTGCCCCGGCCTATTGCAGACGTAACATTTCTTGGGCTGCGTGCAATTCCGTGCAAAGTGCCCAGCACCGTTACAGTTAAAACACTGTAAAGTTGTCTCATACCCCCCGTTGGATCTACCTGGACCAGATTCTTTGCTCCCAATTCCGTCCACCTCCATGGGAGTCTCCTTTCTTCGCAATAGCAAACTCCTTTGGAATTCTGACTCCTCTCTTGCAATGGTCGCAGCATCTGTAAGAGTCTTTACATATTTGTTCTTTACCCCTCGCAGCACCTTTTGCGCTGAACGCTGATCGCGGAGCCCGTCGATAAAGATTTCTATCATTTGACCTGCAACCACAGGTGAATTGAGGTCAGTGTTTGGATAAGCATCTTCTGCTAGTTCCAAAATCCTCTCGCCATAAACTGTAGCGCTCTCATTCTCCCGCTGAGTCACTCTCCTCAGTAGACTTTTTGCATGAGCTTCGTCTATGACCTCCCCAAAACGGACGGCCAATTCCTCCTTCAGTGTTTCCCAATCTACACCAGGCTGGTCACGCAAATATCTATGAATGAACTCACCTACTACTCCTTTTGAGGACTGTGCAGCTAGTCGATTCCTGGAAATTCCCGTCTCGGACACAGCGCTCGCGTTTCGTTCAATGGACTTTATCCATTCTTTGTATTTTTTCGTTTCGCCAGAATAGTGGGGTATATTCTGGAGCAACTGGGTGGTAACCAGCTCCCCTACCAATTTATTCAACCCTACAACCATGCTCTCCTCCCTCTGAGCCCCCTGAGCCCTACCAAGCTCTCCCCTTAGTTGAGCTACAGCCTCCTCATGTTGGCCAACCAACTGTGCCTGTCGAGTTTGCTGGACCTGTACTTGTTCTTGGAGCTGTTTTATCATAAGCTCCCGGCTTTGTAGCTCCCTTTCTACCTCAGGATTCATTTTGTTTTCTTTGGTTTTGCCTTATGTATACACCCTTGTATTCTCTATACTGCCTTATATACCTATGTGCCTGCTCCAAAGCTTCATTTCATATACTACTTTGCCTCCTGCTCCAGTGCTACCTTCCCTGCAGCAAAGCCCAATTTTCCTATACTACTCAGAACAGATAGGAGGAGCTGCTCACTAACACCAGCTGGGAGCTGCTCACAGACAGAAGACAGATAAAGGCCACACTAATGTTAAAGGGTTGTATCGTCTCGTATCACTGCAACCAGCTCTGACTCCGCAGAATCCCTTCGCTACCCTTTACAATGTGCCGATACATGCAGATACTATACATGTATTAAGATTTTATCAAATTAAAGGAATAAAATATTGTATGAAATCCTCATGCACATTCAATCATTATGATTATTGTTACAAAATACAATACTACATGTACACCATAACTGTTCAATACTGTTCAATAGCTGTTCTTCTTGTTCCCAACACAGCTTCCAAAACTTGTCATAGTCTATAGGTGTTCACAGTGTGTACTCACAGTTCCTTGTTCATCTTTGGGGGGGTTATTGTATACTACCTGCTCTTGTCACAATTAGTAGAGATTAGCACAGAAGAGTATTTAATCCAGAGATGAGTAGTTAATCCTGAGAGGATAAATCCTGGGAACTCGGCACCAATTGTTATGTTGTTGTGTTGTGTTGATGTTATGGCCAGTGATCGATGACAACAATCCAGGTTCTTGCAATTAGATGGTTTATTGCAATATCCTCTCAGGTATACTCCTACGTCTACACCCAGCCACTCGATCCCCGCAACTCCCGGAGCTCTCTGAGCAACTCCCTGAGCTGCTGTTACTATTTCTAGCGTTCTAACTACTCCCCCATATTTGGGACATGGCCACCAACCTGGTGAATCTACTGTATGGTGGTGCCCCCTACAATACTACTGTATTACTAAAAGCATGCTACTTTCTACTATGCTACAGCGATATTTAGAGGGGTTCGAACGAGGTTCGGAACAGGTAGCTTCAGTCACTGAGGTATCAAATCTGAACCAGGCCGGAACCTCACCCAAAGTGGATCCATGAGTTACCAAGACTGTATGTCTGCACGTAGGATGGTGGCGGAGTATAGCACGAGTAGGGACTGGTTACAGGAGGGGAGCGCAAAGGCATCTAGTGCAACTTGCAAGCTGGCCTTGTCCTAGCTCAGGGGACCTGAACTCTATTTGCTCCGTCCCTCCGTAATAGAGTTCAGGATACCAGCGCTTTGAGGGTGGAGGAATGGGTGCGCGCGCATTTTCGGCCATAAATATTTGGAGTTTCTTTATTTATGGATAGCCTGACATTTTCTCTTCAACCTAGATAAGTTTCAAAATTTAAAAGGCCACCCCCCCCCCCCCCCCTTTGCCAGAGACGAGACCGATGGCCACCTGCGCGCACACCCATTCCTCCACCCTCAAAGCGCTGGTATCCTGAACTCTATTATGGAGGGATGGAGAAAATAGAGTTCAGGTCCCCTGAGCTAGGCTTGTCCTGGGACTGGACCACGATTAGTTGTTGCAGGCCACCTTATTATATATACCCGGTACTGGGCCCTGGGGTAGGTGACCAGTACTGACACCTGGGAACAAAGAACTAGAACCGAAGGTAAGGGGTAAAAGCTTAGGCCTACCCGGCGATCCAATGGGAATGGGGGTGCACAGGTAATACGCAACCACTACCTTGTAAAGGAACAGGATCCACTGTGCCGGTTAACGTTGAATATACAGCAGTCCAACATTATAGCACTCCAATGCACTATATGGATATATATCTAAAACTGGACATCGACATCCATGTAACAGAAAGCTATATTTATTAGAAGTAGAAATCCATGAATATCTATATGAAGGAGAACACCATGTTCATGCCTATATGTCTGTGTTTATGTTCATTTCGAAATTCAAGATTGCAACCATTGGTTGAATGCCACCATGCTTTCAATGTAATCTCGAATTGCAGTTGCAGTAGTTTGATACTAATAAAAAAAATCTATTCTATTTTTCTTTCATGAACAGTTGGCATCCCATAGATTCAAGATGGCTATCACTTATTGAATGTCCCGATGCTTGAAATGCAATCTTGACTTGTAGTTGCATTAATTTGATACTATCAAAAAAACAAATCCTATTTGATTTTTCCTTCATTCAACCCATTCAAGATGGCTACCATTTACTAAATGCCACAATGCTTTCAGTGCAATGAAGAATTGTAGTTGCATTAATTTGATATCTATATAAGAACATTTCTATTTGATACCTTTTTCAAACACAGTTGGCACCCCAGAGGTTTAGGATGGCCACCATTCATTGAATGCCACAATGCTTTAAATGCAATCTTGAAATATAGTTGCATTAATTTTAAACTGTTAAAAACATCCAATTTAGTTGTTTTTTTCATGAAGAGTTGGCACCCCATAGGTTCAAGATGGCCACCAATCATTGAATGCCATAATGCTTAAATGCAATCTTGAGTTGCTGTTGCATTAATTTGATTCTTAAAAAAAAAACTTTCTTTTTTTTCTTTCATGAACAGTTGGCACCCCATACATTCAAGGTGGCTACCAGTCATTGCATGCCACAATGCTTTAAGTGCAATCACAAATTGTAGTTGCATTAATCTGATACTAATAAAAAAAACTAATTCTATTCTTTTTTTTATTTATGAACAGTTGGCACCCCATATATTTAAGATGACTACCATTCATTGAATGCCCCGATGCTTGAAATGCAATCTCGAATTGTAGTTGCATCAATTTAATGCTAATAAAAAACAAATTCTTATCAATTTTTCTTTCATGAATATTTGGCACCCCATAAGGTGGCCACCATTCATATTAATGCAAATAGAATGCTTTAAGAGCTATCACTACTTGTAGTTGCATTAATCTGATACTAAAAAAAAAAAAAATCTATTTGAATTTTCTTTCATGAACAGTTGGCACCCCATAAATTAAAAATGCACCCAGCACCCAGGTCAACAGCTATATACAGACACGTGTACCTCCCCTGCCTGTTCTCCTTCAATGCACAGTGAAGAGGGTGGGAGGGGGTGACCATCAACAGTGCATAAACACTTTGATTGGATGACAATGCAGTTTTTATATTACAACCTAAATTTGTGCAACGAAAATCATCAAGAAATACTAAGTATTTTTTCCAAAGAATAGCTTTTCTAGAATGGCTCGGTATTCAGGAATCCTACTGCGAATAAAAAAATGTCAAATTCTAATTCTAAATACCTGAAAATTGAGAAATGCTGACGTTCACGGGTTATGTAGGAAATGTACTAAAAACAGCAAAAAAGGGCAACAAAACCCTAATTTTCTCAAAAACTGTTCAGTAGGATTTTTTCTAACTGAGGTTCCACTGTTTTCTACCCTCATATTACACATTGGCATAGAGAATATATTGACACCTAGTCAGGATTTTGCGCTAGGAGCAATCTGTGAGGCGAAAAACAGCCAAAATGAGCCACTGGTCTGAAGTATAAAACTGGGCATCGATCACTATAGAGCTACAAAGAGACAGAGAATCGATGTCCAGTAACAACCAACCGCTTGGAGTAGATTGTGTAGGGGTTAGGGTGAGTATTATAACATCGGGACGGGTTCTGTTGGGCGTTGTGTTGCGAGCTCGGTCCGAACCCTCCAGTCTGGCGGCAGGTGGCAGCACCTGCTCCGGGCTTGGGGTACGGATAGAGGTCGCTAAAGGCTTCCGGTCTGGGTGTGCACACGCAGGCTGGTCGCCTATATATAGCCAACGCCCGGGAGAACTCATCGGTTAGTTAGGATACCTGAATCCTGCTAACTAAATTACTACCGGCTGTAAAGCCCACTGACCCGCTCCGAACTCTATAGGGAGTTTGTTCGTTTAGCTTTGCCTGTTGAGGTTCTGTTTAATAAATAACCTTATTTGCAACCTGTAGGCTACACTTTATTCGAACTGTGTCGACCTTGTTCTTTCCTCAGTAACTGCTAACCAATATTAAGAGAACGAAGTCGCGTCTGGTACAATTGTATAACACCTAAGTATATGGTTAGACTCTATCTTTTAAAGAAGGTCCGATCGCCGGAAGTACTCCACGGAAGCGCCGAAACGGACGTTGATTTGAGTAACGAGTTTGACACTTTTTCCAGAAAATTATTTTCATAAATTGAATCCCCTTCAACTGCTACTTTGTCTCACATCTGTCAGCGATATCAAACTGTTTATCATCAAATACATACATTGGTCATGGCCAGACCATCTATTTGATGCAAAAGTTTGAAACTTTCTAAAAATATTTTATTTATTGGCAATCACGTTTCTCGCTGGGTTTGCCACTAACCAGCTATGAGCAGTAATTCACGCACGCCTCTGTGATTAAAACGGGAACTAAAAGTTGGTCACACTTTCGTAAATAAATATGTTAGCGATGGCAACAGACTATGCCCTCAATTGAACCTAAATTTCACGTTAACTTACCCATAACTTTCATGCAATTATTAAATGAAACAATCCCCGATGTCTACTTAAAATACGTCGTATGACGTTCAGACGCTATCAAGCCTCTTTCAGACTCTGTGACGTCATTTTACCAGGTCACTGAGACGCGCGTCTTGGAGAGCACTTTCCCGCTTCATTTCTGACGGGGTGCGTGTGGAGGGGTCCCAGTTACGTCATGCAGAGTGGGGACTGTGGCATGGGAATTTGAGAGGGGCATGATATAGGCAATGGGGGGTAGGCCCCCCTATTGCACAAATTAACATTAGAATGTAGGGCCTACAGATAGGGGCCGCACCCCTCCCTAGACCGCCGCCAAAGTCCCCAGTCACGTCATTCAGTCTACTGGAAGGACGGGCCAGACACGCCGGCTACACCCCTCCCCCTGCTCCCCCCTCCCCCGGATCCGCCCATGCTGTGGGGCCTGTGGTGGGGGTGGTGTAGGCCTATACTATAGACTCCCGGTATGTACAATGTATAGTATCGCCGGCAGCGAAGCTGCTGGTTATCCGTAATAATAAACCCTTACAGTTACAAAGGGATGATAAATGCTGTTGCATTTTTCAATTTTTTGAAGTCAAGTTTGGACCTTTACATCTGTAGGCTATAGCAGTGTGCTTTAAATAGATCTACATGTAACATGGACGGCTAGATTAGGAAGTAAAGCTAAGTATTTAGTCAGGTGTCGTGATTGTCCCTGTAACTGTACCGGTATCACTGTCTCAAATGTGGGTGGTAGTAGGCATGGCAGGGTTCACGAGACGGCCGGCCGCTCGCACGGCCATTTCTGCCCGAGTTTTTTTTGGTAGTCTTAACTTTGCCACCCTGCTAAAAGAGAGCCATTAAATATATTTACAAAATCCCAAGTGCTAATGCCTTCTAAAACACCTCTAGTTTTGGTATCAGGTTAGATTGATAATGGTTGCTGGTCTGGGGAGACTAGAGAAAAGAAACAAAGCTAAGGATAGTAGAAAATCCTCGGGCAGATTCAGGGCAAAACTCTGATTCTGACAGCAACACAAAGTGATCGATCAGGCTATGAAAAACATGTCTGATTCTAACAAAAACACATTTCTTACAATACTACCACCCTATAGATCTAGTATCCATTCATGAACTTAAAAATGTTTTCTAAAATTTATTTTTCAAAACCCTGCCGTGCCTACCAGTGGTAGGGGCCTACTCACTAGCCTACTGGAGTACTGCTGTCACACTCAAGTCTCAAGACAAGACAAGTTGGGACAAGGAATTTGAAGGATAAGCGACTTGTCGGCGACTGCCATATACATTTCACCAATGCCGTCAGACATATTCAAGCTTACCATCTTGAAGAAGACACGTCTTCTGTGCACTCTTGAGAGTATGGAGCCAGGCATTTGCCATTTTCCTATAGAATTGTCCAGAAACCCGACTGCAGCAGACGAACACACGTTTGGTATCCACTCACGCTTCTCAAACGGAACCGGAAATAGCTGAAGCTGGTTTTCGGTCGGCGTGTTTGGGGTGGCGGCTTGTGGTGCAATCCCAGAAGTGGAGCCGCTACACTTCAGAAACTCCCAAGATTTTAGTCATTTACCTACCAAAATGTCAGGGGACATCGTCAAAATCCAGCCTCAACAGTTCGTCCATATTTTGGATCAGGTATGTTTAGTTGTCATTGCATTTTAACTTGTTACAAATCTTGTCAGAGGGTGCTGTCTGCTGAGCACAAATTCTGTGTTCACTGCTTCACCCCAGGCTTTTTTGGTGCATTGTACATTTATATTATTGCTGTACCGGTATTTTATATCAATCAATGTGATGAAACGTATCATGCCTTGCCGGTACTCAGTCTATTACACATCTGCTTGTTAATATTCTACAGAGGGGAGGTTGACAAAACATACCGGTAGGGCCTATATCTACTTAGGGAGTGCTCATTTTTTAACAACAGGGGGGGGGCGGTGAGATTTCGCGCGGAGCGCGCGAAATTTTTTCACCCCCCCCGCTAGAGGGGTCGAAATTTTTTACCCCCCCCCCCCCGCAGGCCGAAAATCGCGCGCGTTCGCGCCCCTTTGTAGCATAGTAACGCGCGGGCTTTTCCCCTCAAAACAGGTTGAATTTTTTTCACCCCCCCCCCCCCAAGAGGGGTGTACAACAACTATCTGTGTCATAACCGCTATCTGTGTCAAACACATATAGGGGTTCACCATCCAACCGCTATCTGTGTCAGAAAAACGCTATATGTGTCAAAATATGTGTATCAACTAGGTGTTATCTGTGTCAAGCATATCTGGTATTTCCCTCAACACTAAGTGTGTCAAAATTGGGTTCGTAGTGACTTTGTAGCACATTTGTTTTTTAGGTGTGTAGGGAGTTTGGTACAGATGCCTAGAAGATTTAGGACTGTAAAAAGTTCTTTTGAAGTAATTTTTTATTTTGAAAATCATGAAAAATAAAATTTGTAAAAATGGCCAATTTTCCAAGAAAAACATGGAAAATAGCAAAAAAATGTCCATTTGAGGGAAATGGCCAAATTCACTTGAAAAATCAAAAATGATTTGAAAAATTTACTTTTCTAAAAATGACTAACTTGGCGAGAAAAATGTAAAACTTAGCAAAAATAAAACAATTTTCCTGCAAATGACCAATTTGGTAAGAAAAGGAAATAAATCACCAAGATGTAGACTTTCCTGAAAATGGCCAAATTATCGAGGAAAGGATAAAAGAAATCATAAAAAGTACACTTTCTTGAAAATGGCCAATTTGGTGAGAAAATGGTGGACAATCGCGAAAAAGGTCAATTTTCATGAAAATAGCTGATTTCTCTTTGACACAGATAGCGGTTGCTGTATAAACCGCTATCTGTAACAAAACTGCTATCTGTATCAACCACATCATTGGGTGGGGTAGGGTATCCTGGCAATGCAGGAAAGGTCAAAATTAATAAGGTCAATATATAATAAGTATTATAGGTCAATTGGAGGGCAGGACATTAGGGTAGGCCAATATAACATAGCATAGTATTTCCTTTGATACATTTTATAGCATGATGCTTGAATGCAGCACTTGTGAGTTACTTGCTAGGGATGTGTTTATGGTATAAAGGGTATGACATTTTAAATGTACCTTATTGTTAGTATGATACAGATAGCGTTTTTTGACACATATAGCTGTTGGATGTCCCTATGCAGAATGATACAGAAGTTACTACAGATAGCGTTGGTTACCACAGATAGCTGTTGGATGGGTACTACAGATAGCGTTTTTTTGACACAGATAGCAGTTGGATGGTGAACCTCTATATGTGTTTGACACAGATAGCGGTTATGACACAGATAGTTGTTGTACAAGGGGTCTAAATTTTTTACCCCCCCCCCCCGGTCAAGGGGTCCAAATTTTTTACCCCCCCCCCCAAATCCACCACCCCCCCCTGTTGTTAAAAATGAGCACTCCCTTAGGGAGTGCTCATTTTTTAACAACAGGGGGGGGTGGATTTGGGGGGGGGGGGTAAAAAAATTTGGACCCCTTGACCGGGGGGGGGGTAAAAAATTTAGAGCCCTCTTGGGGGGGGGGTGAAAAAAATTCAACCTGTTTTGAGGGAAAAAGCCCGTGCGTTACTATGCTACAAAGGGGCGCGAACGCGCGCGATTTTCGGCCTGCCGGGGGGGGGGGGTGAAAAATTTCGACCCCTCTAGAGGGGGGGGTGAAAAAATTTGCGCGCTCCGCGCGAAATCTCACCGCCCCCCCCCCCTGTTGTTAAAAAATGAGCACTCCCTTACCCCCCCCCCACCCCCCAGAAAAAGAAAAAAAAAAAACATATTAAAGATTTTAAAAAAATCAGGAGGCATCGATCGAATCCAATAGTTTATAGGCCTATATATGAATGATAGCAAGGTCACTGTGTCCTAATACATTAAAGCATAGAGATTTAATATGCCTACGCCGAGTGATTTATTTCCGGTTCCAGCTTGGAGGGCGGGGGGGCTTGGTGGAAAATTATAATTGGAGGGGGGGGGGGTGTAGGGGAGACCGGGGTACAGTGAGACAGAGGAGTTTATTTTCCCCATAGGGCATATACTCTGAATTGGATAAAAGTTTATATGTCAACATTCAAAAGTGTATCATTTTCACTCATTTTGGAGAATGCGACACATTTGCTGTGATCAATGGTGTTTGGCCTATGGTCAAAATAAAATATTGTCTCACTGTGCCCCACTATGAAAAATCAGGGGGCACAGTGAGACGCTAGGTGGGGCACAGTGAGACAATGTTACGGTAATGTGTGATAGATCATGTAAATAGGTGAATATATGAAAAATCTAACTTAAACCATATATTTTAACCTTAAAACTAAAGAATAGCAGTTTTTGATAGTTAGTCACTTAAAGGTTTCATAAGGTTGCTATCTCTCGAAATGTCCATGCTGTGTCCGCTGTCTCACTGTGCCCAGTGACACAGGCATTACTCTGTAATCTATGATATTCCTATGGCTGTCTCACTGTGCCCCATCCTCCTACATTATCAACAATCAATGTAAAATATTGATGGGTCTATATTGAATTTAGCCAAAATGATAATTTTGTAAAGTAATGGTGAAAAGGACGAGGGTTGTGTCTCTCCGCTACTACATCCAGATCTGACCAGGTAAGCGAATTTTGCCGCTCCCTCAGGTGACTGACATGTCACATGCCCACTTGTTCTATTTTGCTGTACATTCATTGGCTGGATCAGTGTATTTAGGTCAATATCACTGAGCCTTCACTCACTGTGGAGCCTCAAAACATAGTTCAATCAATTCACTTCCATATAAAATATATAGAATGTGAAAAGGTTGGCTTGCTCAAACTTGAGTATTTATTTCCACTAATGAGGAATATAAATAAATTGAGGTTTGAAAAAAATAATAATATTTTTTCAGGGCCATGATGTTTCAGCACAGAATCTGTGGGTGGTTGAGATCAGGATGTTTCATCTTATTCAAAGATTCATCAGGTAGACATTCAGGAGGTTTGTGACTGGTCAAATATAAATAATTATATTATTTTTGCCTTTTAGTGATTTGTTTTTTCCCCCACGCTGAAACATGCATTTCTGTGGATTAAAAAATTGGGAGAGATTTCCTAGCGAAATCCTAAACCAATTATAAAATGCCTGCATGTCTACCAAAAGTAAAGGGAAAAATCAATCTATAATTTTGTAAAGTATATTAGTGCCCTTCAAAATTATGGGAAAATTTACGAAAATTCCTCTTGGTTACCATGACAACCTTCTTCGTCGTAAAATATGAGAAATTTACTTTTTGCAAAAATTTAGGCCTAAATGATAGAACACCTACCGGGTACTTGTGATACTCAAATTTTCGCCAATTTTCTAAAGATATGTACTTTGTAGCTAATTTTATCTATAACAAATTATTTTGGGCTATAACCCTAAATCCGGAGGCCCCAGGCCTTCTGTCTCACTGTGCACCGTGTCTCACTGTACCACGGTCTCCCCTACCGGCTAGGAGTTTTGTGGGAGGGGGGGTTGCAAAAGTTTCCATGCTGGGGGGGGGGCAGCAAAAAAGGTTTGTTTCATGTCACCCGACCCACCCTATCGAAACAGGTTTTTTTATGCAATTTTCAAGAAATTTCCCTATTAATACCCTTTTTTGGTCAATTTGAGGGTCTTCGGAGAGGCTGGCTAGTACTTTCATGATAAATAAAAAAGATTAAAACAAAAACAAAATCCGACCTACGGCCACACCAAAAAAAAGTTGGTCTACGGATTTCCCGCACCATATTTTTGAAAATGCAAATTTTTTTTTTTTTTTTTTTTAAAGTGTACGGATGCGCCCGCACCACTTTTTGAGAATTTTTTATTTTATTTTATTTTATTTTTTTGGGTGGCTTTTTTTCTGATCGCTAGCCAAATTTGGGAGTTTGCAAAAATGTTTCCCTCAAAAAAAAAAATTGCCCCCGCTCCACTTGATTCAGGGTTAAAATCTGCAGACAAAAAAAAATTTTGGAAAAAAAAAAAAAATTATTTCGCTCGATCGCACCATTTTTTCAAAATGAAAATCTGTAGACCAACTCTTTTTTTTGGTGTGGCCTACCCTACATTTTCTTTCCATATTACCTGAAATATACCCTTTTTCTGCCCAAGATGTTTCATAGATGTGCCCCAAGTGTACCATTTATCCCAAATATCATGAAGTGTTTTTTTTTTCATTAATTAAGCCTGCATCATACTACCCCGGTACATGTATAGCACAATAAAACTCAATTAACACAAAGAGGTAAAGAACCTCTATCTCAAAGTTTAACACAAACAATTGATTTAAAATAATAGCATTTCAAGCACAATTACTCTTGAGTACCGGTACCGGTACCGGTACCGGTACACATATATCGGCTTGTCTCTGTTATTGATGTCCAACACCCACACCGATGGCATATTGCCAGGTTCAACACGCAAAGCAGATAGTACATGTCATAAGCTACAGAGCCTATACATATACCATACACATACATCCTACACCCTGATACTGATAGATAACACAGGTGATGATGTCATAGACATACCGGCTAGTCAGTCATAGCTACATGTATATAGCCGTCTTAATATTACAGATTTCTGGCCGCTTTCTCTAACAGTAACATTCCTTGGATATTTCTGGCTCAATGTACACACATTTAACTCTCATACATTTTCTAAAGTCAGCGTCCTGTATTGAAGTATATATTAAAATAATATATAGATGCAGATATATAGTTAGATAAGTCGGAGAATTTACATGTAGTGAGAAGCATTGGTCATGATGCATAAATGTACCCCTGGCTATAGTACTGCATTCATTCCGACTCAATGCCAATGGGGTATATATATATTACCAAAAGGTCGGCATGAGTAACTTGCCAGGCCCGGCCAGGGCTGCATTCATGTATTACGCCAAAGAGCATAATGCAGTAAAGCACTGTGTGGCCCTTAAAGGGTTAAGTTAAGGGTCATCAACACGGCACCATTGTGCAGGTAGATGTAGTAGGGATATACTTAGTTTGAGCGGGATTGGCGGTATGGCTAGTTTTGCAGTATTAAAGAGAACCTCAAGAGAACTCCGGTTCCGCTCTGTATATCATCAGTGTGCCACTTACACCACTTAAAGTTGAATTATGCCATCCCTAGGAAGTACTAGACCCAAACACTCCAGTCATGGTTGAGAAGTAGTACCAATAGAGCGGTCATCATTAACAACGCAGGGGGGGGGGGGGGGGGTAATCAGAAATAGGGTTAGGGGGTGTTTCATTTATTTATGGCAGGGGGTGTGGGCACAAAAAATGTCTACTATGGAACTCCACCCGACCTTAGCTCTGCGAGTGATGATGACACTACCGATACTGGTACTGAAAGTGTGGGGTATTCCCCAGAATGACCATTTTGTTGGATGAGCTCCTGAATAGAAGATTGCACCACGACTAGCAAATACTCTGTACGACCTAGATCAACAGATGAGAGGGATTCATGTAGACAAAACAATATACTTTCTATATTTTCATAACCAGTAATGATATTACCAATACGTTATTGTTTGGTTCGAGTGCATTAGCCTCAAGTTTAGGCATACAGGGCTGCCAAGTACATGTAGTACGCTTTTGGCGTATTAGTACGCTTTTTGGCCTCATTTTGAGGCAGAGTACGATTTTGCATTTTGAGTACGATTTAGTACGATTTTCAGGTTTGCAGTACGCTTTTTGATCAATTTGCTGTTATTTTACATATATTGAGTACACATTTTGGCCCTAGATAATTCATTCACAGCATTATTCATTGCTGAAGTGGTTAAGTCACGGAGTGACGGACTTACAATACATGTACAAAATGTACACTTCCATGGTTAAGTCTGCAGGTGCTCCTCACCAAGTACGACCTCGCTGTGACCTGCTTTAATAGGACGAGCTGGGGCCATCTTGGTGGTTGGGGCTGCACATGGACAGGGCATTGGAAAGGATTAGAAAAAGCAATGAGTATGTGAGGGGGGGTTACCAAGTCGGAAAACTAATGTGTCACCATCACTGTTTGGAGGTACATGTACATTAATATATATCACCCTACTTGGCAAATTTATAAAGTAGCTTTTCGTTGGCTTACCACCCCCCCCCCCCCTTGGCTTTGCTCATTTGTATTCTTGGATCAATTCCTCAATGGAATAGACAAATTATCATGTTTTTATTAATTTTGTATTTATGTAGTGGTCCTTAATCAAAAGTACGATTTTAGTACGCTTTTTGGGTGAAGGGAGTACGCTAAATACGCTTTTCAGGCAAAAAATAACCTAAAAAATACGATTTTTGAAATGTTGAGGTTGGCAGCTCTGGGCATACCGTATTCCACTACAGAGTTACCGGTTTACATCCAAGGCCGGGTACTATGCTATATACCTAGTGAAGCCCAATGCATAGCTGTGTGGCAAGGCCTCTGGTACCGGCCTTACGCCGAGGTTGAAAGCTCAATTACCCAATGCCCAACATGTCTTTACTTTATGAATTTAACAATTACATTTTCAAAGTCATTAAAATATTGTTTTCATAGCAATTCTGATGACCTCATGTTGGAGAAACCGTGATGTTTAAGATATAATATAATAACTCTTTGTTCTGTGGCATATGACTTTGATTTTTTTTTAGCATTTTAACTGACAGTTAATACATAGTTTGTAAATTATAGGTTTTAGGACGGCATTTGAATAATACAATTCTACAATAGTTGTATGGTGGTTAGATGTTAGCTAGTTTCAACATAATACACTGTACGAATTTTGAGAGGTTTTGGAGTTGTTTGTGGTTGGTGGTGTTAAACGATTCTGAGATTCATTCGGCTCTCTCGCCTCGTAAGTACCGATAGTGGGGTTTGATCAGTGTCCTGCATTCTACTGCAGGAAAGGTGCAGTCTCTGATGTAGTGCACTTCTTCTCCGATTGACTGATCCGGGCATAGCTCACAGAGTCTCTCTTGTCTTTCTATATTCCTGTACCGACCAAGTGTTATGGGGAGCTTATGGTTACCGGCCTGGAATATTGGCACTGAGTATCGTTTGTCCAGCCCAAGGAGGTAATGTTCAAGCTTGAGTTCGGCCTTGAGTAGCTTATAAGTTATAGGCCCGGCAGTGGCTGGAGTTAGTGACTGTCTCCAGCCAGTTTTGGCACTGATGATCGCTGCTGGTTTGATTAATTTGTTGTTTGAACCAAGTTGGGTCAAACTGTTGTTTTTTTGCCAGAAAGAAGATATAACGGTGATAAAGGGGTGGGTAGGTCCTGCAAATGTCCCCCAAAAAGTGACATAATTGTTCCCTACATTCCCTAACGAGAAGGTTCTACCTTTCAGAACGCCAATGTGGTTCTGCTGGAGCTGGGCCCCCAGTGCCGGGTACTGAGGACCAATGAGCGGCTACAGGGAGGGCCCTTCCCGTGTGTCATCGTGCCCCCCGGACACTACTGTACCATCAAGGACCCCTGTGTGTGAGTAGCAACACGAGCTATATATAGGCCCCATTACATTGCAATTTTTTTTTTTTTTTAAGAAAGTTGTGATCAGGTAACATGACCGAAATAGGATCGGTAGGTCTTTTTCTGTTTTTTTACCAATTTTTTTAAAGAATAAGGGGGGGGGGGACTTTCTCCCATTTGTGATCATTTCGGTAAGAAAAATTGATTTCAGTAAAAAACATTTTTTTAGTTGTAAAATCTCAAAACACCTTCTATTAAAAAGAAAAGAAATAAAGGGGAAAAAAACCATTAAGGGTAGCCCCCCCCCCCTAAAATAAGGAGTTTTTTGGCCTTAATCCTTTAATGATCGTTCTAAGCATAAATATTTGTCGTCATGGAGCAAGAACAATTTAAGAAAAGAATGCAGTGCCGCCAAAGGTTACTCGCTGGCACTGCATTGGTTCACTGTGCTGGGCCTTTTTTCTCAACCAGATAAGGTCGCCATGATGCATGAACGCAGATCTGGTAAGTTACTCGACAGGCCTGCATTTATGCATCATAGTCATGACGACAAAATGCCAGAGCTCATTAAAGCACTGTGCAGGCGTGAAAGGCTTCTGTCCCTATTCTTTAGAATCGTAAAAGTTCATTCTACCTTCAGTCAGTGTGTCAATTATACGTTGACATTGATACAACATGTGATCTGTTTATAAAACTGTGAATTTTATAAATGTTGTTTCTCATTTCTAGAAAATACGAAGCTGGCAGACCAACAGAGTTAAAACATGGGGAGTTTGAAGTCCGGCTGCACAAGGTGAGTATCGGGGATATGTGGGTAGAGTAAGACAATGCTTAACCCTTGAAAGACCGAATTCTGCTTTAATGCAATGGTTAAGGGGGTTTAGGTTACCTAAAACATGTAGCACTATATTGTGGTCTGGACACCCTGTCCCATTTATACCAACATACAACACAGGGTAGGTGAACATACAAGAACCATGCAATTGGTGGTGCACCTTTCAGGGCGTACCATAATAATATTTGATCAAATATGAAACAAATATTCTATTGGCAGGCACCTTTTCCACTGTACCCGGGTGAATCCTTGGTTGGCGCTGACAGTTTTGGCCAGAGCTCGACTGACTACCGGAAGGCCATCCAACTGCTCCCGGTTCTCGTCATCAACGAGGCCTTCGTACTGGAGGCCCTCAATGACTTTGACGACAACGGGATACGCCGCGTCACGGGCAGTCAGTGGCAGGTTGAAGGGCCATGCACCTACATCCCCAATGGCAATGCTGTAAGTAGTATAATGCTAAATGTCCTTGTTTAATTAGCACAATCTTACCCATCTAGTCAGACAAGGAAGCTGTTTCACATCAAATAACAAACATTTATGGACACCCCCTAAATGCTTTATGGGTGTCACAAATGTGCCTATACATGGGTAAAAATTGACACAGGCTGTAAGTTGAAATGCCGTGATTTGAACTCTTATACATGAGACTGGTACATACGCTAATAGTAATACAGTACATTGTTACGATTGTACTTCTAATCACAGAGTGTGGTGAAGAAGAGGAAGGCCAAGACCGTGGGAGTTAATGCGTCTCTCCGTATGACCGCCACGCGCGACTTTACAGACCGTAACGGGATGTAAGTACAATAATGAAAAACCCTTAAAATGCTGCATTATGCTTGACTCTGATGTGCCTTTTGACAGGGTTGTATGCATACATTATGACGACAAAGGGTTTGTCGCTATGATGAAAGAATGTAGCCCTGGCGAGTGACTCGCTAGAGCTGCATTCATGCATCAAGACGACCCATTTGGGAGCACATCAACCCTATAGGGTCGGCAGGATGCATGAATGCAGCACTGGTAAGTTACTCGCCAAGGCTTTATTGATGCATCATAATGCATTACTGGACTATGTGGCCCTTGCTTTAAAGGAATAAGTAGAGACAAGTATTAAAACACATAATAAATATATAATATATGAAAATCATCATTGCCGTTAGAAGTGATATTCTATAATGGCTATGTTGTAATTTGTTGTTTCATGCATCTTCTGTACATCTTTAGTAAGCGTGTGACGGGACAAGAATGGATCGTGCGTCAGGAGGGAGCCTACCTTCCCGATACATTTGAAGAGGTACGGTTTTACCAACTGTTACATTCCGTTTGAAAAAGAGTAGAAATCGTCGACAATTATCTTAAGACCGTAATAGATATAAAACTGTTAAGATCTTGGATCGATGGAAAAGTCAATATCTTACTTAATTCTCAAATTTTGACAAAAAGGATTTATTATATAGCCACTTTCTATATCTTAAATCTTTAATAATGAGGTGTAAGTGGTCAGGGATTACCCTGAATAGAAGGAGAGGGAAGTCGACCCCTCTTTGATTGAACACTCATAATAAGGATTTTTAGGTAATCTACCTTTTCAGTGATTCTGTCAATACATCTCTCTATAGCGTCATACTTGAAGGGCCCTAAAAACTTTAAAAGTATTACTTACTTCGATACTGCCACTCTGCATATTTCAAAACTTTACCTGTACCGCTAAACCAATATATGGACTTTACCGTAGATTGTGGGAATGGAGCACGCGACCATCCTGAAGCAGAATGTAGCCGCCCACCTGTGTGCCACAATTTCAGTCATTGACCACTTCAGCAAGACCAGGTACAAATACTGTCATATATGTACACCACTAATACATGTACAACAAGTACCTTTAAGTCAAAGCTGAACCCTCATATATGCCGCACATAGACTTTGGGAAAAGCTTGTAAGCCGCACAGGGGTTATGAAAATTGCTACTAGTACCCTACTATGATAGCAAAATGCATTGTATAACCCACACGCTATATATGCGTGTTTGCTACCAAGATAAAGCTGGGCTTGATTTGCTGTGGCTTCTAGGTGAGAGTTTATGATTCTGAATTGTCTAAGGTAAATTCTAGGGTAGAAGCTCATACACGATTTAGAACTTTTTAGAAGAATACTACAATACCAAAATCGCCATAACTAGATTGCCCTGTTCGGCTTATCGGATTCTCCAAAGTAAGGGGTGAGGCTGATACATGCTTTGGTCTTTTATGCGAGAATTTGTAAACGGTAGTTATCATCAGAAAAATCAAAACAATTATACATGTACATTAGAAACTTAATTCTAATTCTGAAGTGTCTAGAGCTTAATAAGTTAGTAATTTTCTGCTATGCATTATCTATTCATGGTACTTTTTGTGTTTAGTGATGCTCCTCAACAAAGGTATTTGCCCCCTGCTACTTCCTAAGTACATCAAACGTTAAGTCTAGTGTATAAGCCGAACTCTCTTATAAGCTGCACCCCAAACTTTGGAGAATCCTAAAAGTTGCACACGGGGTTCAATTATGGCGACTTATTAAAGTACTTTGGTATGCTTCTAAGAATCCTAGTATAAGCCGTGTCCTATATAGGCATGTGGGATGTCAAATTAAAGCTGTATTTCATCTTAAATCTATATCTAATAAGCTCCTTTATTTCATCTGATATATGTTCATGCAATGTAGAATCAAGCATCCTCCTGAATCATTTGGTTTCAAGGGTACAGTCACTCAGTGTAAACTTGTATTGATAGATATAAGGATAAATACGGGTCTAAAAAGGCTTCCCTGTGGCACACCAAACTTTAGATTATTTTTGTCAGATTTTATGGCATTGAAAATGTTGTGATGCAATTGTTTGCCAGATCCACATATGAATAGTTATGTACCGGTAATCACATTGAATCTTCCTGTGATTGAAAGTATTTTCCAAAGGTCTAACTTTTTGTGATTAATGTATCAAAGGCCTTAGAAAGATCAAAGCAAATAAACATAGGCAGTATGGCATTTGTGTCACCTACATTCATTCACCTTGGCTCTCCCAAATGATGAAAACTGAGGTCAATTACCATGAATGCCAGAGCTTACAGAAAAAAACAAAAATCCATACTTATAAAGAGCAAGTGACAGGAGTATCTACCTGTGTAAGGAATCCTTTCTCATTTGTAAACCAAGCCCTGTTATTTCTGCATGAACAGAGCTGCTGGGGAGCGGTGGATGGTTACGTGTGACGAGACGGACACCCTCCATCCAATGATCGGGGTGGTAAGTCTACCGATTCTATATCTGAATTCTACGGTAGAGATTCTAGAGATTCTTATATCTGATGTCTATATCCCAAAATCTGCATTTCCTCAAGCTCACTTTGATATGAAAACTCAAAAAAGGCATTATAGAAAAGTATCGTAAGAAAATAATAAGGATCCATCAAGTTCGAGACTCAGCAGCGCCCTCATGATTTCTTTTTTTGAACAAATTCGAACTTTTATTTGGTCTAGGTTAAGTACATTCATAAAGGTAGGTTCCTGAGGTAGTTTTTTTACAGTACGACCAGACAAAGTCCATGGACAGCTGTGACCTCCCCCCTGATGTGGTAGACATACAGCATACCAAAGGCCTGTCCATCTCACACTTTGCCTATGTAGTGTGGGATGTAAAAGAACTGTTGTCTTATTAAAAGTGTAGAGACATGCTTTATATCTTTAGTCACCTCATACAACCGATCACAATCACTGATCTTGAAATGACCATAAATGTTAATTAGGGCGTAAAGCAACCCAACAACCAAGCACACTTATTATTGCTAAAATCTTCCCCAATGACTAATACCAAAATTTGTACTACACAGGAACTGGAGCGGGTAGTGAGCCGAACGGTTCTCAAACAGAACGAGTATTGTAAGGTGACAAACTGTGTCGACAAAGATGGCCGCCCACAGATGGGGCGCGTCGAGCTGCGGTGTGGGCCAGCCAGCTTCTTCCTCCATCCAGGTAGGAGCAAGTCTTATTTCATAATTTGTTTTTCAAGAACACCATGATTTAAAGTGCCTTTAATGATATAAAAAGAAATTATCTGTTGATACTGGGACTGCAACTGGAAAAGGAGAACAGATAGGCAAAGACCTAGAAGGGATCTCATGATGCTTACAGAATGTGTGCTTGTATAAGATCTACCTTCTTATTCCTTTTGTGATAGAGACAGAGGCCCTTTCAGAGTGATGCTGACGAATAAGTAAATTAAAGCTGATGACTTATGCACCCAAAAAGACAAAAAAACATTATATATATATGTTTGAAAAGTACCACTTTGTTTGTGCAGATGAACAGATGATGCACGGCATTGAACAAGCGTGTGTCCTACAGAAGGATGAGGCGGTCGTTTTACAGGCCGTGGAGCGCTTCACCGACAAGGTCGACTCAAGTAAGGAAACTGATGTATTCACATATATTCTTATCAACACAAGGGAGGCACAGTCTTGAAATAAAAGACCAGCGTGATATTAAGTGACTTTGAAATGAAATATCCTATGCATCCTTGTTGACTATGATTTGTAATTGGCATGAGAAGCTGGATGATGCAGATATGCCACTTTTCTACTTTTTATCTTTTACAGGAAACCCTACATTTTCCCTAGAAGAATTTCCTCATTGAATCATGTTACTACTATATAGAAAATTGTGTTTTATCGACCAATGTGTGGCATCTCTCTTGATACCTGGCAGGAACCGTTGTATAACGACCCCTTGTTATTGGTTATACAGAGGTACAAGTAGTGCGTGAGCCTGGAGCGCGGTGGATGGTGGCCGGTCCAACAGTCTACATCCCGCCAGTGGAGGTCAACATTCTCTCACAAAGGTCAGTTTGCAGGAGTATTGACATAAAGTAGACCAACAGGATTTTGTCACAGCAGGTTTATTTGTTGTGAAGTGGTGTGTACTAGAACATCATATATTTTGTAAGTACGAGATTGGGTTCTATTCAGTTATTAAAAACTATTTAGCACTACATCATGTAGTAAGTAGAATCCTAGAAATACGGTTCCAATTTCTTGCCAGAATACGGGAATTTGAGAATTTTATTGTACTGCATTCACTACATAAAATTGCACATTCTCCGCAATGTTTCCAATATAACATTTATCTTATTGACAACAATGTTAATAACGTGTGGCACTTTCTACTTGATATATGCAGTAAGGCGATTGCCTTGGCTCAAAATGAAGGCGTTTACATCAGGAACATTCAGACAGGCCAGGTAGGTTTCTCAATAAATGGCTATGTATTTGAAATATAGATCTCTCATTCACCTCAAACAATATAAGAAAATCTCATTAGGGGTAATCTGCAATATAATAAAACCTGGCATCGTCTAAATAGATATCCATATATGTAACCTGTGACTACTTTTTCAAACAAATAAACACATATTGTATTCTCGGCGTATAATCCATGCATCCATCGACCATACTAGGTCAGAGCAGTGATGGGACCCCAGGTCTATCTTCCTAATGAATTTGAAGAACCGTGGAAAAAGGAGCTTCCTCAACTCGTAGAGGACATGCTCAAGTGAGTTTAATTGAAAATAAAAGTAATGATCTAAAGCTGTTTAAACATGTGGGAAAATAATGGGAGGAACGTCCGTTAAGGTTGTTGTTTTTTGACCTATAGATCTGTGAGTTTCTCCCAACTCATGTGTAAAGTAATGATGCAAGTAAAACATAGAGGAACAATGTTGCAGCTTTGGTGTCTATAGTACCTGTTTGCCAAATCATGATAAAATAAGAAATCCGCTATCTACATGCAATAAGTCGGTATATACCGTCCCTAAGTCCTACCCTATAGAATATTTATGATAGACGACATCTCTCTATGTTTCAGACAAGGCGGTGGTATTGGTGATGAAGATATCCGGAAAATTGCATATTTTGAACAATCAATCGACCCTTCCGTTTTGAAGGTATGAGTTCATGTTTACTACAATATCCTTTGGTTAGCTATCGCAGATATCATCTATCTTTCAATATGTAATTCAAATGCGAAGCAACTTACAACGTACAGAGGAGTGATACATGGGCTTGACATTGTGGTACTGTATCCCTTTGAGTACCTCTTTTGAAATATAAAAAAAGGAAAAGTTTCGGGCTGGATTTCATTGAACCCAGCCCTTTGTCCACTCCTCAGTCTAAATGGTAACAAAAGTTCATCATGAGCCCTTAAAGGTGCCATACAATAAATGGAAATAGCAATTGTGCGGTAATTTATATGGAATAGTATACACTTGATAATGTTTCATGGTCATTGAAGATGCGGCATGTTGGTTTCAGGGTCGTGACAAGACGCGGGTGGTGACGTACCGCTGTCCTCACAACACGGCCTGCCAGGTGAGCCGTACTTACAGATTGTACAGAGCTGTTAGCCCTTTAAAGGCCGCATAGCGCTTTATGGTGCTATGTCCCTGGTCGTCATGTTCACGGGCCCTTGGAAGGCGCCATGTATAATAAATATAAATAGGAGATATGCATGAATACAGACCCAGCGAGACTACTCTCCAGGGCTGCATTCATGCACCGTGCCGACCCTTCGGTGTGTACAGAGGTGCCACCTTTCCTACTTATGTAGAAATTTCTACTTTTTGCAGGGATTTCTGTAATTGATTATGTATATTTCCCACAGAAAATTGACTGGAATTGTAAGTTTTCCTACGTTTTGTTAACGGCTTATTTGTATCAGTGTGTATCAATCGCGTAGGTTTGGCACAGTGCTTGAATGCAGCCCTGGCAAGTAACTCGACAGGGCTATAGTCAAGCATCACAATGACAAAGGGCATAATGCATTAAAGCACTATACGGCCATTAAAGGATTAAAGTGAATAAATATGTTGAATAATCACTGGAAGATAAGTGATAAACAGCAATGCCTCTTTGAATTTAATTTAAAACAAACTAACCTACCGGTAATTACTGGACATCGATTCTCTGTCTCTTTGTAGCTCTATAGTGATCGATGCCCAGTTTTATACTTCAGACCAGTGGCTCATTTTGGCTGTTTTTCGCCTCACAGATTGCTCCTAGCGCAAAATCCTGACTAGGTGTCAATATATTCTCTATGCCAATGTGTAATATGAGGGTAGAAAACACTGGAACCTCAGTTAGAAAAAATCCTACTGAACAGTTTTTGAGAAAATTAGGGTTTTGTTGCCCTTTTTTGCTGTTTTTAGTACATTTCCTACATAACCCGTGAACGCCAGCATTTCTCAATTTTCAGGTATTTAGAATTAGAATTTGACATTTTTTTATTCGCAGTAGGATTCCTGAATACCGAGCCATTCTAGAAAAGCTATTCTTTGGAAAAAATACTTAGTATTTCTTGATGATTTTCGTTGCACAAATTTAGGTTGTAATATAAAAACTGCATTGTCATCCAATCAAAGTGTTTATGCACTGTTGAGGGTCACCCCCTCCCACCCTCTTCACTGTGCATTGAAGGAGAACAGGCAGGGGAGGTACACGTGTCTGTATATAGCTGTTGACCTGGGTGCTGGGTGCATTTTTAATTTATGGGGTGCCAACTGTTCATGAAAGAAAATTCAAATAGATTTTTTTTTTTTTAGTATCAGATTAATGCAACTTCAAGTCGTGACAGCACTTAAAGCATTCTATTTGCATTAATATGAATGGTGGCCACCTTATGGGGTGCCAAATATTCATGAAAGAAAAATTGATAAGAATTTGTTTTTTATTAGCATTAAATTGATGCAACTACAATTCGAGATTGCATTTCAAGCATCGGGGCATTCAATGAATGGTAGTCATCTCAAATATATGGAGTGCCAACTGTTCATAAATAAAAAAAAGAATAGAATTAGTTTTTTTATTAGTATCAGATTAATGCAACTACAATTTGTGATTGCACTTAAAGCATTGTGGCATGCAATGACTGGTAGTCACCTTGAATGTATGGGGTGCCAACTGTTCATGAAAGAAAAAAAAGAAAGTTTTTTTTTTAAGAATCAAATTAATGCAACAGCAACTCAAGATTGCATTTAAGCATTATGGCATTCAATGATTGGTGGCCATCTTGAACCTATGGGGTGCCAACTCTTCATGAAAAAAAACAACTAAATTGGATGTTTTTAACAGTTTAAAATTAATGCAACTACATTTCAAGATTGCATTTAAAGCATTGTGGCATTCAATGAATGGTGGCCATCCTAAACCTATGGGGTGCCAACTGTGTTTGAAAAAGGTATCAAATAGAAATGTTCTTATATAGATATCAAATTAATGCAACTACAATTCTTCATTGCACTGAAAGCATTGTGGCATTTAGTAAATGGTAGCCATCTTGAATGGGTTGAATGAAGGAAAAATCAAATAGGATTTGTTTTTTTGATAGTATCAAATTAATGCAACTACAAGTCAAGATTGCATTTCAAGCATTGGGACATTCAATAAGTGATAGCCATCTTGAATCTATGGGATGCCAACTGTTCATGAAAGAAAAATAGAATAGATTTTTTTTTATTAGTATCAAACTACTGCAACTGCAATTAGAGATTACATTGAAAGCATGGTGGCATTCAATCAATGGTTGCAATCTTGAATTTCGAAATGAACATACACACAGACATATAGGCATGAACATGGTGTTCTCCTTCATATAGATATTCATGGATTTCTACTTCTAATAAATATAGCTTTCTGTTACATGGATGTCGATGTCCAGTTTTAGATATATATCCATATAGTGCATTGGAGTGCTATAATGTTGGACTGCTGTATATTTCTACCTAACAATGATAACTAACAATGAATCAATTTTTGATCCACATATTTCATATTTGGTCAAGTTATAGTACTTTGGTTGAACAAGCTGTTTTTAAGCCATGTTTCTGTCTAAACTCCAGGTGTTAAACCACCTCACCAAGACGGCTAGAGTCATATACGGACCGGACCTGGTCCTGCTCGGTCCCTATGAGAACTTCAACATACTCAGTCTCAGTGGTGAGTAATTTTTAATTTAGGGAGTGATCATTTATTATCAACAGGGGGGGGGGGGGTCAAAAAAATTTGGACCCCTTGACCGGTGGGGGGCAAAAAAATTTGGATCCCTCTGGGAGGGGGGGCAAAAAAATTTAACCTGTTTTGAGCCAAAAAGCCCGCGCGTTACTATGCTTCAAAGGGCCCGCGCGCGAGCCGATTTTTCACCCTAAGGGGGGGGGGTAAAAAAATTTGACCCCTTGACCGGGGGGGGGGGGGTAAACAATTTCGCACGCTCCGCGCGGAAACCCACCACCCCCCCCCCCTGTTGTTAAAAAATGATCACTCCCTTATGAGGGTAAAAGTTTTTTTGTTTTTTTCGTTATGTATTTCTCTTAACACTTTTATTTTAAAGAGAAAAAAAATCGATATATACCGTAGTGCTTTCCAGTATCAGCACGATGCTAAGACTCGGACCTGTCATTGCTTAAGAGATGTAGTGAAGATAATCTATATGTACATATTTGAATATACCCACATATGCTGTAATGTGAATATGTCAATATTCTAGAGGAATACATATACCTGGTATATACGGGAAAATAGATGTACGCCAGCCTTGAAACATAGCAGTAACTATTGTTATTTCCCTCTTACAGCCGGTAAGCCCAAGAAGCAGAACGCCCTAAAGTCTCTGGCCCTGATGTTGGGGCCTGACTTTATCACAGACATCTTGGAGGTGGAGACCTCGGACCATGCCCGCCTCAGGGTCAAACTAGCCTTCAACAACCACTTTGAGGTAAGTCAGCTGTTAACCCTTTAAGGGAAGCATAGTGATATAACCCTTTAAAGGGAGCATAGTGTTTTAATATGCTATGCATTTATAGCCATGAAAGATGAATGCAGCCATGGCGAGTAACTCGCTAGTATAAGTCACCCACATTATTCTGACCCTTCTGGATTGAGACATTCCCGCCGTCCCGCGTTGGCACATCATGGTGACCAGTATTACTTCAAGGCGACATCCCAGTTTATGAAGACAGTCATACAAGTAGTTTGTGAAAAGAAAGACTTACATTTCCTTGGATACAGAGGCCGGATTGTATAAATTGAATCTAAAAAATTGTATTTGTCCACATACATTATTATGGGATACATGTAGGAGACAGTTTGATGTCTATGGCACAGCTTTATAGCACAGTATTTGCTGATTTCAGTACGACAAGGCCGATCCTGAATCCGGCAAGAAGATCTTCTCCGTACCAGACTTCATTGGATTCGCTTGCAGACAGATAGGTGAGTGATTTATTAAGTCTACTCACAAGTTACAAGCAAGAATGTGGTTCAAGTTCTGTGTCGAGTTAGAGACATACTAGGTACTTTACACCCTTATCTATTGTAAAATTATCTCATCAATAAAATAGAATTAAAAATGATTGACATGTACAAGAGTCTTAATTGAATTTAAATGGAGGTAGATGTATATCTATTCTGAGAAATCTTTTCATTTTCAATCTCCTGGATGGTAATACTGACTCAAAATCATTAACCACGGCACTTTTCTTCTAGGAAGTCGCATTCGTGGAGCGGTTGCTCAGATTTGTTTCGATGAATTCCATCGACACTCAGCACAGGCCATTATGGCCGCGGTTTTCGGTATCGATGAGAATCTACAAGTCGGCAAGCGGCTTGTCTTCCCATCCAACAACATGGTATGTAAATTATTCAATTCAATTCAAATCCCCTTTATTTATCCCTTTATTTATCCCTTTATTTATCCCTTTATTTATCCCTTTATTTATCCCTTTATTTATCCCTTTATTTATCCCTTTATTTATCCCTTTATTTATCCCTTTATTTATCCCTTTATTTATCCCTTTATTTATCCCTTTATTTATCCCTTTATTTATCCCTTTATTTATCCCTTTATTTATCCCTTTATTTATCCCTTTATTTATCCCTTTATTTATCCTTAAGGACGTGGTTAGTCCCTGTTATCACAAATCCAACAGGTGATACAGTTTAGTGCATTTCAAGTACTCCTAGACTTAACCCTTTAAGGACGGCATCACATCTCAAGGTTTCATGTATGTTCATTTGACTTGTCCGAATGATGCCCCGGAAATAGTACCATGCAGAGAGTTACTCGCCAACCCAGCATTTCCAATACAAGCATAAATACATACCGCTAAACCAGTGCTGGAGTCAATAATTGGTCAAATACAACCCTGAAAGTCCTGGATAGTACTTTAGATGCAGTATGCACTTTCTCGCCATGCATTAAGGTATGGCATGATGCAGTAATGCAGCCCTGGGGAGTAGACTTATTGCCAGGGCTGGATTCATGTATCATGACGCCCAAAGGCATAGCACATTAATGTGCTGAGCGGCCCTTATAGAAAGAGATAACTGATGTCACCGTTGTTGCTCCCACAGGTGGTGACAGGTATAGATGTACAGAGTATAGAACCAGTGGACCTCAAGATGAGGGACAGTCTCATGAAGTCCATCCAGATGGCCATCGAGATATCCACACTGTAAGTAAGGTTTATCACTCAAGACAATTCCTGACCTCAACTGTAAAGTGAAAGGAAAACACTTAGTATGATACTGGACAAATTGAGCTACAAGTTGCCAATTGTAAAATAAAAGTCACTGACAAATGAGTAGAGTGTGACTACAAAGAGAGAATAATATTGAGAATATTTTGTATTGCGTAGGATCTGGTTGCAAGAAGTTCGATAATCCTCTAATATTAAATCTGAAGTGCAAATGATTAAATGCTATTCAGAAATGCTACCTTTCCGGCTTTTATAGGCATTGTTGCTTTTTACGGGGAGATTTCCATTGTAAACTATATCAATTTCCCAAGGATATGTTTTGTCAATCAGGGAAATGCATATCTTTCAATTTTAATGTTGAGAATTGTTTTTCTACAGTGCGATAGAGCAGGGTGCGCATAACGATGCCAAGCGCTTGGAGCAAAAGGCGAGAGGTCAGTTGGAGCGGGCGAAACTGTCGAGTGAGAAAGAAGCAGAGACGGAGCGGTCCAAACTGCTGGAGCTGCAGGCCCTGACTGCGGCCGTAGAGTCTACGGGGCAGGCTGTGGCAGAGGCACAGGCCAAGAAGGAGGCCATGTACATAGAGTACCAGAGCCACATCGTTAGTGAGTACACCACATTGGTATTGGGGCCATTTTGATGTGACAAGGTGCTGTAATTGAGGGTCCCTCTCGGTATACACACTACCCATAATGGGTGCTGTGTATACTGAGAGAGATGTCGGGATGTTCGGCCTTTAATAGGCTCCATACTTTTATCAATAGAATCAGGTCCATCAGATATGCAACGTTTCTTATTTTTGTAGGAATTGCTACTTGTTGCTTGGGATTTTCATATTTAATTATGAGTTTGAGTTTAGATTTTTATTGGCATTGATAATTCGTAGCTATACAGACGTTTTTCAATAAATGCCAAGATATTGATGTGATATTACCACGTTGTTCATGACATAGTGACATTTTAAGTACTTAGTCAGTTCATTACAGATAGCGATAGTGATAAAGCACCTATCTGGGCCAAAGTCAAGTATTAGTCATTTAGACTTATAGTTTTCGCTATAGACGTATACTGTTAATTATATGACTAGTCGTTCCAGTGGTCTCAGATCCGCCGGGGTCAAGCTGTTGACGAAGATGTCTTTGGTGGCACTCTTCTGCTTGTGCGCAGTCAGTCTGTCCCAGAGTCTGGATCCGCGGTATTCTGGACTGTTGATGTAGCAAGTCTTGATGGGTCGCCTTAGTTTGAACCTGGCCTTAATGTTTCCGCGAAGTAACCTTGTAGGCTGAAGCAGATTGTCTTTGACTTTCGCGCGCCGAAACATGAAGATCAGTATTTGTCTATTCCTCCGGACATGGAGTTTCTCCAAGGCAGCGTCATCATGTAGAGCATCCACATTAGCCTCTCGTGCATCATGGATGTTATTGACGATCCTCAGACAATCATTTTGTAAGACTTGTAGCTTCTTTACCGCCCATACCGGACCACTGTCTAGTAGTAGAGGGCAGTATTCCAGACAGGGCAGCACCATGGTTTTGTAGATCATCATGGTTGTTGCCTTGTCGGTCTCCTTCCTCGTATTCCACAGTTGAGTGAACTTCCCTCTTACTGTGCCTATTACCTTCTGTAAGTGTTGACAGAAGGATAGGTGACGGTCCACGACTACACCTAGGTAGTTGAAAGATTTTACAATTTCTAGGTACGTGCCGTTCAATTGAATACCGAGGTTAGCGGTATCAACAGGTGACGTAGAAGGGTATATCCAGAGCACCTTGGTTTTATCCTCGTTTATTGTCAGTTGGTTTTTTGCACTCCATGTGCCGACTGACACGGTATCTCCCTGTAATAGTTGCTGGACTCTCACTGGTGTATTTGAAGAGCAGACTAGGGCTAGATCGTCAGCGTAGATGTATCCTTTAGTGTTCTGGATAGCGTCTGCGACTTCATTGACGTACAGCAGGAACAGCAGGGGCCCCAGGACGGATCCCTGGGGTACCCCGCAGGTGATGGGCTCGGTTGGTGAATCGATGTTGTTTGCTGTTGTATACTGTGATCGGGCCTGCAAGTAACTCCTGGTCCATTTAAGTGTGTCACCGACAATCCCGAATTTGGACATCTTTGAGAACAGTATGGAGTGGTTAACAGTGTCGAAAGCCTTGCGGAGGTCGACAAATACGACAGCCGCAGGCATGCTGTTGTTCATTGATTCCAGAAGATCCTTGGTCAAGTGGAATATGGCATCGTTGGTACTACGGCCTGGGATAAATCCGTATTGGTGTTTTGACATGTGGTTTCTACTGATCATGTGCTCCATGATCCTGGTATGTAGTACTTTCTCACAGATCTTTGAACAGCTGTTTAGAAGACACACTGGTCTCCAATTGCCCACGAGCTCCAGGTTGCCGGCCTTGGGCAGAGGTACTATTCTCCCAATCTTCCAATCTGGTGGGAAGTCCGCCTCCTGCATACTGTAGTTTATAATCCTTCTGATTACTGATGGCATACAGGAGAGTCCGTCCTTCAGTACGTTTGTACGCACATGTTTCATTCCCGATGACTTAATTGTATTTATTCTTTTCACCAGTTTGCTGATTTCATTATCGTCTGATGGATGTAGTACGAGCTGGTCTGCCAACGGAACTTGGATCTGGTCTTGTACATTTGGTGGTTGTGGGTTGAATTTTTCAGCAAGTTTCAAACCTATGGTGCTGTAGAAGTGATTTACATAGGCAGATGTTTCATCTTGTGGGATCCTCACACCCTCAGCATTCTTTAGTGACATTTGTTGGTCCGGTCGGTCCCCGTCCCACAGTTCTTTTAAGACTGCCCAAAATTGCCGAGGGTCATCCTTGTATTTCATCAGGTCTTCTAGGATGAGTGCCTTTCTGTTGGCTAGTGCAGTGGCCTCAATGGATTTCATTAGGCGTCTGGCCTTTGCAGTGTGTCGGTTGTAAAGACCTCGTGGGATGTAGCGCGCCTCCCTTAAAGCTTTCCTTCGCTGTCTCACTAACTTCATGTCATTCTCTTTGAATACTGGACGCTTGGTGTCAGGTACCGAGAAGGTCTTCACCGGGTGGAATTCGTCCAGATATTTCACTAGTGCATCCAGTAGGATGTTGTATGCTTCACTGGTTGTTGTTGGGTCGTCCAGCGCACTCCAGTCTGTCTCCATAATGTGAGCTTTTAGTGACTCTTTGTTGTAGTGTTTGTAAGAGCGGCCGGTGATTATTTTCTTCATTTTACGTGTTGGCATTTGCTTCTTAATAACATACACGGGCATATGGTCACTAGGGCTATCATTGACGATCCCATTTTGGGATACCTTGTCACAGTTTGTGTATACATGATCGAGGATAGATGCTCCTCTCGGGTGGTAGTGAGTATACCCAGTTTGTAGGTATTTCAATTTTGCTTTGCGGAGGAAACTGGTCATGTAACGGTACTTTACGGTGTGGTGGTACAGGGTGTTAACGTTCATATCTCCTAAAATCCAGACTTCCTTATTGCTGATCATTGGTAGTTGTAACATGGCGAGTAGTTGTTTATACGCCTCTTTGGTATTGCCCCGCGGGGGTTTGTAGGCTGTAATGACAACTCTGTACCTCTGGCCTGGGGTCTTGGTGATCAGGCCAATTGTTTCTAGATGTCTGGAGGTGACAGTGAGTTCAGGACAGCGCGTTGTGTATGGTGCATGTCTATTGTCGACGTAGCATGCCACCCCGCCGCCTTTGATCCCTCTTGGATTTGGTCTGTCATTACGGTATAGTTTCATATGTGGCAGACTGACATCAGTTGAGCGTGTGCTGCGGTGGAGCCACGACTCGGTAATGCACAGGTAGTCACTGCCCCTGTACAACTTTCGAAGTTGTTTGACTTTGCCTTTCAAACTATGTGTGTTCAGTGTTACTAGTATAAGCCCCTTGGCTTTAGAAACAGATTCAAACGATCTGTAGTGCATACTGACGGGTATTGCAGATCCGGTCCTTGACTGTTGTAGTAAACTATTGGTGTTTCTCAATGCATAGCTTAGGCCCCAGGCGCTCGTATTTTGAGGGCGTAGGGGTAGATGTGGATGTCGCCTGATTAGGCAGTCTCCAAACCGGATATTGTTGTAGCTAGCTGACAACAGTAGGGTCACACATAAAGCAGAGAAGAATATCATTACTTGATATGTGTGAGCCTTACATTTGTTACACAAACATTTAATGAAGAACAGTTTCACGCTAATGGCACTCCTATATTTATAGGTGCTCACTGTTTTGAGTGTCAAATAAAAATTTCCTTAAAGGCTCTAAGGTACTACAAAGTTCCGTAGTTAGCGTATGAGATTTTATAAATGTCGTCAGGTGTTGACCTTATATAGTAGAATGGCACTCCTTAAAATGAAGGTGCTCTCCAATTATGGTTTTGTGCTCGTGAATGCAAGAAAGGGGCTACAAAGTTCTGTAGTATCAATTAATAAGTGTCAGGTAGTTTGCGATGCTAGTCAGTTTTAACAAGGCTTCTCCTGTTCACTCGACGATCACTGGCGGTCCTTCAGCACTGGTGATGTGGCCAGTGGGGGGAACGTCATGACCCAGGGTGCACGTGTTTGGTTTCGACAACTTGTTTTGTTTCTTGGTTACCTTGGTTACCTCGGGGTGAGCCAAATACTGGGGGTGGGCATAGCCCATTCAGTGCTGTGGAGTAACTTCTGTAGTGGCTTTCTAAGGTAGTAACTTTTGAGCAGTAACCGTGAGGTGTTGTTCCGGATTGTACATACTAGTGCACTAACCAGATTGTACACAAATAATCCTTTGACATTGTATGCGTCTGAATAGACATTTGAACGCGTGACACCAAGTTAAACGGTTACCCGTTCGTTGGCATTCACATTCCTCATCTCCCATATTCAATTATGGTTTAACGTGGAAGGGCGTAAACAGTTCATGTAGAGAACATTATTTCCATTAATATAAATATTTACACACAAATATGTACACAGTTCCTCTCCTTCATATTGGACTTTCATATTGGACTTTTTTTAGAGGTAGGGCCTCCAATGATATTGATCTTCCGGTGGATCGTATTGGAAGCTATGGATAATATTGTTGGTTGATAGGCCTTTTCCATGCAATGCTCCAGGGTCTAGAGGCTCTTTAACATACTGAGAGATAAAATAATCTAACAATGTTAATTTCCCATAGATAATTGACAATGATCAGAAGATTTCCTGCATTGTGTTGACAATTTAGTGGCAGCTCTGGTCTAGGCATGAAAGGAGACGATGACATTTTGAATTGTACCAAATATTTTCTAAAGCATATAAATACTTTTGAATAAAAACACTGTAAATACCCATGATGTATCGTTCTAGGTGCTACCTTGAAGGCTGAGGCTGAGAAGATTGAACACCAATGTCAAATGGAACTGAAGAAGAATGTAAGTGGTGGCTATCCCAAAGGTTATATACGCGGGTATTTTTGATACAGTAATTATGTATACAGGGTTACAATCAAGCTATATCACAACCTGTACTAACGCACCTTTGAACATTGCATGCTCGCTCTACTTTGAAGTAAGACATACTTAATGTCCCCGTATACGTCATGTGACCATCACTTAATTTCCATTTTTGTTTTTCACATAGGCTCAGGCACTGGAAATCGAGTACACGAAGGCTAGAAACATGATGGAAATACACAAAGAAAAGGAAACTACTGCCATTGAGGTAAGTGTCCACTGATAGGCTCTTTCACATAACTTTTTATACTCACGTAATGTTGTGGAAAAATAAGTACTGGTATAATGCAATCATAGAACATAATTTTGCTTATGATTATTACAGATCAAGAAATTCGAGGACCAGATTGGAACCTTGGGAAGGGATACCATCAAAGCCATTGCCACAGCTGGGCCGGATCACCAGGTGAGGAAAACATATATATATAACATTTACCGTAAATTCCCATGTATAACCGGTGGGTTCCCTGTCGCAACAACGGAAGTTGCTTTGCGACACAGGAGAGTCGCAAGGTACCAGCGGAACACTTCCGTTCGCGCATGCGTCAAGGCTGGACGCTTCGGGAGCAAGAGCAGCGACGAAATGGTGAGTTTTGTATGTTTTTGACATATTTCAACCTTATTTGTCGCTATATTTGTTATATTGTCGCTTTTAGAGGCTTTGGGGACGATTTGTCGCACAGGAGGATCTTTTCATCGACTTTGAGCGCTAAATTTGAAGCCAATGCGACAAATACACATATTATCGCTCACCGGCGTGGCCGAGGTTCAATTTTAGCGCTAGACTCGTTGGTTTCCCAAATCGTCTTCTCTACTTGCCTCTAATTGCGTTTATTTGTGGCTATATTGGAGGCAACAGGGTGTATTGGTGGCTAAGGAAATTGTCATCCATAATTTAGAAATTTAGAAAATTGTCATCCAAAAATATCTAAATATTTTCAATGTCATCACTGTCACACTGCTGTCAATTTTGACAGTGGCAATTCAGGATGACACCAACTTCTAAAAAAGACCAATACACCTATTTGCCTCCAATGCTTACTGTGTAAGGGTGCCTGGTGTTAACCAGCACTTTCTATTTATTTAGAAGTTACACTTGGGCTTTTTCATGCTTCTGTCTGTAAGGGGTGAACCTTAATGGCTCTGCTATGCATCCTGATGGATATTCAGGCAACCAGACAAGGTGACAACTCATTACTTTCAAGCAGAATTAGCTTTAACCTGTATGTGGACTGGAAAGTTACCAAGACACATACCTTATGCCCAAATTTTTCACAAATTTGGAGAAATAGCTCTTAGACTATTTTCAAGGAATACCTATTTTAGGTATTTGTTGGGTTGCCCTGTTTACACAAAAAGCTTAACCCAGTGCCATGGGGCAAGGTTACTAAGGCTTCTGCTATGATTTCTGATGAAATTTAGGCAGTTTTACTCCATATGCCTTCACCTGTTTAGGTGACAGAAGAAATGTTGAGTGTGTACAGGAAAGTTATTTACACTAGCACCTTCTAACCAGGAAGGGTGCTACTGCTATGAGCAGTTGTTCCTCCGAGTGTTGTCTAGCCAAGCTGGTAGATGACTAAACTTGTTGATCCGCAGAGGTCTGTAGAGGAAGTGTATGATCACAGTGACACTAAGAAAGCACCACCACTGTAGTGTATACAGGTGAGATGCTTCACTGATTATTTGTGTT
Source organism: Harmothoe impar (assembly GCA_947462335.1). NCBI lineage: Eukaryota > Metazoa > Annelida > Polychaeta > Phyllodocida > Polynoidae > Harmothoe > Harmothoe impar. The sequence continues at coordinate 24,830,479 of OX381707.1, forward strand.
TTAATCAGTTTCACTCCCAGTCTTACTCAGGCCAAGTAGGTTGAGTAATTGTAGACCACTTCTAGGTCATAGAGAGTGTGTCACCCCACTGTGTGAGATGCAGTGTCCTGAGAGCCGCTGTCGTCGTGAGACGCAGGCTTTGCCGCTTTCGTTGTGAGACGCAGGCGCTGCCGCTCTCATCCTGAGACACAGGCGCTGCCGCTCTCGTCCTGAGACGCAGGCGCTGCCGCTCTCGTCGGGAGACGCAGGCGCTGCCGATCTCGTCGGGAGACGCAGGCGCTGTCGCTCTCGCCCTGAGACGCAGGCGCTGCCGCTCTCGCCCTGAGACGCAGGCGCTGCCGCTCTCGCCCTGAGACGCAGGCGCTGCCGCTCTCGCCCTGAGACGCAGGCGCTGCCGCTCTCGCCCTGAGACGCAGGCGCTGCCGCTCTCGCCCTGAGACGCAGGCGCTGCCGCTCTCGCCCTGAGACGCAGGCGCTGCCGCTCTCGCCCTGAGACGCAGGCGCTGCCGCTCTCGCCGTGAGACGCAGGCGCTGCCGCTATCGCCGTGAGACGCAGGCGCTGCCGCTATCGCCGTGAGACGCAGGCGCTGCCGCTATCGCCGTGAGACGCAGGCGCTGCCGCTATCGTCAGGAGACGCAGGCGCTGTCGCTCTCGCCCTGAGACGCAGGCGCTGCCGCTCTCGTCGTGAGACTCAGGCGCTGCCGCCCTCGTCGTGAGACTCAGGCGCTGCCGCCCTCGTCGTGAGACGCAGGCGTTGCCGCTCTCGTCGGGAGACGCAGGCGCTGCCGATCTCGTCGGGAGACGCAGGCGCTGCCGCTATCGTCGTGAGACGCAGGCGCTGCCGCTATCGTCGTGAGACGCAGGCGCTGCTGCTATCGTCAGGAGACGCAGGCGCTGTCGCTCTCGCCCTGAGACGCAGGCGCTGCCGCTCTCGTCGTGAGACTCAGGCGCTGCCGCCCTCGTCGTGAGACTCAGGCGCTGCCGCCCTCGTCGTGAGACTCAGGCGCTGCCGCCCTCGTCGTGAGACGCAGGCGTTGCCGCTCTCGTCGTGAGACGCAGGCGTTGCCGCTCTCGTCGGGAGACGCAGGCGCTGCCGATCTCGTCGGGAGACGCAGGCGCTGCCGCTCTCGTCGGGAGACGCAAGCGCTGCCGCTCTGGCCCTGAGATGCAGAAGCTGCAGCTCTCGCCCTGAGACACAGGAGTTGTCGCTCTCGTCGTGAGACGCAGGCGCACCCGCTCTCGTCGTGAGACGCAAGCGCTGCCGCTCTGGCCCTGAGATGCAGAAGCTGCAGCTCTCGCCCTGAGACACAGGAGTTGTCGCTCTCGTCGTGAGACGCAGGCGCACCCGCTCTCGTCGTGAGACGCAGGCGCTGCCGCTCTCGTCGTGAGACGCAGGCGCTGCCGCTCTCGTCGTGAGACGCAGGCGCTGCCGCTCTCTTCGTGAGACGCAGGCGCTGCCGCTCTCGCCCTGAGCCGCAGGCGCTGTCGCTCTCGCCCTGAGACGCAGGCGCTGCCGCTCTCGTCCTGAGACGCAGGCGTTGCCGCTCCCGGTGTGAGGTGCAGGCGTTGCTGTTCCCTGTGTCATACTTTTGATGTAGACGCAGTTACTCTAGTTCTAGACACAGCCGCTGGCACTCTCGTAGGCTTACTCGGGCAAAGCAGGTCGAGTAATTGTACTGATTGGCCACTTCTAGGTCCACTAGTGGCGAGACGCAGGCGTCGCCACCTGTCGCTGTGAGACATAAGCATTGATTGCCGCTCTCGCTGTGAAACACAAGCGTTGGTTGCCACTCTCACTGTGAGGCACAAGCGTTGGTTGTCGCTCTCGCTGTGAGACGCAGGCGTCGAAACTCTCCGTGTGAGACGGAGGCCTTGCTGTCTCAGTGTGTGAAGCAGGTGTTGCCGCTCTCGCTGGGAGACGCAGGGCTTGCTGCTCTACATGTGTGACACGCTCTCGCTGGGAGACTCAGGCGTTGCCGCTCTCGCTCTGAGAGGCACATGTTGCTGCTCTCGATGTGAGCTTTCGTCATAAAAGCTGGCGCTCATGCGTAGACGCAGACGCTGGTGCTCTCGACACAGGCACTCTCGTCACCGAGGCTGGCGCTCTCATCGTAGACATAGGCACTGGCGTATCGTCGGAGACACTGACGCCCTCGTCGTAGACGCTGGGGCTCTCGTTGGAGACGCTGGGGCTCTCGTCGGAGATGCTGGGGCCCTCGTCTTAGACGCAGGGGCTCTCGTCTTAGACGCAGATGCTAGCGCTCTTGTCTTAGACGCAGACGCTGGCGCTCTTGTTAAAGATGCAGACACTGGAGCTCTTGTCATAGATGCAGACGCTGGCGCTCTCGATGCAGATGCTGGCGCTCTCGACCCAGACGTTGGCACTCGACGCAGACGCTGGCGCTCTCATTGTATGGAGACGCTGGTGCTCTCGCCGTAGATGCAGACGCTGGCGCTCTAGTCATAGACGCAGACGCTGGCGCTCTCGTTGTAGATGCAGACGCTGGCGCTCTCAATGCAGACGCTGGCGCTCTCGTCGCAGACGCTGGCGCTCTCATCATAGACGCAGACGCTGGGGCTCGAGTCGTAGATGCTGACACTGGCGCTCGCGTCATAGATGCAGATGCTGGCGCTTTCGTTGTAGATGAAAATGCTGCCGCACTCATTGTAGATGCAGACGCTGGCACTCTCGTCATAGACGTAAATGCAGATGCTGCCGCTCTCGTCATAGACGTAAACACAGATGCTGGCGCTCTCGTCATAGACATAAATGGGTGAGATGCAGACTTTGCTGCCCTTGTCATGAGACTTAGGTGTTGCCGCTCTGGTGAGAGGCAGATGTTGCCGTTCTCGTCATGAGGCACAGACGTTGCCACTCTCGTAGTTAGACGCAGACTTTTCTGCTCTCGTGATGAGACGCAGACGTTGCCGCTCTTGTCGTGAGACACAGACGCTGGCACGCTTATCACAGCTGTCAATGCCGGAGCTCTTACCGCAGACTTTGTTTCTTGTTATGGATGTACCTTACATGCAGGAGCTCGTCTTAGACACAGAACGCTGGCGCTCTCGATGTAGATGCTGGCACTTATGGCTTGGACACTCGCGCTCTTGATACAGAGACTGTCACTCTTGTCATAGACGTAGACGCTGGAGCTATTGCCCTAGAAATTGAAGCTATCGCTCTCATCGTAGAAACTAATGCTATCACACTCATCCTGGGCCCAGGCGTTTTTGTTGCTGACACAGCTGCTGGTGTTCTCGTAGACGTAGATGCAGACGCTCTTTTTTGCTAAGGCTGGCTCTCATAGGCGTAGATGCTGGTGCTCTCATAGTAGGTGCTGCCGCTCTTGTCGTTGACATTGGTGCTCCCATCGCTGATGCAGTCGCTGGTGTCTCAGTAGATGTGGACACAGACTCAAATGCAAATGTTGGTGCTCTCGTCGCAGACGCTGGTGCACTCGACGTAGGCAGAGAACCTGGCGCTTTCAGCGTAGACACAGATGCTGGCAGCTTGATGTAGACGCAGCTGCTGGCTCTCTTTTGTAGATGGACACTAGCGTGTTGGGCAGACGCTGTCGCTCTGATCGTAGATGTTACTCTGGTCGTAGACTTTTGTTACTCGTTTTAGACGCGGATGCTGGTGCTCTCGCCTAGAGGTTGCTACTGTTATGAGCAGTTGTTCAACCAAGTTTGTCTAATAAAGATAGTAGAAGACTACTAACCTTGTTGACGTTATGCTTTGGTGCATACGTCATAGACGCTGACGTCAGCGCTGACGTCATTGGTGCTCAAGCCATAGGTGCAGCTGCTGGCGACCATGTCTTTGACAGTGGTTGGCAATTACGTCTTATACCCAGCCGCTGGGGCTTGCTTATTAGATGCAGTCATTGGTTGTGGCTCACATTGGAGGCAACAGGGTGTATTGGTCAGTCAGAGGATTTGCCATCCAATTTTGAAATTTTGCGAAATTTTCGTCCAAAAATTTGATTTTTTTGATGTCATCACTGTCAATGCTGCTGTCATCTTTGACATTGCAAAACTGGATGACTTTGACTTCAAAACCAACCAATACATTTGCCTCCAATTATTAGGGATTTTGAAGTTTACATTAGGCTCTTGACATAGATGCTGGCACTCTTGTCATGGACGCAGGTGCTGAGACTCTCATCATGGACGCTTATGCTGGCGCTCTCGTCATAGATGTCGATGCTGGTGCTCTCTTTGTAGGCGCAGAGGCTGGTGCTCTCCATGTAGGGGGTTAGGCAGGCGATCAAGTCATAGGTGAGGCTGGCGCTCTCATGATAGATGCTGAGGCTCACGTTGTAGACGCTGGCACTCTCAACATAGACGATGATGCTGGGGTTGAAGATACAGGTGCTGACACTATCTTAGGTGCTGCCGCTCTCAATGTAGATGCAGCTACTGACGTCATCGTCATGGACGCTAATACTGACGCTCTCTTCATAGATGCTGGAGCTGAAGTTGTAGACACCATATCTGGCTCATGTGGTTGACACCCGCTGGCGCTCGTCTTGGTTGAAGACACAATGGCTGCCGGCCATAATATTTGCCCAGATGTATTTGGGCCTTAAGACATAGACATTTTGCTGGTGCTCACATAGAAGATATACCTGCTGGTACTCTTGTCATGGACGCAGCTGCTAGGGTCTCGTCATCATAGATGCAGCTACTGGGCCTCGTTATCCTACATGCAGTTGCTGGCACTCTCGTCATAGGAGATGCAAATGATGATGCCCTCTTCATAGGAGACGCAGCCGCTGATGCTCTTATCGTCACAGACGCAACCACTGGCGCTCTTATCATCAGAGATACAGTTACTGGCGCTCTCGTAGTAGACACAGCCGCTGGCGCTCTCTGCTGGCTCACGGCTATTTGTGTTTATTGGCTGGAGGGAGACTCGGTGTTTCTACTGCTGTACTGCTTTGCCATGGATCTTGGAAAGGTGCCAAGACCATGGCGAAGCATTACAACAAACCGATTTCAGACCCCAAGCCTCCAAAGACTCTGGCCAGGATGCTCTTGGAGGACACCATAGAGTGACTGGGTTTAAACTGATGATGATTACTGAGGAACTGCATCTGCAAGGGGTGTTTAGGCCTCCCCTGCTTTTCTTTTGGGGCTGACCCTCCTATTAGCATTATAACTGCTACTATATCTCATATAAGTTACATACTGGGAGCAATTTTATGCTCATGCCTCCACCGAGTATGGTGCTAGATAAAACTACTAGTTTATTTTGTTGGCCACTGCCAGAGCCACTCCGTTACCTGTTATGATCTGACTTTTGTCAGGTTAATAAATACTGTCTAATTATCACCTATGTACCGAGTCACAGTGTTCTGTGGGACAGGGATAATTGATAATGAAATTGAAAATTTCTAATAGTTGCCCCGAGTCGCTAGGAGTGAACGCAGTGGATTGACTGCACTTTAAAATCTCCTGTGTCGCAAAGCAACTTCCGTTGTTGCGACAGGGAATATAAAATTAATCGAGCACTTACCTTAGGTTAGTGTGAAGATTAATTGTTGTTCCCTGAGCAGACAACGGTAAGTTGTCTGCAGCGTACACAGGCCCACCCTGCCTACCCTAGATGGAATTGGGGGTTTTAACTGGGCCAATACCAATCTACAACAAACCTAAAGACATAGACATAGAAGGGGGGTTTTTCCTGTGTACTTTTCAATTTACAGAAAATCCACTGCTCGCTTGCTCCGGAAGTGATCCGCTGGTACCTTGCGACTCTCCTGTGTACGCTGCAGACAACTTACCGTTGTCTGCTCAGGGAACAACAATTAATCTTCACACTAACCTAAGGTAAGTGCTCGATTAATTTTATATTACGGACCGTCGCGATAAAGCAATTTTCAGACCTCTGGTGCGGGTTATATGATCGCCCAAAGTCGGGGTGCGGATTATACGCGAGATGCAGGTTATACACGGAAACTTATGGTTTATTTTTATTTTTTTCATTAGGTCATTAGCAGTGATTGCATTGTGCGCGCAGGTACATGTACTAAGTCCATTGCCCCATATGGGTTATACATTTTATAACAATCTTGTACACATAAAAGACTTATCATTTATGCCTTTTATAATATTATTGACTTACTAAAGTAATTATTTGTACCTTCTTGCAGGTGGCCATGCTGAAGGGTCTTGGCCTGGAGAGTACTCTGATAACAGATGGTAACACACCGATAAACTTGTTCAACACTGTCAAAGGCCTTACACCAGTCTGAGAATGAAGCTAGTATCCAAACTCAACACTGTCAAAGGCCTCGGGACAATCCAACAACGGTAGAATGCACTCGGAATGAACCCACAACGTGAAGTTGAAGATTATGGAGCACTTAACACCATCGTAAAAGCCGATATATTCTGAGCTTTATATGTTTTCAGTTAAACCACAATCTGAAACCTTATTCAGTACATGTAATAATAGGTTTTGTAACAACGTCCAATTGACTACCGCACATGTACACAACGAAAGACACCCTAGTGTCTTTCAAGGAGCTTAATGCCCTAAGGTGATCACTGATATATTGCGTACAAACAAATTGCCATGTATTATGAGATACATGTATATCTGAAATATGTATTCCCTAACATTTATATTTAATCACATATGTAAATAAGAATTATTGCTTCATAGCTGGGTTAAAACCAAAAATGAAATATGGATAAATGTCACCATCAGGTCCTCTGGAAGGGCCAATTTAGAAGTCCCTCGAGATGAATGGGTTATCAGCTGATGACTAGTAGGTTTTGGTCTTAGATGTTTTCTCTTTGTGCCTTTGTAAGTAACATATGGGACATGCACTAGGAAAAAGGACCTTAGTGCACCCTGCAGTAAGGGCCCCTTTCGCAGATTGTGTCACATATCTTCATGGATAACCAGGGCCCCTCACTATATCAAGCATGTTTCCAGCAGTCAACAGTCTGCGAATCGCTTCCACACTGAAGTATACTGTAATGAGATACCTACTTATTTTGTAAGAAAAGTCATGGAGTCATAGTTCTAGTTCATTGCAGAATGTTAAGTATATTACTGATGTACACGCCTACCAATGGTTCGGCAGGCCAGTTACACGGGTTGTACGAGTATGGAGATGTAACTCCAGGCATGATTGTGTAGATGTACAATGTTAATGAAATGTTACGTGATAATTATGAAGCACTTGGTAGTCTACCCACCAGCTCTGGAAGAATGGATAAACATGGAGCAGGAATGCGTTTTGAGAGCCATTTATATGGGAGTAGAATTAATTGTAGTAATTATTTTGTTTCGGCAAATTTGTGATAATTCCAATGTCAAACAATGGGTAAACGATGCTTCCTAATATGATAAAACATGCATATCTGACATCATGTCATTTAATTTATTGTAGAAATGTGTTGAGATCCGCTTTAAACAGTAACATCCTGTGAATTGCAGAACAAATGGTCTTTCACTTAAAGCCGCAATAATCGTCCTAAATCTCTAATCTCTGTGATAATACGTTGTTATAACCGATATGCCAATGTTGAAGGTATATTATATACACACTGTAAAAGTGTCTTTTCTATCTGATAATATCATATTGAATATAATTTGTAATATATTAAAGTAGTGATGTCCATTGCACTGACGTGATTGCTTTCTATGTGATTGATAATAAAATGCATATTGATTACAACATTGCAGTTGTTCATTTACTGAACCCTTGTGGCCAATAAATGCATCCATATTAGTAGCAATTGCGTTCAGAATTATAGAATCAGGGAGAATGGGACACTGTTACATACATTAAAACTCTGCTTTCCTCTCAAATATGTCAAGTGGGTGAGGAAATCGACATTGAAAAAGACCCGTCAAAGAGAGAATGCACATGGGAACCTGGTACAAAGAGGTGCAAATTTGGTTCGTGAATTGCGATCTCAATATCCTATAAAACATAAACCAAGTGGCTTTTGTTTGCTCCCACAGACACAGTTCTATTGTTACTATGGTGCCCTCCTATAAAGCCCTGCGCAGTTCCGGAACTGTTGCACCATGTAGGAATTCTGATTTTGCGCAACCATGTCTGCGCAGTTCCGGAATTGTGCTAGTTCCGATATAGCGCCTGACATAATTATGTCCTATTCTTCTACCCTCCCTGATTGTCGTGTCCGAGCAGAGAGGCGCCAAACTGCTTACAACCAGTATGTAAGTACTCAGGTAGTCTATTCTTAGCGGGTGGTCATTTTACAGGGTATGGCAGCATAGTGCTTCAATGTATTTTGTATTATGTAAATGGTTTGTTTTCATGAATGAATGCATCCCTGGTGACTACTGTCCACTACTCGCCAGGGCTGCATTCAAGCATCATGCCTTCCCTTTGGGAGTATATCAAACCCATAGGGTCTGTATGATGCATGAATGCAGCACTGAGACGTAACTCACCAGGGCTGCATTCATGTTATCATAACGCAACCAATTTTGAGGGCATAATATGTGAATGCAGTATGCAGCCATTAAAGAGTTCATATGGATGTCACGTTTCATTCTTTTTTAAATTGTCCTGCATGACTGGAGACTGACCTCTTTTCTGAAATAATCATGTCGCAGTCCATGGTCTGTTTCCCCCACTTCATGGGGAGCCTGCGTAAGGGGGTGATCATTTTTAACAACAAGGGGGGGGGGATGATGGGTTTCTGCGCGGAGCATGCGAAATTTTTTACACCGAAATTGGGGTCGAAATTGTTTACCCCCCCTCCCCCCCGTTACGGGTCGAAAATTGGCTCGTGCGCGGGTCCTTTGAGGCATAGCAACGCGTGTGCGTTTTGGCTCAAAACAGGTTAAGTTTTTGACCCCCCCCCCCAAGAGTGGTCCAAATTTTTTCCATCCCCCCCCCCCCGGTCAAGGGGACCAAATTTGTTTGCCCCCCCCCCAACCCACCACACCTCCCCTCCTGTTGATAATAAATGATCACTCCCTATGGAGTATGGCGGATTGTGTCGTCGGTAGCGAAGTGGAAAGCTATTTCAAAATGGCTAATGGTGTTACCGGTTGGGAAAATACTGGTAAGAGTTAAGAACTGTTAGTTTTGTCAATGTAGCTGAGCAGTAGAAGCTGCTGTAATTTTGCAGTACAAATGTATATTGATGCAATAATGGCTGCTGGGGAGAGCACTCGTGAGGGGAAAGCACTCGTGAGGTATATCTGGCAAAAATGAACGAGGCGAAGCCGAGTTCATTATTAGACAGATATACCTCACAAGTGCTTTACCCACCAGCCATTAATGTGTTTATACCACCATTTCTTCAAAATATGTGGATATATAACGTATTAGGCCTACCTTTTTCAATTTTCCATTTTGTCTCCGAACGACTGGCACACTCACCGCTGAGCGCCATGATTTCGATCATCGTCCGGTCAATGCGTCTTGAATAACATGAAAATATGGCCAATTGAGACCATGTCAGGCTTTTTCATTCAATCCAGTACATAAATAGATATCCTTCTTGATGTTCCCGAGTAGAAATAGCATTTTAATTGCGTAAATTCCTCATATTTCGACATTTTGCGATCGATAACAGCCCGCCGGGAGTAGTAAACAAGGAGACAACATAGATCACGTGACCGGCTGACATCATGTCATTTAATTTATTGTAGAAATGTGTTGAGATCCGCTTTAAACAGTAACATCCTGTGAATTGCAGAACAAATGGTCTTTCACTTAAAGCCGCAATAATCGTCCTAAATCTCTTAATCTCTGTGATAATACGTTGTTATAACCGATATGTTAATGTTGAAGGTATATGATATACACACTGTAAAAGTGTATTTTCTATCTGATATATTGGAATAATTTGTAATATATTAAAGTAGTGATGTCCATTGCACCGACGTGGTTGCTTTCTATGTGATTGATAATAAAATGCATATTGATTATAACATTGCAGTTGTTCATTTACTGAACCCTTGTCACCAATAAATGCATCCATATTAGTAGCAATTGCGTTCAGAATTATAGAATCAGGGGGCATATTAGAGTATATGGAATATTCTTCTACCAGTATGTAAGTACCCAGGTAGTCTATTCTTAGCGGGTGGTCATTTTACAGGGTATGGCAGCATAGTGCTTCTATGTATTTTGTACCGGAAATACATGAGTTATTTAGCTAGGCATTATGTATACATGTACTAATGGTAACTGGGTGAGATATGGTTCATATAATATATGCCCTTTAGAGGTTGTCATTTTAATCACATGCAGAGTCTGTGTGTTCTGGAGATTATTGTAAGAGGTTCTCGTGTTTTTCACTCTTGTCAAATCTGTTTCAAAATATACAGCAGTCCAACATTATAGCACTGCAATGCACTATATGGATATATATCTAAAACTGGACATCGACATCCATGCCATGTTGCATTACCATAACTCGAATTACAGTAGTAGGTGTCAATATTGTGACGGTGCAGCACCCCTTAACGTAGGCCTACATACAGTAACCTGCAGCTGATCTGCTGCCATCTTGCATTACCATAACTCGAATTACAGTAGTAGGTGTCGACATTGTGTCCATATGATTAGAAACAATCAAGTACACTGCAAAAAAGGTGTTTAGATCCTAAACACAATCCTGCCCCGTATTTGTCCACACAATATGTTCCTAAACATGTTTAGATCAATAATATGTTTAGCTCAGTGCTTAGAAATTTATGTGTTTAAATCAATGTGTTTAGAAGAATGAAGTGTTTAGAATTCAAGAGTTTAGCATATTATTGTGTTTACATGTCAAGTGTTTAAGGGTGAAAGTGGTGTGTCTAGAGACATGTAGATTATCATAATGTTTAGATACTGATATTTGAATAGATTCCTAATTTATTTTATTCCCATATATATATGTGATGTCTCGAAGAGACTTCTAGCAGTCCCCCCCCCCCTATGAGCCAATGTACATGCATCACTATTTCACATAGGTCTCTACTTTAACATAGACACAACCTTGAATTCGTTGGACGAGGAAATGGTTCCCTACCACTACTCCTTCAGTACTAAATCAAGTAAGTCCCTCCAGCCCTTTTAAATGGATTAATGGGGCTCATGACCTCAATCTGTCACAGGGCTTTGCTTTGATTGGTCCACAGGAATTCAGGTCACATCCTGGTATTTTATTTTTCAAACTTTTCAAATTTACAACTTTTACTTTTCAAGATTGAAATTTTAAGTTGTGGATTTTGCAATCCTTTGTACCCACAAGGGGTATTTTGTTTAGTTTGAAATATTTCTAAAGTGGCTTTAGAAAAAATATAACCAATCATCAGTCCACTGTTTAGTTGAGTATGAGTACTGAGGAGTTTCAGCTGTTCACAGCTTCATCAGGTGTATTGCAGGGAAATACCATTTTATAAAATCTGTGTTTATAAAAATGATATTTTATTTACTTTTTGGTTTGGTTTGTTTTTAAACCAAATCCTACTCACTTTTTGTGACCTTTGTGAGTCTTGGTCATGGCTGTTGTTTACCAAGGGGAGGAGGGCCACACAGGGTGGGCCTGTAAAAAAGGTGGGTCTCCTTTTATAGGTCTTAGTGTTTGCTTGATTTAGTTCATTTGGGATAGCATTTAGGTATAGACTCTGGGATCAATCTATAATTGATATTACCCCTACTTAGTGTTATTTACTACAGGTGTCTGCTGCCAGGGGTGTTCTCAAAATTAAATTCTAAGAAGTTACCGGTACTTGTTAACCATGAGCGTAGCTTTAGTGCGGGGAAAAAATGACGTGGCCTTTGTGGGGCTGAGTCTAACCATAGCGATTTTCCATTATGTTCATCCCGGTTGGGACGAGCGTCTTCAACCGCTGTACCCATTTCCATTCTATCGTCTTTCTGAGTTTGTTGGCTCGTTTCGACAGGGGGTGTTCGTAAATGAACTCCAAGATGTAGACTTTCATGTCTCGGTCTTTTTTGTGACCTGGTCTGTTGAAGTGGTATGCCACCTCACTCTTCTCATATCTCTTGTGCTCGATGTCTGCTATGTGTTCTGAAATGCGGTCATGGAGGGATCTCTGTGTCTCCCCGATGTACCTTTTCCCACAGCATTTGCATTCAATGCAATAGACAATGTTGGAGCTTCCACAAAAAATGTTCGTTTTTGTCTCTTTTGAGCATTGTCTGTTGATTTTTATTTTCCCTGTTGTGTCCATTTTAGGACACACTTCACACACTGGGTGTTTTTTGGTGGGTTTGTGTATACACTGGTTGGGACGGGGTGGTCTGGGGGGTTCGTCCACCCCGTCCCTCTCTGGGTGGTAGTCCACCTTGGCCCTGACTAGGTAGTCTCGGAGGTTTTTAGGCCTCCGGTGACCTATCACTACCTTCATTCTTTGGAGACCCCTGGTGGTGCATGACTCACTTAGGTCATCCCACCGTCCTTTGACAATTTTCCCCGCACTAAAGCTACGCTCATGGTTAACAAGTACCGGTAACTTCTTAGAATTTAATTTTGAGAACACCCCTGGCAGCAGACACCTGTAGTAAATAACACTAAGTAGGGGTAATATCAATTATAGACACAACCTTGAGTCAATACAACAAACCTTTAAGGAAAATAATGCTTTATCCATTCTTAGAGTTCTTAAAAGAGGTGTCTATGTAGCAGATGTATCTTTATTGCATCGTGATCATTGTGAAGTAGCATTCTATCCTTGAATCCTACAATATGTATTATTATCTTTTTGTATCCCATGAAATTTGAATTAATTTACTCAGATTTAAGCACCTTTAGAACAGCAATAATGTTGGTTGTGGTTGTAGAATCTACAGTCAACCACAGAACTGCCATCTGGTATGTGTTTAATGTACTATAATCTAAATACTACATGTTTACATCCTAAACACCAATTCTCCATACTGTTTAGATACTAAACATCTAAACATATTCAACATAAATGTTTATGTGTTTCCCCTATATATATAAAACGGCATTAGTTGGGACCAGCAAAACACCCCATTGAATTAGGCTTGAGTGCTCGCTGGGAACAGATAAAGCAAAAGAGGCTATCTAAAAATATGTACTTTTTCCAAAGCTAACTCGATTTTTTGCATCAATTTACCAGAATTAATATTTAGAGGGGCTCATATGTAGTATGTCCTCTCCTCATTAAGCTTTTTCTCAGAATCCACCACTTTGTAGCCTATACAGAGGATAGGGGCCTACATGTAGGCCTACTCTCGCACAGAGTGGCTGGCAACAAGAATATATGTGACCAGGCGAGGGAAAAGACCCCTCCAGGGGGGAAATTAGTAATTGAAGTTGGTGTCATAATCTTTAAAATAAGATATTATGAGCTAAAGAATTCCTGGTAGGTTTGTGGGAATCCCTTTTTAAACATTGGTACATACCACTAACTGAAAATGGTAGATAAGCTCTAAATGCATTGTATCCCATAATAAATAATGATAATTATGAAAAATCTGTTTATCTAGAAATAATGGAATAACATTGGATTTATTGGTCTAAATTTGCTTCTAGATGGAATTTTTGCATTCTGTTTTCAGTTTTGGGTAACCAATGGGACATTTTGATAAATTAGGATTATCACCTCTAATTTGGCCTTCTGGGATGGTTTCCATGGCAACCAGAAAGTGTCAAATGTGCTAATTCTTCATAAAAAATGTTCCTTTTGCATTCCAAATATAGAATGTTAGCATCAAGATGGAATAATTTGATGAAGATTATTGCATTCTACATAAAAAATGGTCCGAGAACATTTTATCAAATATGTTACACTCTTTTGCATCTATGGTGCCCCCTGGTGGCCAAAACTAGACCTAAAAATCCCGCCTGAAGGGGTCTTTTGCCTAGATGGGTCACATATAGCGGTTTAAAACTATATCTATTTAAGAGTAACACCAATGTTAACTAAGGGAGTGGGCTATGTCTGTATAACGTGTTATTTGATTATTGTATTTCCATTACATCTTGTGTTCAAATTTTCCAAATTGTAATTTTGACCCAAAATATGGATTCTACACCCTAGGAAACCCTAAAATCCATGTATTACACAAGCAAATCAGACAATCTTGAGTTTCTGGTGGCCATCTTGGAATTTCCCAAATTGTAATTTTGACCAAAAATGTGACGAAACCTGGGAAATGGTAACATTAGGGGAAATAGCCATAAATGCTCTAAACATGATATTTCAGGAGACATAACTTAAAATGTGAATACTTAAGCGAAAATAACATTAGACAAACTTTTCCCAAGGAATCTTTTGAAGCTATTATCAAAATTCTATTTTCATTCTAAATGGGTCTCATTCGGAATGTAAAAAGAACGTTTTTAGCCATTTTCAGCCCATTTGTTGACATTTGGTTGCCATGGCAACCATCAATTCATTCTTTTGGAATACAAACTAGCTCTATCCAATTACCCCATCCATGAGGATTTCAGAACTGAAAACAGAATGCCAATATTCCAACCAGATCCAATTCTATGTATGATAATTTGCATTTATTGGTTTAATTTCTAATAATATTGATTTATATGGATTATTTGAAAATAGATTGATATCTGATGGCATTGCAGTCTATTCTGAATTCCTACATGTCCCGACCATCCCATGTTTGAGATGTCATTTCTCAGCAACTATTTCAAATATTTTGATGCTTGAAGCATCAAATTGTAGCTGAAGACAAGAACTTAAATAAAGGTGTTTTCCCCTAACGTCACGTTTTCCCACGTTTTGTCACAAATATGGATTCTACACCCTAGGAAACCCTATAATCAATGTATTACATAAGCAAATCAGACAATCTTGAATTTTTGGTGGCCATCTTGGCAGCCATCTTGGAATTTCCCAAATTGTAATTTTGACCCAAAAATATGGATTCTACACCCTAGGAAACCCTAAGATCCATGTATTACACAAGCAGATCAGACAATCTTGAATTTTTGGTGGCCATCTTGGCAGCCATCTTGGAATTTCCCAAATTGTAATTTTGACCCAAAATATGAAATCTACACCCTAGGAAACCCTAAAATCCATGTATTACACAAGCAGATCAGACAATCTTGAATTTTTGGTGGCCATCTTGGCAGCCATCTTGGAATTTCCCAAATTGTAATTTTGACCAAAAATATGAAATCTACACCCTAGGAAACCCTAAAATCCATGTATTACACAAGGAAATCAGACAATCTTGAGTATTTGGCGGCCATCTTGGCAGCCATCTTGGAATTTCCCAAATTGTAATTTTGACCCAAAATATGAAATCTACACCCTAGGAAACCCTAAAATCCATGTATTACACAAGGAAATCAGACAATCGTGAGTATTTGGCGGCCATCTTGGAATTTCCCAAATTGTAATTTTGACCCAAAATATGGATTCTACACCCTAGGAAACCCTAAAATCCATGTATTACACAAGCAAATCAGACAATCTTGAGTTTCTGGTGGCCATCTTGGTAGCCATCTTGGAATTTCCCAAATTGTAATTTTGACCAAAAGTATGGATTCTACACCCATCCTACATCTCTACCAGAAGCTCTCATTTGGCCTGTAACCTGGTGTACCGTGTTACCCCTCCGCTGGATAGAGTAGAAGGAAGAGAAGCATTAGTGTTGATTTACTACTGAATAAAGCATATATTGGCCTTAGAGTATACATCCTGTAAATGTATAGGTTTCCCTAGTCCGTCCTATGTAGCCACCATCCCAGGTAGCACAAAGAGATCGGCCCAACGTTGGGCCAACATAGGCAAGATGTTGGCATTTCAGGTTGGCATCATGTTGGGCCAACGTTGGCTGCCCATCGGAGCGATGTAGGCCCTATGTTGGCTTTTTGTCGGCCCAACGTAGGGCCAACGTCGGCACGCCAACGTTGGCCCTACGTTGGCAAGCCAACCATTTGACAACGTAATGCCAATGTCTTGCCAACCTTATGCCAATGTTGGCCCGATGTAAATTTGCCAACGTATTGGGGACTAAATGCCAAAAACGTTTTTAGGCTTACATTTGTCTGACGTTTTTCTGGTGGCAGTGGGGATCGAACCCCGGACCCCTCACACCCCAGACGTTTATCTTACCCCTGTGCTAACCCCCCATACCTTACAATGAGGTGACTTGAGTGCCTATATATATGTGCTATGGTGTCTGATCTATGACCCAGAGCAATTTTTTTCAAAGTTTTTTTTTTCAAAGAAATTTTTTTCAAGGACTTTTTTTCCTAAAGATTTTTTTTTTCAGAAATATTTTTTTCAGAGATTTTTTTTTCTCAAGTTTTTTTTTTCTTAGATTTTTTTTTCTCAGAACCTTTTTTCCTCAGAAATTTTTTTCTCAGAATTTTTTCAGAAATATTTTTTTTTTTCAGAATTTTTTTTTCAGAATTTTCTTTGCCACATTTTTCTTGGCCAAATTCTTTAACCCAGAGAAATTTTTTACAATGATTTTTTTCAGAGAACCTTATTTCCAAGAAGTCTTTTCCTTTAAATTGTTTCTCCCAATTGCCAAATATAATTATATATGTGGACATATGCCATATGATGTGCCAACCAAATGCCAATGTTGGGCCAACGTTGGCTTGCCGACATAGGCCCGATCATGATCTGCAAACCAAATGCCAACGTTGGCCCAATGTCGGCTTGCAGACATAGGCCCGACCATGGTGTGCCAACCAAATGCCAATGTTGGCTCTAGGCTATGTTGGCTGGCCAACGTAGGCCCGACCATGGTGTGCCGACCAAATGCCAACATTGGCCTTATGTCGGCTTGCCGACATAGGCCCGACCATGTTGTGCCGACCAAATGCCAATGTTGGCTCTATGTTGGCTGGCCAACGTAGGCCCGACCATGGTTTGCCGACCAAATGCCAACATTGGCCTTATGTCGGCTTGCCGACATAGGCCCGACCATGGTGTGCCGACCAAATGCCAATGTTGGCCCTATGTTGGCTTGCCGACATAGGCCCGACCAAGATGTGCCGACCAAATGCCAATGTTGGCACTATGTCGGCAGGGCATCGGCAAGATTTGCCGACCAAATGCCAACCATACCGACCAAATGCCAATGCTTTGCCGATCGTGTGTGCTGCCTGGGATATACCTCCCCACTCCCTTTGTACCCTTTTGACTTCCTGCGTTCTACTGTAGATCGTCACCTTTTGCAGACATGTACGCAGACATCAACTGTGTCATTTAACACAGTTGTACATTTCATTCACCCCCTCTCCCCAGCCAAATGCTGTCCAATCCATATTGTCGTATGGAGTCCTATAGTTGTAGCCCCCTTTGTCCGACTGTAGTTACGAAGCACAGAGCGGCACACCCTATAGGCCTACAGTAGGGACCTAGACCCCTACATCTGATATGGCGACATGGACCATTTTGGGGCTTCAATGACATGGGACAAGAGTCCACAAGAGGACAAATAGATATGGATCATGGGCCTACCGGGGAGAGGAGGGGAGGGGAGGAGCAGTTGAAATGTACATCTGGAAGCACAGAACTGGGGCATGGGCGGCATATGGAGTCCTATAACGGTAGGCCTACTCTTATATAAGGGAATGATCGACTGACGTGTAAATGTGGACAATTGAAATCTACAACGTCACATATATTATCTAGGCCAAAAACTGGATAGTTGGTGGGGAGGTGGCAGTAGGGGGAGGGGGGGTTTAGGGGCGTATGTATACACTTATTCAGTAGCACGTGAATACTGACTTACATTCCTTTCGTGTCCTCTACTAGCATTACCACCATAGAACTGCAGAGCTATCAATCTGTCTGATGTATTATTCTATCTGATGCATTGTGGCATAGGGATTTCAGAACTGTTTTCGGTTAAGCTCTATCCCCCTTAGTTTTCTTTCAATCATACAATTAAAACAGTGAAATATGGGTATTTATTGGAGAAAAATGCAATGATAAATCTGCGGGCCAGTGGACCCCCCGGAATTCCCCCAAATTTATGACTTTTCAACTAATTCTCAATCAAAACCCAACATCAACTAATTAATTCTTAATTTTGACCACAAGCTCTGCCAATCATTTTGAAGAGGAAGTCATAAGCTTTTCAGAAATGCTAATGTTAATTATCTATGATATGTGTAACCTTTGCGGGATTTTAATTGAAATAACTATATTTTGACCTAAATAGGAGATTTTGAGGTGTTTTCTTTTACTATAGAAATGTATGTAAAAGTGTATAAAAATTGTTTAGCAAGGCTTTTTCAGTTGAAATCCCGGAAAGGTTCCACTTAACCTAGAAAAATAATGTTTACATATTTGAAAAGCCCTACTCCTCCTCTCTAAGAAACTGAATCTAGGTAGAGCCCGCAAAGCTATTATCTTTGGTGCAAAATTCCTTTTTAAATAAGGGACCATGAATTTCGTGAAAATGACAGAATATTCCTCCAATAGGCGTGTAGCCCCATGTGGTAATGCTACCTCTACTGAATAAATGTCACAATGCCCTTGTCAGTGTCCGTCCCCTGCATAAGCTGGATGTGGCCGATGATGCCGTGAAAGCTGCCCCCCCCCCCCCCCCCCCCACTCTTTGGTACCACCGCGAAAAGTGCCTGACTGTTAGCCTACTACTACATTACAGTAGGGAGGGGAGGGGAGGGGTGGGGGCATGAGCGGGGTGGTTAAGAGGGACGGCCCCCGGGAATGAGGACGGACTTTTCAATCGAGGTCGTCCTATGTTGAACGCCGTTGCTTAGACCTGGTGCCAGCCAAGCCTACCCCCATCATGTACATTTCACCACGACCCCTCCCCTACACACTCCCACCCCTCTCCTTGCTGCCCACGTGGTGGGCCCGTAATTCAGATCCCAAAGTAGTACAATGCCCCAACTTTACATCAAAATATTGTTTTAATGCAAAATATTTTCATGAAAGTAAGAACAGGAGTTATCACCATTTTTAGTAGGGAATACAAAAGAACAATAATTAAAATGGTACAGTACTGAAATCATGTCGAAAATTAGGTTCTCCAAATGTTCACTTTTTTTTGGCAGAATCTCAGGTTTTTTTCAGTTTTTCTAGGAAATCTCTTATCTTAGGTGATATAACTTCTTTTTTCCCCATTTTTTTTGACAGATACAGATACCTGAGGTGATTTGCAAAAGAATCATATAGCTCAAATAGTTGACAGGATATTTCATCAAGGTGTAATAGATCAGCGAAAAGACGTCTGCACAAAAAAAGAGGGTGACTATATAAGAGTGGGCTTGACCTAGTTTCACAGCGTTACAGAGAACATAGCCCACTCCAAAAATGGGAAAGGGCAAAAGATCCGCCATTGTTCTGGCCACTAGAACCGCACTCATAGAGGATAATTATAGAATGCTAGGGATCAAATGCAACGGGATTCCGTAGTAAACACCAATATCTTCTCCCCCTATAAATATGATATTTATAGTATTTATAGTCGTTAAGATTGATCAGCTTTTACTTTTGAATCAGGCCCCTCGGAGAGAATCTGCTTGAAGAGTGAGGTTGCTACAGCGGGACTGTGCTGGTAGGCACGGACTCATTGCCATGGTGACGCTATCTGGGGCAGTGGGTTCCCGCGCCCTGCACAGGCCGCATTAAGTGACGATGTCCGGCCCTTGCGGGGGGGGGGGGGGGGTATAGGTGTGTGTTCCCAGGAAACTTGCCTGTAGACCTATACCCCCCCCCCCCCCCCCCCACGCACATATAGGCACAATCCCGGCCCCCGAAGCGGCTGGTTAGAATAAAAGTGTTTAATTTCTAAACAGAAGGATTCAAAAACACAAACCTAGTAAAATGTTTAGACTTTAAACATGATCAGACCTAAACATGTTTAAAACCTAAGCACCTTTTTTACAGTGTACATGTAACTCGACCTATTTACACCCCTCACGACTGGCTGCTTGCTCAATGGGCCGTGACAGGGTGAAGAGGGTGGGAGGGGGTGACCATCAACAGTGCATAAACACTTTGATTGGATGACATGCAGTTTTTATAATACAACCCTAATTTTGTGCAACGAAAATCATCAAGAAATAGTATATATTTTTTCAAAATAACAGCTTTTCTAGAATGGCCCGATACTCAGGAATCCTACTGCGAATTAAAAAAAGTCAAATTCGAATTATGAATACCTGAAAAGTGAGAAATGCTGACGTTCACGGTTTATATAGGAAATGTACTAAAAACACCAAAAAAAGGCAACAAAACCCTAATTTTCTCAAAATCTGTTCAGTAGGATTTTTTCTAACTGAGGTTCCAGTGTTTTCTACCCTCATATTACATATTGACATAGAGAATATATTGACACCTAGTCAGGATTTTGCGCTAGGAGCAATCTGTGAGGCAAAAAACAGCCAAAATGAGCCACTGGTCTGAAGTATAAAACTGGGCATCGATCACTATAGACAGGGATGAAAGTCGACTATGTCAAAAAAACTTGAAGATATGACATACCTCACAACTACATTATAGAGCATATGAATGTTTATGCATCTATAGACACATATATCTAGTGCTGTGCAGCAGGATTTGTCATGTCTATATTCTCCTGGACGTCATCTCCTGCTGAGGAGAAGCATTTGTCATGTCCATGTGATCATGGACGTTATCTCCTGCTGAGGAGAATGAGAAATCTGTCCATACACTCTCCATGCATAGCACCTTAGTTTCAGTGGCTAAGCCTCATGTGAAGAGTGTAAATGCATAGGACTATAGAGGAGAGAGAGGGCTTCAAGGTTTCTCAAGTTAACTTGAGAAAAACTTGACACTGAGATCAGTGTGGTGTAGCCTGTCTGTGTATGGGTAGGACCACTGAGGATGAACCAGTGATGATTCTGCTGTCTTTTCATAGGATCACACAAACAAAATAAGTTTGTCTGAGTTTATATTGAGTAACTATCAAATATATCCTAATCCTGATTATATTTTTTTGATTTAAAAAAAACTTGATTTCAGGGAAAAACTTGAAGACTTTCATCCCTGTATAGAGCTACAAAGAGACAGAGAATCGATGTCCAGTAACTAGAATTTCTCAGCTGTTTTACGTTTTATTTATAAGGAAGGTATCTATACATAAATGGGACACTGTCACATATATTAAAACTCTCCTTTCCTTCCAAATATGTCAAGTGTGTGAGGAAATCGACATGGAAAAAGACCCGTCAAAGAGAGAATGCACATGGGAACCTGGTACAAAGAAGTGCAAGGCTGCGAGAGTTGGTTCATGAATTGCGATCTCAATACCCTATAAAACATAAACCAAGTGGCTTTTGTTTGCCCCCCCCTCCCCACAGACACAGTTTTATTTAACTATGGTGCCCTCCTATCAAGCCCTGCGCAATTTCGGAACTGTTGCACCATGTAGGAATTCTGATTCTGCGCAACCATGACTATGCGCATTTCCGGAATTGTGCTAGTAAGTTCCGATGTAGGCTTTATAGTGCCCGACATATGGGCATTAACCCAAGACTGACTGGGCACTGTGTGTGTCCAATACCATACCTCCGCATGATGTATGATAGACACTACATAAAAGTTGTGGAGGCAGCATCCCATGGAAACAGGCTGCTGGACCCTTCCTGGGGGTGCATCTAAATGGGCAGCGCATAGAGACTATCAGGAAGTTCTGGACAAATAGTCATTGATATGAATCACTCGTCCCGAGTAATACAACTATATCCGCTATAAAATGTAGGCGACGAGGAAAATGTCCACAGGACTTCTATCATTTGAGAGATACTAAAGTGGACCAGTCTTGCCTGTTCATGACTAGTAATACTCTGTCTTCAAAGGGAGTCATCTCAGGGACACACCTGACTCGGTTATCAAAAGCTGACATACAGTTACATGTACTATTTTGTCTGTGTGGATTTATTTTGTTCATTTTTATAATATTTCCATACCTGTTCTCCTCCTGACATATATATTCTTTTTTGCCCGGACCAATATAGAATTGGAGACATGTTATATGAATCTTTAGCTGCGTGGCTTACACCACGTCCCCCCATAAAGATTATCACTCCTTTATTGAGGAAATGTAAACATATCTAAATGTTTTTTTTAATGTTTTACTTAATAAGAGGCTATAGGATATTGGAGAACTAGTTACAGGTTGGGACAAAAGAGAGGTTTTTAAATGTGACTTTATTAAAACATTTCGATGTGTATTATTTACAATGATTTATATGATAATGTATTTCCTATTGTACATGAACTATTCCATAGTTCAATCCCACTTTGAGATTTTTTTCCGTTTGCTTAAAGAACCGTCTTCGTTCATGGACATGTAACATTTCTCCTTTCTGTTCTGGTAGTTCATGTAGGCTACATACGCCGAACAAGACGTGAAGGCAACCACTCCAAGCACCATGATGACAAAGTTCTGAAAGAGGGAAAATATTTATTAGTATTTGTATAGTTTTCAAAAATAATGGCATCTCTATAGGAATTTCAGTTATTGAATTTGGATAGATATTAATTTTTTTGTTTGAGTTGAGTTTGAGTTTTGATAATTTTATTGCTTTCTTCACACGAAAAGTATACATGTGGTCTTCCTTGACGGCAATCCAGGGTAAAAGAACAAAAGCCCCGGTACACGAAACATAGATAATAGTTTCAATGTTTGAGTACAAAAGATTAAATAAGTGTATTACAATTGTGACTAGGTATGAGCCAAAGGATTTTAAGTGGAAAAATAAAGATATGATACATACTACTTAATTATTCATTATAATTCCCATTACCAGTATTTCTGTTTGTGATATACATGTACATGAATAAATTAATATTTTAATGGAATCATTATTTTGTATCTGCTCTTATCTCGATTTCCTTACCGGTTTTATATATAATTCAGGATTCAGTGCTCTGAAGAGAGCTGTGGATTCTATTTTGGGTGCTTCTTTAGCTGTTGGCTCTACTTTGGGTATGCCTGGTGCCGCGCTGCCCTCAGATACACCTTTCTTCTCAGCCATTTTGTTACGTTGTCTGAAAAGTAAACAATTGGTTTTACATCATAAGAAATAACCTTAGATGTAATTTTTGGGCTGTTTGTGAGACAGATTTAACTTGAAAATAAATTGTGCCTAGTCCTTCCCCCCGCCCCCCCCCCCCCAACAAATTGGTCTGTGCTAGCCATCTTTGGAGATCTCATCCGGTCGGACAGCAGAGATGCTACAACAATGTCAATGAGCAAGGTAGGGTCAGGTACACTTTAACCATTTTTTCATCAAGATTTTGAACAGAATTAGATCAAAAAGGAGAAATTAAAGAGGAAAAAAAAAAAGTATGTTGTACCCCATGGTGTCACCCCCTTACCCTGCCTTACTGGCCTTCTTTTGGGATTTATTTTCCTTCCCTAGGAGGTCGCCTTAAAGGTTGGGTTTTCTTATAAACCGGTAATAATAAAGAAAAATTAATAAAAAAGAAAAAGTTCTCTCATACAAGGGGTCGTCTTAAAGGTGAGGTCCTTTTACGGTAGAGATACAGGTACTTCAGACGGAACCACAGATATCATTGCTGTTTGAGCTTCGATTGGCTCGATTTCTGGCAGTAACAGAAGGAGGAGGGGTCAGGAATTGGTACGGCCGAAAACGCCGCCATGTTGATGTAGGTGCCCCGCAGTCACACCGGAAGCAGAGGCACCACCATTTTTAGGTGGTCAGTTTTGACACTGACAGCACTAGAGGACTCAAGATTAAAGTAAAGGATTAATTAAGTATTTCACTTTGATATGTTGGCCCAGGGCCACATTAAAGGGATAGGTGCTCAGAGGTGCCACTTTGTGGTGAAGGCAAGCTCTGAGGTGTCACTTTGTTTGATGGTGTAAGTGTGAAGACACATGCAACACATGCCCCTCCTTTCAATAGCGGCCATTGTAGCGATTTTTTACAGAAACGCATTCTTGGCCACACCATATTATATAGGACTACATTTCTGCTATTAGAATTGGCAAATTATTCATTGTTTCTGAAATTATAGGCCTACACCATCACCATTTCAATGAATCAATTCAATCAAAAGATTGATTGTGTGATTAACATCACATGTGACCCAGGGCTCTTGTTTGTTTTTTTGTGTAGTTTAACGTCCCACTGACAATGCAGGCTCTAATAAGGATGATTTCAGGACACATTTGTGAAAAGAAAACAAGAAAAGAGAAGAAAATAAAGGAGACAAAAAGAGTTAAAAGAAGATTGAGTGTGTGAGTGGCCTCACAGATGACCCAGGGTGAGCTGGAGCTTATCATGTACATGTACTTAGATATAGTACTCCCTTATAATTATCCATTGGTCAATTATGGCATCAGAAATGAATTCCTTGTTAAAAAGTACCCTCAAGTCATGTGTCATACATGTATGTTATTCCATTTCAGGCCAGCAGGTGGGTGTGGGAGAGCAGGTGGGTGTGGGAGAGCAGGTGGGTGTGAGTGTGCAGGTGGGTGTGGGCGACAGTTTCAGGCTGCGGGCATGTACCGCCTTTGGTCCCTATCAAAAAGCGAGTCGATCAGACGGTAAATGGCGGAGATACGGGTGGTACAATTTCGTCTGCACACGTTGAGATCTCACGCAGTACGAGAAGTACCAGTGGCGCCACTCTTTGACGTGTGGCATGCGCTAGCCTCGCTTCCACCTCTCCTGTAGCCTCGAAACCATTAGAGTGGTGTCCACGGTAAAACTGAAAAGCTAATTTAAAATATATTGGGGGTGGGTGTTGGGAGGGGGGTGTTGTCACGTACTATGTGTGCTGCATGTTAGAGCTTTGGGCAGGGGGGGGGGGGGGTGGTAATGGGTGTAGTATGATTGTTGTCACCCCTGTTACCAGAGTAAGTGCACAACAGTATGACTTTTGGGCCTTCAGATCATCAAGGCTCCCACACCTCTTTAAAAGCTTCTCACTTTTTGATCTCACCTGCTCTTAACCATTGCAGGTATAGGAAGTCTGTGTGAACGTGCATCTTCTAAAGTCAGGATTCAAGGTCACTGGCCTATCTTCAGCATTAGTTCACAGAGACATGTTTTTTGGGTTGGTTCTGACATGTTTTATTTGTCTTTTTTCACTAGGAAAAAAATTGTTCGGAAATTTTGGGAAAAACAAGAAGAGAAAGATAGTTCCGGAGATGTGTATGAGCTTTTTTTGGGAGAGAAATACCAAAAAACAAAAGCAGGGTGAATTTTCAAAGTCAGCTGACCAATCTACGTTTTTTGTAGGAAAACCGTCTCACAGAGACCCAGGGTTCCCTGGGTCAATAACTTAATATTAAAGCATGGTGCCCCCCCACCTGCATTTGTTAAAAAAGTATCACTCCCTATGATAGGCCTATCAAAACAGTGTCACTCACTGACAGTGTCAGTGAGCTGAGTGACACTGTCAGTGTCACTGTGTCAGTGGACTGAGTGGTAGGCCCCCCCTATGTGAGTATCTGGTGCCTGTTGATCGGATATTAGAGACAGAGAGGGTTGGTACCTGAGCCTGGTACCGTGATGATAGTGGAGATATGTAAACTAAGAAATCTCAGTGCCATTGGCATTGCGGCTGTCAAATTGCGTCAGTCACTGAGAGTTGTTATTGTTATCATATTATCGCCCACTACCATGCGGGTGTCAGATGCCCGATATTGCGCCTTTTTCCCGTCAGTATGGTCTTCCACTTTGATCTCACCTATCAAGCAGTGCCCCCGGATTTATCTCGCCGGTGTCAGTATCGTGTGGAGGTCAACATAGTCCCAAAGATTGTTGTTTTATGGCGATGTAGGTCAGCGTGACCTCGGTGTATCGGCAGCGCGGCGATACAGAGTGAGCTCCAACCACATGTCTGGTGCGTCAAAAGGTAACAGCGCACCTGCGAATTTCCCGCGCTTGGAGAGCGTCGGACATCTCCGGTCGTTCCCGTTGGCCAATCAACGCGCGAGCTTTTCCCGCTGGCAGGTCTACGAATGTTGGCTTCGCTTCTAAAAAGGCAATTTTGGAAGGTAAGACTTGCAGAAAGTTCTGATCCTAACTGGTAATTACGCTATATCCTTGTTTTTATTCTATCGTTGACACTTGCAATGTTTAGTGGACCACCTTTGGCCGTCAGAGTACACACAACTTCACATTCGTGCGGAGATAACACCCAATCCACCGAACTCGGTGGGACTTCGTTTCCAAAATGGCTGCATGAATTTACGATACTAATCGACGATGCGTAGCATGTGTGATGTTATTTTGATGTTGTTGACACCATGACAAGACAAGATTGTGTGTGTAGGAGCAAGTTGATATTCCTACTGTGAAACTGGTATCGTTGTGTGAGTTTGTAGTTGCTCAGATTTGTTATTTGGGCAAACTTTGGTAGAGTTTGTGGCGTCTTGAAAGTGCAGGTCGCTCCCTTTTCGAGAAGGGGTAAGGCAAGTGACAAACATTACAAAGTGTAGATGCTACTCCTGTTTGAATTGCTGCCGCCAAAATAGACGCCAATTACCCATAGTGACGTAGGCTAACAGCTAGTACTTGTTCAAAGGTGTTTCTAATGTGAGATTAGTCGTATAATGTCCTGTCATAAGAATCCACACCTACAAATTCCTTCACACTGTCACTAATTATTTTTTTCACTATGACTATCACAGTATCAGGACAGGTGACAGCTAGGGCACTGGGTCGTAAAAAATGTTGACTCCCCTCTTGAGGGCCCCAGTAATATTGACGAATCGATCAGAGAATATAACAATGTGACAAGAGGAAGAAGTTATTTTCTAAAAAATCCAAAGGGACATTTAGCATCTCAAAATCGAAAAGGGGCAAGAGGGCCAGTGATAAATGTCGATTTTAAGAAATGCTAAGCCTAATGTCCCTTTCCATTCTATAGCAACCCTTCCCCTATGACCCTCTCTTGGAGGGGATGCGTAAATGTTTTTGCCCCTCCTTATAAAGAGGCCAGTGCCGATTTTTTTTGACGAGGGCGGGGGATAAAAAAATCATCCCCTTGAGGCTTGACCACCCGCGAGATGAGGGGGAGGGGGGGGGGGCAGAAAGGTCACCTGTGGATTACCGTAATTTGCGTAAAATCTTGTGTATTAGCCGCGGCTAGTACGTAAATCAGATCGGCCGTGCGGCTTAAAGGATCGGCCCATGGTCAGGGTGCGGCTTATACGAGAGTTTTTGCTACTATGGTAAAGTACTAAAAGTCACCAAAATCAGATCTCTGCTGCGGCTAATAGGATCGGCCCAAAGTCGGGGTGCGGCTTATACGCGAGGTTTTACGGTACTCTAGCCTAGGTAGCAGTCTAACATCCCTTACAGAAAAACCTCCCATATAAGCCCAGCTCGTGTGTAAGCCACACGCGGATTAGACTACAGGAGCAAAAACTCATGTATAAGCCGCATCCAATCTCTGAGCCGATCCTATAACCTGTATTTGCCAATCTGACTCGCATACTTGCCGCAGCTCATACACAAGGATTTACAGTAACTTTAAACAAACAGTTTTGGTAGAATATCTGATAAAATATGATGTAAACTATTTTACCATGATTCGCATTAAACTTTGGTGTGTTCTCATATATATATTGTTTTTGAATCAAGTTTTATTTTATATTCATATATTTCAGATTATGCTTTGCACAAGAATACATCAGTGATGGAGACAGAAGAGAAACCTAGTCATCATGAAGATGGGTCCGGGGACCAAGCTGCTGCCCCGATGGAAGTGGACCATGTCGCCCCAGTGGCCGTCCTGCGACACAGCCTGCCGCAGATGGCCGCGCCCACCTCAAGCCGCCTGGCCGTCAGTAAAGCCAGCGTTAAGGAATTCCCCGAGTCCGAGCAACTAGTCAACATTGTGCCAATGGATGAAATTGAAGCTCCCGTTAAACCCAAACTAGATGCCAATATGAACACACCTACACCACCACCCATGGAGACCGCCACAAGCCCCCCTCCACCCCCCAGTGAAGGCGTACCGAATGATACCTCACCAAAAGTAGCAGCTACGTCTGGAAGTGTCGTTGGATCGACGTCCCCGCCTACACCAATAAAGCTGAAGATCCGACGCTCGACCCAGCAGGGACAGACTCAGCTGACGTCTTCAGTGATATTAGGGGAGGATGGGGAGACCATACCCAACACCAGCCCACCCCCAGTAAAGGGACCACGCAAGTCGGGCATGACAAATTCAGACGCCAAGCGCAAGACCAAGACAAAGGCGCTCATCAAAGGCCAAAGTCGCAAGAAGTTGAACAGTAAATTGGCTGCGGCCTCGACTGAGGAGACGGGAGACCAGCTACCTCCCCCTCCGCCAGTGTCACGCGGGGTGAAACCCGCACTTCAGGCAGATGTACCTGGTGCTCTGTGGCTCGTGGGGGATATGGTCTGGGCTAAAGTGACCGGGCATCCCTGGTGGCCATGCATGGTATCGTTCGATCCATTTACAGGAATTTACATCCAGACAAAAAGTGAGTAGCAGGATACAGTGTCTTTTATTAAATTTGTGTAGTGTAATTAAGTCATTGTTCAGTGATGGATTTCTTCTTGAATCGGTCAACATACAAAGTCCTGGCAAAGTGCATTTCGATAAGGTTGATTACAGTGTACCATAGCTTAATCAAGTCCCTTACTGCAAATTATACAGCTGAGTTCATGATTAGAACATGATCTCCTATGAAAAGACTGAGGAGAGAGAGAAAAAAGTTATTAAAAGACTGTGTCCCATCTCCAGAGACATCCTGTTTTAAGAAGAATTCACCAACCTAACAGAGCTGTCACTTTGCCTGCTTTTGCAGGAAATTCTACTTTTTCATAAGATTTTCTGCATTAAATTTTGTCAACGTCTTCAGAGATGTAAGTGGTCAGGGATTTCCCTGAAAATAGGGATTTCAAAGATCATTCTGCTGTTAAAATATACACTGAAAATAGCGGTTTAAGGGTAATTGAGTACCATTTCATGGATTTTGTTGATACCCTACCTACATCTCTGCGTCTTTGCAAAAGCTTTAACCAAAATTATAAGATTTCCTGTATTCTGTTGATCAGGGATCTCTGTATGTAGATTTATAAACCCCCTGACTTATGAACATTTGCTGTCCTTCACAGTGTTGCCGAAAACTTTTTATGCAAACAGGCCAATGTGGCCTGTGTCGCACGATCGTACACAGGCCATTTGTCTTCTACACAGACCTCATATAACTAATGCGTATACATCGATGACAAATACAGGGGATTTCAAATTCATACTAAATCATATTGATAAAGGTTTTCTTTAGAACTGCTGAAATGTATTGAAAAATGTGTATATATTGAATTTTAGTTACATGGCCATATCTTTGCTTCTAACAGGACTATCTGAAAAATTCTTTCACTTTTGAAAAGCAAAGTTATGGTCTCACATCGGCCATTACGATTCTACATCGGCAAAAGCCGATGTGCCAATGTCATTTCGGCAACACTGCCTTCAAAAAGAGTAGGGACGTGCTAGTTTTCTCCTTATATTATGGAAAATATCATTTCATGCCCCACCTACTTTATCAAACATTATTTATGCATATTTTGAGTGAACGCTTTAAGTCCACCCATTGAAAATGCACTGTAAAAGACTACCTGTGTTCACGGGAGCCCGCCCTCTAAATGACCTCAAGATTATTGCCCATCAAGGATATTTTATTGTGCCCCATCTTCTAAATATTATACCTGGGTACTGTATAACATTTGGAACACAGCTATGTAGAATCTAAAGTCAGTATATCCGATTTGTGGGACAAAAAAAGATTTCCCTAAAAATGACCACATTGGCCTGAGTGCCAAAAAAGTTTTCAGCAACACTGTGAAATTTGATATTTTTTCAATGTCTTTTTAAGTTTTTGCATAGTATAAACAAGGCACAATGAAGTTTATGAAGGTACCTTGAAATATCAACATGCATATGGCCTGTGTGGCAACACTGAGGAAAGAATTTGACCATGTCAGTTTAAAGGCACCAGATTGCGCCATTTAAGGTTTAGATCCTCAAACATGTTTTTCTTTCAAAAAGAATGTCACAGGTCCAATAGTAGAGGATAAATACAGATCAGAGTCTGAATTCTTTGTGTTACAAAATGCCCCATTACTAGTTTAGACTTTCAAAATCTTAAAAACTCTTTCCCTTCCAAAGTTATTTGTAGAAGAAGTTTGCACGTCTGAGCCTTAACACATCATTTCAAGTTTAGAGTTTGAAAAATGTATTGCAGGGACATAACCGCAAATACCCCTAGTTTGACTCTTGCGCTCCCTTCGTGATGTTCGGGGGAACATACTTTCTCTAGAAGAAAGAACAAACATAACAATGCAATATTCGTCTTCTTGATTTTCAAAAAGTACCCAAGGTGGCACTCTCCTTGACCCTTATAATGTTAGTTGCTTTGCTGTGCTTGCAACACTTTATGTCAACTAGGTTCCTTATGTGGTACATCCCTGATGCAAAGTTACGGAATTACATGTATTAAAAAATAATGCTAAAACACCTTAATTTTAAGGCCTGAATACATACACAGGCAAATAGTGTGCAGTACATGGCACAGTGCAGTGTCAAAAGTGTATAGAGAACAACAGTGAAGTGCAAAATCCTTAGCAGCAAAAGTCAACCTTTCTTGGCCTGTGCCTCTATATGTCCCCTTAGGACCACATCATGTTTTAATGGCCTTCGTTGTCATGCATGAATGCAGTACTGGCAAGTAACTTCAGGTATCATGCCGACCCTTCTGAAGCAGGGTCGTCATGGCGCTTGAATTCAGCCCTGGCGAATAACTCGCAGCATGACGAAAGAGGGCATAATGTATTACAATACTACATGATAGTACTATAGGCAGTATAGTCTAACAAGATCCTACCCTAATGTTTGATCCATTTCAGAGGAAAACAGTCGCCCACTTTACCACGTGCAGTTCTTCGGAGAGGCTGCAGAGAGGGCCTGGAT
The DNA here is from genome assembly GCA_947462335.1 of Harmothoe impar. NCBI lineage: Eukaryota > Metazoa > Annelida > Polychaeta > Phyllodocida > Polynoidae > Harmothoe > Harmothoe impar. The sequence goes on from OX381707.1 coordinate 24,861,387, forward strand.
GGCCGAGAGTTCTCTTTTAGACTACAAAGGCCCAGAAGAATTGGCAATATTCTGCAAGCTGAAAGCAGCAGAGTCAAAAAGCAAAGTCCTCAAAAAGAAATTCTCAGCTGTTGTTCAGCCGGGTCGGAGGAGGTTGTGGGACATTGCCGTCGCATCGGCAACAGAAGCCGCAAGTCTGAACCGACAAGAACGGAAGATTCAGTTTACGTTTGACTACCAGATACCTCTGGACCGCCTCACAGCGGGATCAACGCCTGCCGCGAAAAAAGATGGGTCGAGTGACGAAGGTCCTAATAAACGGAAGAAGAAAGCGAACAGCAAGCGTAAAATCAAAGATGTCGACACCGATGACTCTCAGGTTGAGGATGCAGAGCAGCCTGCTAAAAAGAGACGGCGGAAATCGAAACCTGCAGATCTGCGGAAAGCGCAGTTTGCCATGTTTTGTGAGAAGCAGGAGGCTATAGTGAAGGAGGAGCACCCGGAGTACAAGGAGGAAGAAGTACGACAGGCGCTCGAAGCACAATGGAAGGACATGTCACCAGAAGATCAGCAAAAGTTCATTCCAATGGGCGCAGATGTGTCCAATCTGTTGGCAAGTGGTGAGTCGTGATATACGTTTAAATTTAAGTTTTAATATCATGTTTGATGGTATATTAACCTCCCGTATTCGACTTAATAAGCGCCCTCCCCCTAATAAGCGCCCCTGCCCTTTTTGGGGCATTTTTAGACTAGAACAAAGGCTCAAATTTCCCGATTTTGGAGACAATTAAAGTGCTCAAAATGCCATAAAATAATTTTGTAAGCGCTCAGGGAATACGGTAATCAAAAATTTATACAGAAAATCAAGTTTATCGTTGTATTTGATGGTAACTTATCATATCACCAATTAAACTTTCTTTGAAGGTAAATCCTCAACGAGAAAGCGATAACGAAAAATTATGCTAAGTTAACGCGTTTTCAAATTGAATGTGATATTGGCACAAAATGCATTTGTTTTCTCTCCATCTCTTTGTAACCATAGTTTCTTTTTCTCGTTAACAGGGACGAAGGTAAGATCTGGTCGTGTAAGCAAACCCACACGGAAAATGCTGGAGGCGGCGGAATTGGGGACGTTTTTTGAGGATGGTGATCTAGTAGGTCATTTTACATGGCTACCCGCACACTGTTGTCCACCGTGCTTCTTGAGTAACCTCACATCTGCATGCCCCGTGTACAAGTGCCTTTTATTTCTGACCTGAATTAACCCTTTAAAGGCCGCATAGGGCATTAATGTACTATGCCTTATGTCGTTATGATGCATGAATGCAGTCGTGGGGTGTCTACTCGACATGTCTGCATTCATGGATCGTGCCAACCCTATGGGGTTGATACACTGCCGACGGATCGTTATGATGCATAAATGCAGCCCTTGTGAGTGGACTCGTCAGGGCTGTATTAATGCATTATGACCACACAGGCCATAATGTATTAAAGCACAATGTGGAGGGTCGTATTATCATGAGGGTAGGGTTGTACCGAGTGATTAGATGTCCAGAATAGCAGCACAATACCCTTAAATTCGGTCTACTCCAGTACGCCACTATAGTATACAGGCATGCAAACTCCTCAGATTTCTCAGATTTCTCAGATTTTTCTTTCTCCAAATTGATCATTCTTGTGATTCGTCCAAATCCAATGAGAACTCTGTTTACCTTTATATGGGGGGGGGGGGGACTTGTAATTTCATCAGACAAGAAGATCAAAATGCACCATTTCCCTTCTTGATTTTCAAAATTTTCTTGGGGGCATGCCCCCAAACACCCCTAGTACTGCTGTGACATGTGAGTGGCAAATCAACACATAGCTTTTTTAGTGCTGGTTTAAGATGGGGGTAGACATGCCAAATGTGCACAAATGCATCAGATTGTACCATTTGAAGTCAAGAATTTCAGAATTTCCTAAGACCTTTCCATCCAAAAAGCAAAGTTCCAACCCCAATCGTAAAGAAAAGGCTGGCTAATACAGATCTTAGCTTTGATACAATTCTGGCCAGAATGCACCATTTCAGGTCTGATTGTCAAATCTTCCCAAAACCTTTCCTCAAAAAAGATAAGACCCCAATCATAGAGGCTGGATAATACTGATCTGAGTTGTAATATATTTTTGGCCAAAGTGCAGCAGAATGCACTATTTTAAGTCTAGATTTCCAATTTTCCTAAAAACCTTTCCTAAAAAAATAAAGAAATTTCCAGTCTCAATCATAGAGAATAATTCAGAGCTGAGACTTGATATATTTTGTGCCAAAATGCATCAGAATGCACCATTTCAAGTCTAGAATTTCAAATTTTCTTGGGGGGGCATGCCCCCAAAGCCCCCTAGTTGGACCGCTGGGCTTCGCTTGCGGTGCTCGGCAGGACATCCATTCCCCCACTTCCAAAGACCCTGGGCTCAGATTTTTTCCTCTTCAGAGTTTGCATGTCTGAGTATAAGTTCAATATATTTAGTTGAGTGTATCGATTAATACGTGTTAAAAAAAGGGCATCAAATATAACCCATGTGCAGGCCGTCCAAACTCAGCACCAATAACAGGGGGTCTACGTTTCTGGTACTAGGGCCGACAGATATAAGAACATGATGAGGGAATGTGGAAACTTACTTGATGATTGCTGTATGAAGACAGTGCATATGAAGCTGTTTGATATTGAATGACAGGGCTAGAGAGGAAACTGGCGTGGAGATTGATATATGAGTTTCTGGTCAGGCCAGTTTTCTTTTTTAAGTGTGGGTAGTACGAGAGACTGCGTTGCTTCTTCTCAATGTTGTCACCTGTGATCCATTTTACTGTAATCCTAAAGCACTGCTCACATCATCTGTACACACAGCTGTCTTAACCCTTTAAGGGCGGCATAACTACTATGACTTAGTCCTCATTTTTTGTCACCATGCACCAATTCAGGGCTCGCCGTTGCAAAATTACCACAAATAGCCTATTCACCTCGTCTCATAAGTTGAAAAAAAATGCATTGACTATTGCGTATTTTCCTTTGAGTATCCTTTCTCGTTGCTCGCATGGTTTTGTGATTCTGTATGAGCCCCATTTAGTTAATAGGTTGTCGCGTTAAGAAGCAGTATGTGTCCTGACCTGGGTGTTTTCTAATGTGTAAAAGGGCTTCGGATAAATGCCTCTTTAATAACAAGCTATATGAATCAGCGATGCCACTTTTCAGTAGGATTTCTATAGTACAATCTGATATTTCCTGCATAAAGATGACCACATTTGAAAATTTCCTGCTTTTCGTGGAACGGGCAGTGGCATATTTGAGGAATAATATTTGCATTCTTTATAAGTTCCTTGAGAAAATATCCTTTGAAACCGTCAAAGACATTGATTCATTCTTCATATTTAGACAGTGATTCATTCTTCATATTTAGACATTGATCCATTCTTCATATTCAACAAGATAACACCATTTAGACGCAAATTCATGCTGACTTCTGTGATCATCATAAAATTAAAATGAATGCATCAAATATTCATGGCTTTAAATGTTATGATAATGAAAGATAACACTTTATACCATTAACTTAAATTTTACAGGGATGTAAGTCTTCAGAATATTGTCTGTTAAAAGTTAAAATTTTAAACTTTTAAATCGAAACAAAATTTATTAAATGATGTCAACCTAATTCTTATGTTTTACGTTGTGTTGTGCAGGACGGTCGGCGAGGCAGCAGTTCCAGTTATGAGCACACGATAAACAGCGTGGCCATGGGGGACGGTGAGGTGCATGTAAGTGAGCTACAATGTATGGTCGATTCTTGCGTGTAAGCCGCACCCCTAACCATGACAGGTCCTGTAAGCCGCAAGGGGGCTGATTATGGCGGCTTCAGTATTGTACTTTCTATAATAACTGTCAAGCCCCAATCCAACTTTTGGCAGATTCCATAACTTATGATAAGGGAACATTTTACATTATTTAACATAAATGACAACCATAACGCACACCTAGACCTAACTGTGTTGTGTGTTTCGGCAGGGATCTGAAGACTTCAAGGGATTGAAAAAGCGGGCACGGAGCAAGAAGAAAATCAAGGATGAGGAGGTAGGTCAACTTGTGTAACTCCAGTTGGCAGAGATGCCACTTTTCCTACTTTGCAGGAATTCCTACTTCTCGGCTGGAATTTCTGTATTGAATTAAGCTACGGAAAATTGACCAAACTCTTAGGATTTCCTACTTTTTGTCAACAAGGGAGGGGTATCCCTGCTTGAAGTTGGGCTTTCACATGCGAAAGAGTAAAACCTAAAAAATAAAATCCTAATATTATATTGGATGGTAAATTCGTCTTTGTAGTTTCAATCACTTTTGTGGGTTTTTTTTGCTACAAAATTTACCAAAATTACATTTTACGGAAGAGCCGTATACATTGAAGTTGTCTGATCTCATGTCTTTGCCATGTGTTGGTGTGTCCAGACGGAGAGTGAAGTGGAAGAAAAAACTACCATGAAGCGACCCCGGAAGAAAGCCCTAGAGGAAATGTCAACGGACGGCGAGTGTTCAGAAAAGGTACGAAAAATTTGGCTTTGATAAACCAAGACCACTCATCTATCAAACCATGACTCAAGAACCGGGCTATTTCTAACTACAATATACACGTTTTACGCTATGATTCCTCTGAACTTTCCCAATATTTGTATATTTTGTTATTAACCAGACCCCAGCTTGCTTTGTCTCGTAATTTGCACTCTGAATTTGCCCAAAACGAAATATATAAAACCAGTATCTGCCAAACTGTACTAAATCATTACAACATTTATCGCAAATTGAATTCAGAGTGACAGTGGCGCCCCACGCAAACAGGGCGCTCCACGTAAGGCCATCACAATGGCTGAACGCGAGCAAGATTTGGAAATCCTCAAGTTGACAAATACACGCGGCCCGAAGAAGGAGAGTATCTGTCAGATTTGTGAGGAGCCGGGAAACGTTATCACATGTGAGGGAGTCTGTAATGGTGCCTTCCACCTCAACTGTATCGGGCTGTCACTGGCACCTGCAGGACCCTTCAAATGTGACGAATGCGTCTCTGGTAAGTAGGCAATATTATGAATAAGGATGTTTTCATGTGCTCTTGGATATATGCAGGGGTAGACACTAATGCTGGCTCGGGAGCCAATGGCCCGTAATTTTGAGTCAGGGCCCGCAGTTTTCTTCAGAATAACCTTCCCATGGGCCCGGGTGGCCCACAGAAAATTTTGGAAATATTTGTAAAGAATATACTTGATGAGTATAGTCATGTAATATGTCTTTGGAAAGAGAAAAATGTGAGCAATTGAGGCAATTTGGTCTCATTTTAACATAGATAAATCAGAAATATATATGGAAAAAAAAAGTGGTCTCTGGCCCACAGCTGAATATCCGGGCCCATCGATTTTTGGAGCTACGGGCCCGGGTGGCCCACAGCTGATAAAGTTAGTGTCTACCCCTGTATATGTATTGTAAAAGTGTAAACTTTGTAGTATTAATAACCTTTGCCCTTTGTTATCATGCCGAACCTACAGGAACAATACTCTCTCGCATGGTCAGCATAATGCATGAATCATTGAATGTAGTCCTTGCGAGTTACTCGCTAGGGCTGTATCCTAGCATCATGATGACAAAGGGCATAACACATAAAAGGATTGAAATGGGGAAACCGTAAATTTCTTGTTTGATAAAATCTACCGTAAAAACTTGCATATAAGCCTAACTCGCATATTATCGGCACCCCCAACTTTGGAGAATCATATAAGCTTCACAGGGTATCTGATTGTGGTCGCTTAAGTACTGTAGTATACATCTAAAATCTTAAGTATTAGCCGCACCTTGACTTTTTCCTGATCCTATAAGCCGCACTGGCCAGTCGACTTTGTTTTACAGTAACCATGTTTGATTGAGTACTGATTGGCTGTGACCTTTTTGTGTGCAGGTATCCACGCGTGTTTTGTGTGTAAGGAGATGGGGAAGGACACCATCCTGTGCACCAAACCCAACTGTGGCAAGTTCTACCACGAAGCATGTATCAGGAAGTTCCCCAACGCACACTTGGAGAACCGCCGCCTGGTCTGTCCGCTACACACGTGTGCGACGTGCATCGCCGACGACCCTAAAAGTACCAAGGCATGTAAAGGTATGTCCTACCGTCTTTGTAACCCATCACCCTAATATAGGCTATGATAGCCTCCAACAGAATTGATATATACTAGTACCGTAGTGGCTTGAATAAGCGCAGGTGTCTCAAATAAGCGCAGGTCTTGAATAAGCGCAGGGTAAATGTGGGGATTTAAATGAAAATTTAGGCCATTTTTGTATCTTGAATAAGCGCAGGTCTTGTTTAAGCGCAGGGTAAATGGTACCATCGAAATTTATAATCGCAGTTGCGCTTATTCAAGCCACTACGGTATATCATACTGAGTAAGAATATGGAAGGTTTTCGACTCCTAGAATAGAGCGGACACACAGCTACTTGTCTACCTCTATGCTACGGCACACCTTCCGTCATGTTTTGCAGCACCCTGCTAGACTTCTTAAAGGGGGACTGGCCGCGAAAATACAACAAAACCCTCCCCCATGTTGTTAGAAAATAATCAGACCCTAACATTTTCAGAACTCTATTATAATCCCTTAAATATGTGCCGACTTGCTGCTTCAGGTCAGATGTTTAAGTGTGTGAAGTGTCCGAAGGCGTACCACGCAGGAGACTTCTGTATCGCGGCCGGCAGCAAGAACATCGCCGGGTTGGAGATTGTGTGCAGCGATCACTTTGTGCCCCTCAAGAACAAAAAGAACTATCTACATCTCAACATCAGCTGGTGCTTCCGGTGTTCATCAGGTAAGGCATTTGTCTGGGGATGGTTAGAAACATTAAATATTTCAGAAAAATCACAGAAAGCACCATTTGACTTCCAGATTATAGAAAAAGAAGAAATTAGTATTATTGTATGTTTCTACGCAAAATGCGGGCTGTCCGTAGAATTTATGGTACTCAATGTGTCAAATAAAAGGATTTTTTTGTCAGTTAAAACTGTGAGTGACAAATAGTTGAAACTGTACACTAAATAACCCCGGTCCCCCTTGTTACTGCAGGAGGTACCCTGTTGTGTTGTGAGCGGTGTCCAGCCTCCTTCCATGCCGAGTGCCTCAAGTGTGACTTCCCTGAGGGAGTGCCGGAGGGCGTCTGGTACTGCAAGGACTGCAGCACCGGCAAGCGACCGCTCTACGGGGACATTGTCTGGGTCAAGGTGGGCGCGTACAGGTAGGCTGCGACATGCACTGTTACTATGGGCTGCTATGGGTCTGGGAGGTTATGGAAGGGAAAGTAGCTTGGGAAAGTTGAAAAAGAAATTACTGTGAACATATTTCATTTCGAGCTCTACATATATTATGGAAATCAAAATCTGCGAAAATATGTGTGGCGGGGTCATTTATCCAGTACAGTTCTACAGATACAAATTACAAAATTTGCGGATTTAAATACACGGGAAATTGTACTTCAGCAAGGCTCAATCAAATTGGATCGAGTGCCCAGCGCTATATGACGGTGTTTGGTAAATAATGTCTGGGAAAAAAGTTGTTCTAAGTAAAGTTTGACTGATGACTCTGTGTACGTTATCAGGTGGTGGCCGGGCGAGGTGTGCCACCCGCGACACGTCCCCGACAACATACAGAACATGCTACACACCACCGGGGAGTTCCCCATCCGCTTCTTTGGGTCTAACGACTACTACTGGATAACACACGCAAGGTATGTATAAACCCACCTCAGGGGTGGTATTGTAGGTAAATATCAAAGCTGTGATTCTAATGCATTTTTATGCCATCTTGTCCTCGCATTAGCTGGTCATACTACAAGGTCTACTAAGTTCACTTAACCAGAATGATACCCACTAACTGTCTTGCACTCGGGCTTATTAGCCGCTTCATAATTACATGTAGACCAATGATTGTTATGATGTGTGAATGCAGCCCAGGCGAGTAACTCGCCAGGGCTGCATTCATGCATCATGTGGACCCTAAGGATTGAGATCCTAACTCACCGGTGCTGCATTGGTGCATCATGACACAAAAGTAATATTTTAGCGACATGCCGTCTTCAAATGATTCATAATTGATAAATTAGTGTTATAACATATTGGTCAATATTGACAAACCTATACATTGTGTGCTGTATTCCCCTATTCTGTAGGGTTTTCCTCTTCCAAGATGGAGACAAAGGCACAAAGGAGTCGGCCAGTGCAAAGGGCCTTGACAAGACATTCCAGAGAGGTGAGCGCCTGTAGAATATATTACCAGTATTACCCAAGGGGGATGGATATGAGAGATGAATTGATAGAAATCTTAAAATACATAAATGGATATGAGATGTAGTGTAGCTTGACCTAGAGCCATCAGTATCCTGAGATGTCCACCTCAAATTTGTCGTCATTATCGAGGAGAGCTATAATTCCACGATTTCAAGCTCTGAAAGCTACCACAGACTTCATGATCTCGCCGAGATTAATATTTCACACTTTTTCCTAACTGTTATTGTTCTCCATTTTCTTTAATTTTAAGTGAATCACTTAGGTTTTGGTATAATATGATGCAGAAGCCAGTTTCCCAACTTTCCATCTGTACTTGATGCAATAAAATGCTTTGGATTATTGTAAATCATGTAAATACTGTACTTGACCTAAATAAAATGGATCAGGGCACTTTTCTGACAAATGTACAGGTTGTTTCCATCCTTACATCAACCTACCTATATTAGTATTCTAATAATGTAAAGTGCCATTACTTTCCTCAACACCTGTTTTATCAGTATTGCCCTTTCAATGATACTTCACATACGCTTATTTCATCGTACTTCATCATGTTTGAATTCGGAAATTGTTGTTGTTTTGACAATTTTCGGCGCGCCGACGAGTCGATATGTGATGAATTACTTCGTTTTGAACGCTCAAACCTGTCCCATTCTCTTTATTTTCGAATTCTAGGCCGAAAACATGTACTGGGGGGTGGAATGGTGGCTATTTGGACCAATTTGAGCAATTTTTTCGATTCGAGAGGAGACGAAACTAACGAAATCCAACATGGCGGGCGTCAACTCGCATCGATTCGAATCGATAAAATTGCTCAAATATGTCCAAATAGCCACCATTCCACCCCCCAGCACATGTTTTCGGGGTAAAATTCGAAAATAAAGAGAATGGGACAGGTTTGAGCGTTCAAAATGGAGTAGTTAGCGAGATATTGACTCGTCGGCAAGCCGAAAATTGTCAAAACAACAACGATTTCCGAATATCACGTGACCCCAGCCCTGACTTCTGATTGGTCAAAAGCAAATCACGCAGGAGACGACGTCTTTGTGGCGGCAGGCGGCAAGGGAAATTTCGGCGCGCCGAGGAGTGGATATCTCGCGAACTACTCCGTTTTGAAGGTTCAAACCTGTCCCATTCTCTTTATTTTCGAGTTTTAGGCCAAAAACATGTGCTGGGGGGTTGAAATGATGATTATTTAGGTCATTTAGAGCATATTTATCGATTCGAATCGATGCCGCCAAAGACGGCGGCTCTGGCGTGATTCACCTCTCGACCAATCAGAAGTCAGGGCTGGGGTCACGTGATATTCGGAAATCGTTGTTGTTTTGACAACATGACTTTGCGCCCCGCTACTATAGACCAACGCAGCAAGAAAGGGTGACTTTGATAAGTTGTTGATAAAGTATTTAAACGTTTCTGACGCGTGATCGACAAATACATAAATACAACCTCAAAATCCTGCATTCTAATAAACATTATTTGAATGATAATTGTCCTGTGGATCTCCTGATGTAAGATGTTTGCAAACATGATGATTACAGAAAATGTTTTGAGGATTCTGCTAAAACCAATGTAAACACAACTTTATTATGGAAAAGTCACCCTTTCTTGGTGCACAGGTCTATAAGATGTTTCAGGGTTTGGCCGCTACTAAGATGTATCAATTTTCAGCCGCTACTAAGATGTATCAATTTTCAGCCGCTACTAAGATGTATCAATTTGCAGCCGCTACTAAAATGTATCAATTTGCTGCCGCTACTAAGATGTATCAATTTGCAGCCTACTAAAATGTATCAATTTGCTGTCGCTACTAAAATGTATTAATTTGACCCCTGGAAAAGGAAGGCTCATTTTTTAGTTAGGGGGTGTTCATTTATTAGTTACGGGGGGGGGGGGGGTAAAAATTTCCGACCCCTCCTGAGGGGGATGCGTAAAAAATTCTGACCCCTCTTGAAGGAGGGGGGGGGGTAAAAATTTAAGCCCCTTTTTAGCAAAAAAGCCTGCGCGTTACTATAGTTCAAAGGTTCAAAAGTTAAAATCTTCCTATATAAATTCAATTCCTATTGGGACTAGGCCTACTTTTAGCTTGGATGATAAAATCTTCCTATATAAATTCAATTCCTATTGGGACTAGGCCTACATTTTAGCTTGAGGGGATAATAAAATCTTCCTATATAAATTCAATTCCTATTGGGACTAGGCCTACATTTTAGCTTGAGGGGATAATAAAATCTTCCTATATAAATTCAATTCCTATTGGGACTAGGCCTACATTTTAGCTTGAGGGGATAATAAAATCTTCCTATATAAATTCAATTCCTATTGGGACTAGGCCTACTTTTAGCTTGAGGGGATAATAAAATCTTCCTATATAAATTCAATTCCTATTGGGACTAGGCCTACTTTTAGCTTGAGGGGATAATGAAATCTTCCTATATAAATTCAATTCCTATTGGGACTAGGCCTACTTTTAGCTTGAGGGGATAATAAAATCTTCCTATATAAATTCAATTCCTATTGGGACTAGGCCTACTTTTAGCTTGAGGGGATAATAAAATCTTCCTATATAAATATAATTCCTATTGGGACAAGGCCTACTTTTAGCTTGAGGGGATAATAAAATCTTCCTATATAAATTCAATTCCTATTGGGACTAGGCCTACTTTTAGCTTGAGGGGATAATAAAATCTTCCTATATAAATTCAATTCCTATTGGGACTAGGCCTACTTTTAGCTTGAGGGGATAATAAAATCTTCCTACATAAATTCAATTCCTATTGGGACTAGGCCTACTTTTAGCTTGAGGGGATAATAAAATCTTCCTATATAAATTCAATTCCTATTGGGACTAGGCCTACCTTTAGCTTGAGGGGATAATGAAATCTTCCTATATAAATTCAATTCCTATTGGGACTAGGCCTACTTTTAGCTTGAGGGGATAATAAAATCTTCCTATATAAATTCAATTCCTATTGGGACTAGGCCTACATTTTAGCTTGAGGGGATAATGAAATCTTCCTATATAAATTCAATTCCTATTGGGACTAGGCCTACTTTTAGCTTGAGGGGATAATAAAATCTTCCTATATAAATTCAATTCCTATTGGGACAAGGCCTACTTTTAGCTTGAGGGGATAATAAAATCTTCCTATGTAAATATAATTCCTATACGGACTAGGCCTACTTTTAGCTTGAGGGGATAATAAAATCTTCCTATATAAATTCAATTCCTATTGGGACTAGGCCTACTTTTAGCTTGAGGGGATAATAAAATCTTCCTATATAAATTCAATTCCTATTGGGACTAGGCCTACTTTTAGCTTGAGGGGATAATAAAATCTTCCTATATAAATTCAATTCCTATTGGGACTAGGCCTACTTTTAGCTTGAGGGGATAATGAAATCTTCCTATATAAATTCAATTCCTATTGGGACTAGGCCTACTTTTAGCTTGAGGGGATAATAAAATCTTCCCATATAAATTCAATTCCTATTGGGACTAGGCCTACATTTTAGCTTGAGGGGATAATAAAATCTTCCTATATAAATTCAATTCCTATTGGGACTAGGCCTACATTTTAGCTTGAGGGGATAATAAAATCTTCCTATATAAATTCAATTCCTATTGGGACTAGGCCTACATTTTAGCTTGAGGGGATAATAAAATCTTCCTATATAAATTCAATTCCTATTGGGACTAGGCCTACTTTTAGCTTGAGGGGATAATAAAATCTTCCTATATAAATTCAATTCCTATTGGGACTAGGCCTACTTTTAGCTTGAGGGGATAATGAAATCTTCCTATATAAATTCAATTCCTATTGGGACTAGGCCTACTTTTAGCTTGAGGGGATAATACAATCTTCCTATATAAATTCAATTCCTATTGGGACTAGGCCTACTTTTAGCTTGAGGGGATAATACAATCTTCCTATATAAATATAATTCCTATTGGGACTAGGCCTACTTTTAGCTTGAGGGGATAATAAAATCTTCCTATATAAATTCAATTCCTATTGGGACTAGGCCTACTTTTAGCTTGAGGGGATAATAAAATCTTCCTATATAAATTCAATTCCTATTGGGACTAGGCCTACTTTTAGCTTGAGGGGATAATAAAATCTTCCTATATAAATTCAATTCCTATTGGGACTAGGCCTACTTTTAGCTTGAGGGGATAATAAAATCTTCCTATATAAATATAATTCCTATTGGGACTAGGCCTACTTTTAGCTTGAGGGGATAATGAAATCTTCCTATATAAATTCAATTCCTATTGGGACTAGGCCTACCTTTAGCTTGAGGGGATAATGAAATCTTCCTATATAAATTCAATTTCTATTGGGACTAGGCCTACTTTTAGCTTGAGGGGATAATAAAATCTTCCTATATAAATTCAATTCCTATTGGGACTAGGCCTACTTTTAGCTTGAGGGGATAATAAAATCTTCCTATATAAATTCAATTCCTATTGGGACTAGGCCTACTTTTAGCTTGAGGGGATAATAAAATCTTCCTATATAAATTCAATTCCTATTGGGACTAGGCCTACTTTTAGCTTGAGGGGATAATAAAATCTTCCTATGTAAATATAATTCCTATTGGGACTAGGCCTACTTTTAGCTTGAGGGGATAATAAAATCTTCCTATATAAATTCAATTCCTATTGGGACTAGGCCTACTTTTAGCTTGAGGGGATAATAAAATCTTCCTATATAAATACAATTCCTATTGGGACTAGGCCTACTTTTAGCTTGAGGGGATAATAAAATCTTCCTATATAAATTCAATTCCTATTGGGACTAGGCCTACTTTTAGCTTGAGGGGATAATAAAATCTTCCTATATAAATTCAATTCCTATTGGGACTAGGCCTACTTTTAGCTTGAGGGGATAATAAAATCTTCCTATATAAATTCAATTCCTATTGGGACTAGGCCTACTTTTTTAGGCCTACTTTTAGCTTGAGGGGATAATAAAAGTGCGAAAAAGGTCAGAAAAAGAGGATCCACTCTCGACGAGATTATTTATGTCCCGCGACATTCGACTAAGAACACTACATTTTAGCCCTCAAGCCCTTCCCTGTTCATTCATAAAAACCCTTTTTACAACCAGTATGGAAGATGTGGCTTATACATGAGGTTTTTCTATAGTAATGGGCGGAGCTGAGCCGTCCAACATGATAACGTATCGTGAGTTAAGTTAATATCTTGTCTTATTTCAGCCGTGGAGGAGTCTGTTGCAGCATATGCTATCTGGAAGAAGGCAAAACTTGACCGGGAGCAGGTCGAAACAGAAAAGAATGATAGGAAACCACCGCCGTATAAACACATCAAAGTAAGTCTACAATAATTCTTCCCAATTTAAAAAAAGGTGTTCTGTACTACTGTTGTTTCCATCTGTGAGACCCATTCACATGTGAAAATTATTCGTTTGAGGAATCTAACAAAAGTGAAATGACAATTTAAAGACAGTGTATATATTTGATAATTATGAATATTAAATAGGAAATTGTAAAATAGTGTAGCGCTGAATTATGTCAGAAAGGGCGGGTGGGAAACATGTTTGTACAAAAAAAAAACTCACAATAATTCTCTTTTGCGTTTGCAGACAAATTGGCCGTTTGGTAATGTGGTTGTCAACAAACCGTGTATCGATGACCTGCCGCGGTGTGAGTGTCGACCGTCGATGGAGAACGCGTGTGGACCTGACGCCACGTGCATGAACCGCATGCTGATGTATGAGTGTAACCCCCAGGTGTGTAACGCTGGCCAGGCCTGCTGCAACCAGCGCTTCCAGCGCCGCGTCTACCCCGAGGTCAGCGTCATCAAGACGGAGGGACGCGGCTGGGCACTCATCACACAAGTAGCCATCAAAAAGGTAGGGTAGCTCATATATGGGGTCTTGGGGTTTTATCGCTTTGAAATGGATGTGATTTCTTCTACAATGGTAAGGATTTCCTATTATTTTAGATCGTTTGGGAAAAAAATCACACCCCAGAAAATGTTGCCATATTAGCGAGGAGGTCTCAGCTTTACCTTTTTACCATATACACCTGGCTACTACTCTACCAGCTGGGTCGACGTAGCTTGTAGTTATGCAGTTTCAAAATTTTCAGATCTCAATAAAAAGCGTCCTATACCACTGAAATGTCCCATTTTCATGTCAAATTATGTGCATATGTCACCTTTTCCCTTTCCCTTTTCTATTCTGCTGAAAAAAAAAAATAGGCAAAGATATAGCATTTTTTGATTTTTCTCACCAGAATTTGCCCAAACCCTCGTACGACCAGAAGTGAATATCATTTTTTTTCATTAAAAAATCACCTTAATCGTATCCTTATCCTTATGACATATGTACTAACATCAGCTAAACACATCATAGTATCAGTATTCCTATTCTGTCTAGCGCAAAATACTTCATGACATGTCATTCTATCTCTGCAAACATGGGTTATGCGTCACTACCATTTTGTCAAATTCCACCGACATTTTGCTTCGGGACAAGAGCAGTAGCCACATACTTGCAAGTATGTTTTAGACAAAATAGGCCCAGGGGAGGGGTTAGGATACCTTGTGACAATATAATATTACATTTCTACATTGTGTGGGCCATATAAGAAAGAAATTTGTCAGGTTTCAGCTGAAATATGATCAACTTTGGCTCCCTTCACGAGGAGGATAAAATAAGAAGGCCCGGCACTATTGCTTTGAGCAGATGATAAAGAGGGAGAAGGAATGGCTCAGAAATCCTAACCTACCGTCCATCCATGAAAAATATCTGTGTACATGTAACAAAGAAACACTATTTTATATCATTTTCCATCAGTTATCTCTCAACATGCTTTTAAATAGCATGATGACAGCAGATTCGATTAGCACTCATTCTACCACAGCCATTGGTATCCAACATGGCCGCATCTATCCCATAATGAGTGGTTCCAGTATCTCCCACCAGGTGGCAGCATGTACGCGCGGAAATCTGCCTGGAAATCTGCCTGGAAATCTTTCAGCACCCCCCCCCGCCCCCACCCTGCACATCTGCACAAAAGACAAGTTGAATCGTCAAGTTTTGATGTTGAATCGCTGATAAAACAAAAAGGAAAAGTTAAATCGTCAAGTTTGATGTTAAATCGCCGACTTTTGATGTTGAATCGCCGATTTTCTGCTATTATCGCTCACCGCAGTTTGCCAGTTCCGGTTTGGGAACTCGCCAAAATACCCCCCCCCCCACACACACACACACACATGTCTGCTAATGGTACCTATATGATAAATCACCGGGTGTTGATGTGAAATTGCCAAATTTTGTATGTTAAATCGCCGAGATTGATCATACGACGATTTTTCTGCCGCTTTTGTCTAATTTGAGTACAGTACGTTATTTCTCATTTCTGACAGCAGAATCGTAATGGCCAGAAGAAGCTACCCTAATTTCATATATTGGAAGTCATATATAATCGAATTCCAGGTGGTGGCTGTAGGTGAGCAGGTGGCTGTGGGAAAGCAGGTGGCTGGGGGCAAGCAGGTGGCTGTGGGGGTCAGCGCCCGGCAGCGCGTAACCGCTGTTTTACGTCTCGGCCGAAAAAGCGAGTCGATCGGAGCGTCAGCAGCGACACCATCTTCGTTGCAGCTTCGTTTCTGGTTCGACGTGTCGGGTTGGCCGGGGGGCGGTGTGAGCTGCAGATGATTTTGCCGCCGAAACCGATTTTGCCCCCAAAACCGATTTTACGCCCCGAAACAATTTTGACCCAAAAACGATTTTGAAGTTCTCCTACCCTTCCGAAAATCGGGCTGATCGGAGCGTAAACAGCGAAGATATTCGCGATTTTCGTTTTGTCGGATTATATTGGTACCTATGTGTTCTCCGTCTATCCCGTTCTCCGTTCCTCCCTTTCTCCGTTTCTCCCGTTCTCCATTTATCCCGTTCTCTGTTTATACCGTTCTCCGTTTATCCCGTTCTCCGTTTATCCTGTTCTCCCTTTCCCCATCCATCCGTTTATCGTTTATCCCGTTATCCGTTTGTCATTTATAGCGTTCACCGTTTATAGCGTTCTCTGTTTATCCCGTTCTCCGTTTATCCTGTTCTCCATTTATCCCGTTAACCGTTTATAGCGTTCACCGTTTATCCCGTTCACCGTTTATCCCGTTCTCCGTTTATCCCGTTCTCCCTTTCTCCCATTCTCCCTTTCTCCTGTTTTCCCTTTCTCCGTTTATCCCTTTCTCCGTTTATCCCATTCTCTGTTTATCCCGTTCTCCGTTTATCCCATTCTCCGTTTATCGCGTACGCCTTTTATAGCGTTCTCTGTTCATCCCTTTCTCCATTTATCCCGTTCTCCGTTCATCCCTTCTCCGTTCATCCCTTTCTCCCTTTATCCTGTTCTCTCTTAATCCATTCATCCCCTTCTCCGCTTGTCCCATTCTCCGGTGTGAGCTGCAGATGATTTTGCCGCCGAAACCGATTTTGCCCCCAAAACCGATTTTAAGCCCCGAAACGATTTTGACCCAAAAACGATTTTGAAGTTCTCCTACCCTTCCGAAAATCGGGCTGATCGGAGCGTAAACAGCGAAGATATTCGCGATTTTCGTTTTGTCGGATTATATTGGTACCTATGTGTTCTCCGTCTATCCCGTTCTCCGTTTCTCCCTTTCTCCGTTTCTTCCTTTCTCCGTTTCTCCCGTTCTCCATTTATCCCGTTTTCCGTTTATCCCGTTCTCCGTTTATCCCGTTCTCCGTTTATCCTGTTCTCCCTTTCCCCATCCACCCGTTATCCGTTTATCGTTTATCCCGTTATCCGTTTGTCATTTATAGCGTTCACCGTTTATAGCGTTCTCTGTTTATCCCGTTCTCCGTTTATCGCGTTCTCTGTTTATCCCGTTCTCCATTTATCCCGTTAACCGTTTATAGCGTTCACCGTTTATCCCGTTCACCGTTTATCCCGTTCTCCCTTTCTCCCGTTCTCCCTTTCTCCTGTTTTCCCTTTCTCCGTTTATCCCTTTCTCCGTTTATCCCATTCTCTGTTTATCCCGTTCTCCGTTTATCCCATTCTCCGTTTATCGCATTCACCGTTTATCGCGTTCGCCTTTTATAGCGTTCTCTGTTCATCCCTTTCTCCATTTATCCCGTTCTCCGTTCATCCCTTCTCCGTTCATCCCTTTCCGTTTATCCCGTTCACCGTTTATAGAGTTCACCGTTTATAGAGTTCACCGTTTATAGAGTTCACCGTTTATAGCGTTCACCGTTTATAGCGTTCACCGTTTATAGCGTTCACCATTTATCCCGTTCTCCGTTTATCCCGCTCTCCGTTTATCCCGTTCTCCCTTTCTCCCGTTTTCCCTTTCTCCCGTTCTCCTTTCATCCATTTATCCCGTTCTCTATTTATCCCGTTCTCCGTTTATCCCGTTCTCCCTTTCTCCTGTTTATCCCTTTCTCCGTTTATCCCGTTCTCTCTTTATCCCGTTCTCCGTTTATCCCGTTCTCCCTTTCCCCGTTTATCCCGTTATCCGTTTATCGTTTATCCCATTATCTGTTTGTCGTTTATCCCGTTCACCGTTTATCCCGTTCTCCCTTTATCCCGTTCTCACGTTTTCCCCTGTTCTCCTTTTATCCCGTTCTCCCTTTCTCCCATTCTCCCATTATCCCATTATCTGTTTCTTCTGCTCTCTGTTTCTCCCGTTTTCCGCCGTTCTCCTTTTATCCCGTTCTCCATTTATCCCGTTCTCCGTTTATCCCCATCTCTGTTTATATCCCGTTCTCCGTTTATCCCGTTCTCCGTTTATCCCGTTCTCCCTTTATCACGTTCTTCCTTTATCCCGTTCTCCCTTTATCCTGTTCTCAGTTCATCCCGTTCTCCATTCGTCTCGTTCTCAGTTCATCCCGTTCTCCGTTTGTCTCGTTCTCCCTTTAACCCGTTCTCTGTTCATCCCGTTCTCCCTTCCCCATTCTCCCGTTCTTTCTTTATCCCGTTCAGCCTTTCTCCATTTCTCCCCGTTCTCCCTTTATCCCGTTCTCCGTTTATCCCGTTTTCCATTTATCCCGTTCTCCGTTTACCCCGTTCTCCGTTTACCCCGTTCTCCGTTTATCCTGTTCTCCGTTTATCCCGTTCTCCGTTTATCCCGGGGGGGGGGGTAAAAAAAAGTCAACCTGTTTTGAGGGAAAAAAACCTGCGCATTACTAATGCTACAAAGGGGCGCAAATGCACACAATTTTCGGCCTTCCGGGGGGGGGGGGGTAAAAAATGTTGACCCCTGTAGGGGGGGGTAAAAAAAATGTGTGCGCTCCACGCGAAATCTAACCACCCCCCCTGTTGTTAAAAAATGAGCACTCCCTAATTTGATCCTTTTGAAGTGGCACATTGGTACTTTGGTGTTTGGTGGACCCCCCCCCCCCCCTTTTTCAAATTCCTGGGAGCATCTGTAAGACCTCCGAGCATTTTTTGTCTGTCATGGCAAATTTTTCAGCATTAGTACACAAAACTACCTTGCTACCTTGTTGTACGGGGGGGGGGGGGTAGGTTGGGTCGAGTCAAAAAGGTTTGATACTGCATGATGCTAGGCTAACGCAAAAATTCTGCAAATTCAATTGTCTTAAATTGGCCTTTTTCTGTGGTCTTTCAATGTTCAAGCAAATATAGACACACATTCTCGCTGTATACTGATTAATTAGTATTGCATCATAGGGCCAGTTTGTGAACGAGTATTGTGGGGAGCTGATCGACGAGGACGAGTGTAAGAAGCGAATAGTAGCAGCGCACGAGAACAATGTGACCAACTTCTACATGCTGACCCTAGACAGCACCAGGTAAAGGATTTGCATCTGTATAACTCCCTATTAAAAAAATGGCAAACGCTCAATTTTTGCTACTTTTTGTTAACCAGGGAGTGGCATCTCTGCATTCAATCATGATTCCCCCTTAAATTGTCTTTCTGTCTTTTACATTTCTAGAAAATGACCCATGCCTTGTTTTGGAGCCTTGTCTAAATGCTCATTATCTTGAAGGCAACTCTTTAACAGCTGTAAAAAGATTGTAAAAGTATTATTTTAACCGGACCACTACTACCAGTACTAGAAACGTGTTTGAAATAGTTGTCAAGTGACCTGTGCGCCTAAAACATTCAATAAAAGTTGGCTCATAGAATTCCTTGTACTCCAGAACAATTGATGCTGGCCCTAGAGGAAACTTGAGTCGGTTTATGAACCACAGCTGCGACCCCAACTGTGAGACGCAAAAGTGGAACGTGAACGGAGACGTCCGCGTGGGCCTCTTTGCTATCGACGACATTGAGCCAGGTGAGTTGTGAATACCGGTTTGTATCCCCCTGGTCGGCAGCAGGTTTACCTCCTTTGAAGACCGTGCACCTTTATTTAATTGGCGAGGAGGCACCCAGACTAAGCACACCAAGTGCTACTCCCCCTCCATACCACTGGCTGGGGTCGACTAGCCTATAGTTATGCAAGTTTCAGGTTTCCATTTTCCACTTAATTAGCTAAATACAACAGGTAATCATGGGTTTTTTTCAGCACCATAATGAACACCCATATCTAAACATGTTGAGAAATGATTTTTTTCACAAAAATAAATAAATCTTTTTATATTTCACTTTTTGATGAAATCAATAATTATTTGGCAAAACTGAAGTTGCAGCAGAGTGAATATCATCTTCTTTGCTATAGAAACCCTATTTCTGCTGAAACAAGGTCTACATCAAGCATGACAAATGAAGCTAAAAGAATTGCTGTTCCCATATCTTCTCTTTGTTACCCTTATATTGGTTTCTGTCACATCACAATAGGTCGACAAATCAACAGGTCGTACTACGGCCTTTCAGCAGAACGACACGCCATTTTGTTCGGCATGTTCCTTGTATTGATAGATATTCCCAAGCTGGCCCCTGCTCTATCAGTTACGTGGCGACTGTGTTTTCAATTTATTTCTCCTAATACTATTGATATTGAGCAAAATAGGCCCTAATACATCGATTCCACCTCTTAATTACGACCTGTATTGGTCAATATCAGTCAGCTTTTGTAAGGCTGTATTAATTAAAACTTATCGAGCAGTCGCTGACCGCGGAAATCGAACATGCCATGGCGGTGGTTGTCTACCGCTCGATAAGTTTACGATTGAGCATTACAAAAGTGACAATCTTGCGAATATTGATTAAAATCGACCTGTATTGGTCAATATCGGTCAATAATGTTGAGATTGTCACTTTTGTAAGTCCCAATTCGGATTTCGGCGAGCCCCTTTAATGACGGCAAATGTGGTTTTGCCGTCCTGAGGCTAGCTAAGCCTCAGCCTAAGGCCCAGGGTACCGCCTGCCGCATAGTAGGCGTTATTAGCATGGAAACAAAGCTCAATCACTAGAAAATATCTTATTTTTGGACGTACAATAGATGAATTGGGCCCAAACCGCCTAAATATTCAGATTTTATTCCAAGTCTGATCCCCGTGAAAAATTCCTTGCCGCCTGCCGCCAAAATGACGCTGTCTGAAACGTGATTCCTCTTGTCCAATCAGCGTGCAGTGCGCAAGGGGGAGATAGAAAGCTGCCCGTAACAAAGTCCCGAGTACCTGCGAATTTTACGCGCAGGGCCCCCCCCCCCCCCCCCCACCACCACCACCAGACCATTGTATAGTCCACTGGTCCGGGCTGTAGGCTGACCCTGTGACTAGCCCCGACTTTAGCGTGCAGCTCTGTCTATATATTATCAATGTACAGGGACGGGTCCAGGAATTTGGGAAAGAGGGGGCGCTGTAATTAATACCCACCCCCCCCCTCCTTTCTTCCTGGATCCGCCCCTGATGTAGGCCTACTACCTAACTAACCTGGACTATTGAAAAAAAGGGGGGAGGGGCGCCAGTATTATAGGCCTAGGCAATTTTATCAATCTAGGCCTACTAGCTGTAGCCTAGGCTATTGAAAAAAGGTAGGGGGGCAGTGCTGTAGTCAATTTTATCAATGTAGGCCTACTACCTGTGTAGCCTAGGCTATTGAAAAAGGGAGGGGGCAGTGCTATAGGCAATTTTATCAATGTAGGCCTAGGCCTACTAAAAATGGTGGGGGTGGTGCTATAGGCAATTTTATCAATGTAGGCCTACTAGCTAATATAGGCCTACGGTAGTCTAGACTATTGAAAAGGGGCCCATTAAGCGGTTAAATAAGCCTATACAGAAATTTAACTTTAGACCGACATGGCACACTCTCCCAGTAGACAAGTATGTCACTTTGCAGTCGATGTAGAGCTAAATGTTAGATTTTATTTGGTTAAACCTTCATAAGTTGATAATAGGCAAAAAATTGTATAGATAGATATTCCCAAGCTGGCCCCTGTTAGTTACGTGACGACTATGTTTTCAATTTATTTCTCTCGATACCATCAATATTGAGCAAAACAGGCCCTAATACATCGATTCCACTAATTGTCAGGAGACGATTCTATCTCAAAAAAAATTCGCTCCATTGATTCAAGGTTTAAAATCCCTAAACCAAAAAAAATGAAAAAAAATCGCCTGCCCTCACCATTTTTTGAAAAACAGACCAACTTTTTCATTTGGTGTGGCCTAAGGGGCCTCCGAGCATACTTTGTCTATTATGGCAAACTTTTCTGATCTATTTTACCTAACTATATGACTACTAGTTATTGGCGAGCCAGGAATTGTGATGGTCATAATGCACAAATGCAGCCCTGGCGTGTTCCTCACAGCGTGTCTGCATCATGACGACTCTTCGGGGGTGTATCAACATTGTAGAATCAGCATAATCCATGAACGCAGACCTGGCAAGAAACTACTGGTGAGTAACTCGCCAGGTCTGCATTCATGCATCAGTAAGACAAAGGCCATTGTGCCTGCGCGGCCCACAAAGGGTTGCGTAAATTCATACATTTTGTTAAAGTCTTTATTTCTCCCTGTTGTTTGCAGGTGCTGAGCTTACCTTTAACTACAACCTGGATTGTCTCGGCAATGAGAAGACAGTTTGTCGTTGTAACGCAACCAACTGCAGCGGCTTCCTTGGTGTCCGACCAAAGGTAGGTCTTCACATTGTCATTAGATGTGGGTGGTACAAAACTGATTGGTGACTGCCTTAACTGGTAGTTGGTTCCCATAGTTTAGTATGCGGCCCCTCACCATGCTAAAACTTACTCGTGAAAACTAAAGCATCAAAATCACTTATCTTTGGTGAAGCAATCAAAGTCTAAAAATCTGTCATTTGTAGAAAGTGAAACGAGATTGAATACAAACTCTGGAAATAAATTAATGGAAGGCCAGACTCTATTTTGTAGAATCTTGCCAAGTCAATGTTTAAATTCCCGGTAACAGATCTCTTCATGGCGTATATAACTCTCCTTGTACAGACGGCAGCAGAGTTAGCGCCCGAGAAGTCGTCGAAGGACAAGAAAAAGAAGAAGAAAAAGAAGAAGAAGCCGATCAGCGTGCCTCATGAGGATGATTGTTTCCGCTGCGGGGAGGGCGGCGAGCTGATGATGTGTGATAAGACGGCGTGTCCCAAAGCCTACCACTTACAGTGCCTCAACCTGGAGAAACCACCCCACGGTAAGACACCTACATAGAATAAGATGCCAACATATTGAGCTGCATGCTATGTTGATGTCATTGTAGTGGAGAATGGGGCTGTGCCGAACAAGTTGCAGTTTCTACAAGCCCCTGGGTTCTCGCCATGAAATAAAGATTGCGTCATCTGAGCCAGGATTTGTGTAACCATAGCAACCATTTAAGGATAATCTAAAAGTGTAAATCATGAAATTTGATGACAAATGTTTATATTGCATGAGTTTGCATGTTTCCACCCAACAAGGTATTGAGAAATTAAACTAAGGGAAAAACTCCACAGTATTTATCATAAGTATCGTAATTCATCAACAACATTTCTCAATTTCAGGTAAATGGGATTGTCCGTGGCACCACTGTGATGTGTGTGGTAAAGGCGTGACCAAACGGTGCTCGGAGTGTCCCAACTCCTTCTGCAATAAGCATATAGAGGACAACATCTTCGATATCGGGGAGGAAAAGTTGGTGTGTGCAGACCATCAGGATCTTTTGGCGGTCCTTGCAAACTCGCGTAAGGTATCAACACCGAAAGTTGACAATAGTGATGTGAAATCGTGCACGAGTGATTCATCGGATGATTCAGAGACATCCCCAAGTATAAGCGACTGTGAGTCATCAGCGACCGAGCCAAGTACAGTGGCTGATCCGCTCATAGCTATCAAACCTGCCCCCACAAAGAAGAAGCGTAGGTCATCGAAGGTGCCAGACTCTGTCAAGGCAAGTGACTCAGACTCTGTGGTAAGTTCTGAGGTGGGGGCCGCTACTCCAGTAGTCGCCAATACGGAGGAACCGAGTGAAGCCAAGCCGGTACTTAAATCTCCACCCGCTGACAACAAGAGCCGAGGACGATCTCCCTCAGTCGACAACAAGGGCCGTGGACGGCAAAAGACAAAGCAGAAGAGCGGCGAAAAGAGGCAAAAATCGACTTCTGTAAAACGAGGTCGGCCGGCAAAAACCAATGGTAAAGTGGAAGGTGGAAACAAGGCAGCTGCGGCAGGGGGCGGAGGGGACATGGGCACTCCCATGTTTGACGATAAAGATGATGACTTTGGCGATCTGGTCATTGACATCCCAGCCTTCTAAATAGATCTGTATACTGCAATGACCAATGAATTTCTTTTAGCAAATTTCACCCAATATATCATATCGCCTCCACCCGCTTAAACCACCATCAAGTGATTTGATGTTCATACATCAATTACTTTTTCTTCAGATGCGAAAACTTGACATAATGAATATTGTGGTCCGGGGCATTGAAAGTGGGAGCGGTCGGCCTAGATAAGTCCTTTCATCATTATGATCAGTGATTCACAGTGCAGCTCAGGACGAGGTCTCGCCACTAATCAACTCTATGCAGTTTTGTACATAGTCGTTTTATCATTCAAAAATTATTTTAAATATCACACTCCCATGTATAATGCCCATCAAGAATCATTTTAGTGTATCGTATAACAGTCAGCTCCTCGAGCAAAGCGCAGGAATTTTGAGGCTATATTTTTATTGCGTTGTAAACGAATAATTTTTAAACTGATGCTTTATGTTGTGTATGTTGCTAAGGACAGTTTATATTTTAGTTTCTACGACTTTTATTGAAATTGTATATTCTTTAATCTGCCTTTTTTCTGTCCCTGGCTGCTTTGATTAAATCATTCCAACTGCTTTAAATATCTTATGGAAAGTAAGTTCCAAAATGCTGCTTCTAGCCATAGCTACGCGAATAGCCATCTTTATTTAGCGAACTGCGCAGCATCTGTGTAAATGAATGGACAGATCAACACTTGGGTCACCATGTGTGTCACCTCATCTCATGCTTCACTTATTATTTTCATTGTAGTTAGATTGTATATAACGCCACCACTGTAGTATATAAGCCATGTTACAGACCTGAACACAGTTAAAATGGCCGACAAGCGCGTGTTGGAAGCATGTTAGGTTTTAACGTTGTCGTGCTTTAATCTTGCAAACAGGAGATTGTTGTCACATGGAGGGACCAACACCTACCACTAGGATTATTGCACAGTTCAAGATCACCCCATTGTACATAACGTTATCAAAGTGTTTGCATTTCACTGTTACATTAAAGGGCCCACTTACCAGTTAAATATTACCATTTCAGTCCTCAGTGTGTTTCTGTTGGGGAAAACCATCCAGGTTATGAAATCACGTGACTTGAAGATACCACAGAGATCTAAGTCCATGTCAAAATTGTGTTAATGTTGATCACAAACCATGAATTGCCGTCTCTTTGTCATGTTTGTAACGTCCATAAGCATGCTATTCACCATGTTTGTCATAGAAACTGCCGAAGTGGATTTACGCTTCAAAACTTGTTAATAAAGTTACAGGTCTGGTTATGTGAGAAGAGTGCAATTTTGTATATTTCCTTCTTGCGAGAAAACAAAGGCTACTAAAAAAACAAGCGATTAAATAATTCAAGTCATTAAACCCCTTGGATTGTCTGGCAGCGACGATGTTTGCATTAAGCATGTGTTCTGTATTGACCGAGTGCACAGCCCAGTTGTACCGTTACTGTGTGCATGAACTAGATGTATTGTAGCACATGTTAAGTATGGCCATGTGTGTCAAGGCAGCTGAGTGAGAGAGGCAGGCACTGGGTTCGGTCCAGTAGCGTAATGCCCTCCATGATCGCCAATCATCAAGTTATTCCATTTTCATTGTACGCAACACCATATCGGGGGAACTAGTCTCCAACGATCACCTCCACAGAAACGTCCAGTCTAGCGGTCAGCTCAATTGTATAGCTCTTAACCCTTCAAGGGCAGCAAAGTGGTTGAATGCTTTGTGCCCTGTCGGCATAATGCATCATGCAGCCCTGGCGAGTAACTCGCAATGATGCATTCATGCAGCACTGCTGAGTCACTCATAATGCTGCATCCACGCATTATGACAAGCCATAATATTTGGAAGCACTATGTGGCCCTTAAATGGTTAACCATGAGTAGCACCTATACAGACTAAACCAACACCTAGGTTCTTGTTGTACATTAGGTAAAAGCAGGCTCTCTTCATTAACTTGAAGCCGTCTTGTAGCTAAAGCAAGACATGAAGGATAAAAATGCCTGATAACTGTATATACAAATTAAGTGCAATCCTACGGGGACAATCTAGCCATTTCAGGATGTACAGAGGTCCTTACTATGGGCCATTGAGAGGGTAAAGCCACCCTTTAGCAAGTCTTGACTGCAGCCCATGGTCAGTGGTCTGTCACCAACTCTAGGGTTGTGTCTGGCTCTCATCTTCATTATCATGTAATCCAGTCAACCTAGAGCATTGCAAATAAAGTTTTCATATATTCCACATGTGTTTTGTCGTCATTGGATCATGGCATATTATAACAATTATCTACTGAAAATAAACATGGACAGACAAAGGTCAGCCTAAGGGAACGTTCACAAATGACAACACCCGGTTGGGGCAGGGGTCTTGAATTCATTGACGTAATGTGCCCCGGCCATACATTTGTATGTTGGGGGGGGGGGGGACTACAGGGGCACCATCTTTTTGGAAACAAGGAAAGGGCAGCACTAATCTGTGGCTCTCCAAGTCACTAATGAATACAGATATAGTATTTACATTAAAATGACCCTCACCATTGAGCCCGATACATAGCATTTCATGAGGATCGACAAACTCACCTCACACCCACAAAGGCTAACTTTGAACTGTATATACAAATCATTAATGGAATTAATCTTGCATTGGATATAGCTAGAATGATGTTTATTGACCCAGGGGTTACCCTGGGTCTCTGTGAGACGGTTTTCCAGCAAAAAACACAGTTTGGTCAGCTGACTTTGAACTGTTCCCCTGCATTTGTTTTTTCATTTATCAGATCAAAATAAAGACATGCATATATATTGAAACAAACTGTACCTCCCTCTTTTTTTCAGTTTGTAAAAAGAAAAAGAATTGTAGTAGAAAAACACTCTTGAAAAAATGTCAAAAACTACCCAAAAACGGAGTCTGTGTGAACTAATGCTGAAGATAGGCCAGTGACCTTGAATCCTAACTTTAAAAGATGCACGTTCACACAGACTTCCTATACCTACAATGGTTAAGAGCAGGTGAGACGTAATATTGGGCCCCGGTGGGATAGGTTGTGTGTGGAAGATCCGTCATTGAAGTCTGTCATGGAGGTCTGTCATGGAGGTCCGTCATGGAGGTCTGTCATGGAGGTCCGTGTACTGGAATACTATATACATCATTGGAAAAGCCCTGGGTCACTTGTGATGTATATCACACAATCCATCTTCTATTTGGTTGAGGCAGCATCAGTGTTTATCTCTACTCATGAGATGACCCCTACAGTTGTATAAGCCTAGCACTGACGGGGATGTCTCAGTAGCGGACATCATAAACTCATTTGTTGCTGTTTTTTTACCTGAGGAATCTCATTGAGTTCAATTGGATTCAGAGACTCCACTCTAACGCGTAATAAGCGCCCCCCCCCCCCCATTTTTGGGACATTTTTAGACTAGACGAAATGCTCAACTTTCACGATTTTGGTGACCATTAAACTCTAAAGTACTAAAAACGCCATGAACATAATTTTATAAGCGCCCAGGGCGCTTATTACGTCGAATATGGTAGGCCTAGCACATCTAGATACTCCGACCTAGCACCGTCAGAAAATTTTCGGCGTGTCTGGTATTTAGGCCTAGAGGGTAAAATGTTTAAAAGAGAAAATAGGCCTATGTCTATCTATCTTGAGGAACACCAATAGAATATTCTAAATATCTAAGCTTCTGAATTATTTGCTACAAATAATTTGTTCCAACATAATCACAGCCTGCCTGTCTTAATTAAGTTTCTAGTGTCCATGAAACTGGGAGATTGACAGCAGTGAACCTTAGTTCATCACTGTCAACAACCCACACTTACAAGCTCAGATTGTAATGCGGCAACCTATCTCTTACATGGCCCGGGGGACTACTTGCTGTGTGCGCGGATCTGTCAGATTTTCTAATATTTTACAGAGACATTGTCACCCACATATTTGTGCATGAACCTCTTTCAAATACATTATTATGCTCATGTCTGACCAGAAAATGATTAGATCTTATTTGAAATAGCTTTTCACGAAGATGACAGCTCACCTTGTTTGTAAACAACATTTTGAAATTTCAACTGCCATATCCAAAAATGTGGTCCGAATTTACCTTTCTAACTGACTTTTATAGCTCTTGTTATGATATATTCTTATAGATTACTGCTTTCTGAGGTGAATTCAATTGAATACTATCCCCATTTAGTGAATAAAATTAGTTTTCTGGTGGTAAGATCGAGGAACTACATCTTGTTATGTATGTGCACACAGACTTAGCTGTAAAATGCCGCGCTAGGATATACCCACCGTGTGACGCGGTCCATAATGACCGAGTCAAGTCCCGTATTTGAGTTGACGAGGTGGCCCGGATGTCAACAACCCATAACTCCAAGTTCCTGTCAACTCGGGACCACTGGCAATATTTTTGTCACTGTTTATTAGCACAAGCTGATGCCTGATGAGTCCCCATAGGACGAAACTACTTTAAAATAGGCCTAAAATCTAGTTTCAGAGCCTGTCACTAAGGTTTGTTGATATCCATAGTGATGTTGTCAAGTAACCTAGTTAGTTACACTGTCAACAAATGACTGTTGCCAAGCAATGGTGTTCTCAATGATGTCACGGTCCAACGACCAAAACGTCATTCGAAGTGGTTGCATCATGCGTGAAGGACCCCTCACCCTCGCACCTGTCGAAAAATCATTACTCATTTGTGAACGTTCCCTTATGCACAAAGCCATGAGAGGACTGAACGTTGTTTTCATTTATAGTGACGGGCTGGGCGACTGGCAGTTTAATAAATTTCCAACATTACTTTTCATTTATCACTTTTATTTCCTGCCTTTCTCCTTGTATTGATTTTGAATTCCACATTTACACCAAGATACACATGACAAACTGTACACTTTATTATACTTGGAAATTGAGAAGATATCCACAGGCCTACTTGGCCAGGCCTTTATTCATTCCTACATGTATTCATCCTTCATATGGATATGTAATACCTGTATTACATCAACATAAACAAACTTATATCATATGTAGATATATCTATGTACATAACGTCTTACAATAGTTTAAAATAGTGTCTCTTTTTTTATTATTGAAACCATTTTTCTGATTTCTTTTTCATGGAGGCTTTGTTAAACTGTGTCTTGTATTTGGCTACAAGTCTGTCTATGTCGTCCGTCTTGTTTGCTGCTGCCCTCCGCTTCTTCTTGGATGGCTAGAAATGAAACAAGACTTATATGTACAAACATATTATTTGAGAGAGGTATAGAACAACGAACACTTTAGACAATACCCTACCGGGATGCAATTTCGCCCCAATAAAAATGACTCATGAATGTTAATAACCGAAAGGGGATGTCAATCAATTACTTCAACTACTCGCAAGGATAGATTAAGATTCAGATTCATTCCACTCAATTAGTCTTAGATTCTTCCCCTAGAAGGGAATCTGGAGTTTTTTCACTTGGGTGTGTTTTTTCACACAAGCTCTGTACACCGACAAAGCATCCTTTCTGCGTGGCTGCCCACATGTCACACAATCTCTGTACACCCACAGAGCATCCTTCCTGCCAGGCTGCCCACATGTCACACACAACTCACCTCCTGTACTGTGTTCTCTGCTATCCGCTTCCGCTTGTTGTCCTGTGCCGTGGCCCGGCTGACCTTGTCGGCCGGCTTCTTGGTTGGCTTGGGTGTGTTACGGGGCTTGTGTCGGATCTTGGCGCCCATATGTGACGGCATCCCCTGCGAGAAATATGTATACTTTGAATATATTTTACCATGTCTTTTATCCAGGACAAACTGTTAGAGTTGTTAATTTCTACATGGAGTTATGTAATGTTTTAATGCAGCGATGCACACCACTCTTTGGTCGTCATTATACATGAATATAGCCACGGTGATTAACTCGCCAGGGCTGTTTTCATGCATCATGACAGGGCACAATTTATCATGGTACTATGCGGCCCTTAAAGGGTTAATATTATCAGTTACAAGGAAATATGTTTAAAAGAGGAATTATTCCTTATGGTCCTAGGGACTCCTTAAGAAGAGGTTTTACTATACTTTTACAAACAACTGTTACTGAGAGATGCCAATTCAAGTTTGTTGAGTTGATCTGACATGGATGTGGGTCTAACTTGTGCTACTTACTCGTGGTATCTTCTTGGTGTCGACCCCCTCAGGTGGTGCCTGTACGGAACCCACTGTGATCTTCTTCCCGCCGAATCCCCGCCGGTCTCCGCGGGCCCCTCCCGCGTTACGACGCATCGTCTCCTGTTTAGACTGCATCAAGGGGAGACAGCTGGTTAGTCAGAGCTCACTCAGTTTGGTTAACGAAAGTTGACTAGGTAGAAGAATTCTTTACATTAGATAGTGATTTAAGTTCAATATTTTCATACATATCAGTTATTTAGTGACAAATGACTGGACACTCACCTGAGCTCTTTCTAGCCTTTCCTGCTTTGTCCGTAGAGCTGAACGACTCTCCAAGGAAAACTCCACTATTAACCTCTGCAAGGACAAAAGTTAAATTTAAATACACCATATTTAAAGTATATCTGATTTAGAAAAAAAAGTACATTCATAAACTATAGTATGCTTCTTTATGTATAACCCAGTGTTCAGTATAATTCCTGGTTGTTCTGGTAAATACAGGAAGCATGCTTGAATCATTGTCTAGAATTATGGTAGGCGTTCACAGGGATTCTACTCTAGATCATAATAATGTAAAGGTTCAACTTACCCGCTTATCTCCAAACATTTCTGGGTTGTTATTCGTTTGACGCAGGGCAGCCAAGGCATGTACATGGTTGTCAAACTCTACAAAGGCGTATCCACGTGACTTGCCGAGTCCAGACGCGTTAACCCGGTCCAGGTCCCTCATCACCCGGCACTACAAGGTTACAAGAGGTGTACATCACTACCACAACTTGTACTAATGAAGCACCAAACTATACCATCCACAATACTAATTCACGTCTTTTTTATTGACCGAATCAACTTTCAATGCCTTTAATATACCATGGGTAGATATATGGACTTCCCAGGGGTGAAAAAATAACTACCATATTGGGAAAGGAGTAGCCGTATTATTTCTAGATTTGGATGCGTCTTTACCCCCGGCGCTTATACAAGACAGGCGCTAATTCAAGGTCTTATTTTATTGTTTAAGATAATACCCCTCTAACCATAACACCTACACAAGGCCGACACTTATTCAAAACTCGGCGCTTAATAAATAGGTGATAGATTTTATAGTATACGGTGGTGCTACCTCTTTGATGACGGCTGACTTGTCCTGGGCGGCCTTCAGGAACAGTTTCCGTAGCTGCGCGTCCTTGACGTTTGTCGGGATGTTACGGACACACACTCGGGTTGGTGACACAAACACATCGGGGTTCTTTAACTTCTGTCTTTTTAATCTTTCCACCTGAATGGGGTCAAAACCACAATACAATTTAACAGCTTTCTACATTTTTATTACAAGATCTTCGCTCCTATAATTCAGTCACTTTGTATTTGTATATGTATCCTTTAAACACTAACATGTTTGTACTCTACAATGAGAGATCAAGTGCTTGATACTTGAAATAATTCTCATAATTACTAGTTCTTGATAATCTTATTATCCTCATGTACATAATGTTGATGTACATTGTATAATAAAACTGAGACAGAGCCCTACCTGTTCACGTTTTAAGAGGTCGGCCTTAGACAAGCCCTGTGCTGCCTGTGTTCCGGGACGTATCACTGTAAGACAAATTGTCATAGTCACGTTAGATCAAACAGGATCGATTTAAAAGATTTACAAGATATAGTGTTATATGACAAAACACGGCCCATTCTTTGCATAATGCCCGATGGGTTATATAGTGTTTGCATATACTAATACTATGCACTCTAGTCTTCTCATGATGCATAATTAGAGTCCTGGCGAGTAACTCGCCAGAACTGCATTCATGCATCATGCCAATCTTTTGGGAGTGTATCAACCTAAAAGGGTCAGCATGATGCATGAATGTATCTCTGGTCAGCATGATGCATGAATGCAGCCAGTGACGGCGAGTTTAGTTAAGAGGTATATAGCAAACTTACACCCTTCCCGTAGCAGCCACAGGTTCCGTTTGTCCTTCTGTTCCTTCTCCTTGTCTGGGACCACCTTCAGTTTACCCGCCTCCTCCCGCGACACGGCCGGACTGATCTTAAGTCGACGTCCGTCTACCACGAGACCACCGGGCTAGTGCCAAAGACAAGTAGATATGTTTTTCTATATATGCACTGGTTTTAATGGTTAAAAAGATAAACTTATAAGCATCCATCAAAGTCCTTAGTACAGTAGTTAAAGTGATAAATCGCAAGATATGCAAATCTCACTGCTGTATAAACTGGGTCATCCCATACCCAATCATACTTATAGATCCAAGGAGTACTCTAATTAAAGGAAGTAAATATACATGTTACAGATCTTTTTAATACACAGGAATATTTTTGGTATGGTATTGTAGAATTATTTAAATCAAGTTTCAAAGTGAAAATCATCTAGTTTCCAAATCACCACTTACCTTAGCCTGCTCATCTTCGGAGAGTTTCAGACATTTATCAGCATCTTCCTTGTTGACGAACTGAACAAATGCTACCCCTGTAATGAAGCGTAATAAAATTAATGTCGTAATTCATTATTTTGTAAATATAAATGGCGAGGAGATATCTGGACCCTTCTTGGGATGGAGGCCAAGTTTATCACCAAGTTTATCACCACAGAGTGTGCCAAAAAAAAGACCAATTCCATTGTTATTTTTCGACTTAAAAAATAACCATTTATACCATATTGTAAACTAATGTGCAACGGCACAAGAAAATCATATGGACATCTAAACTTCTTTTTTTTCAACTTCAAAATTAAGGTTCAACACGTCCGAAATTATGAAGATGCACACCCTAGCAGATCTTCCTGGTTTAGTGACATACCTTTAGAGTGTTCTGTGGCCGGGTCTATAACGATGCGACAAGATTTGATTTCTCCAAAGTCCTCCATAAACTCCTCCAAATCGTCGTTCATTGTGTCAAACGATACATTTCTGTAGGTAGAAATCACATGAAAAGTTCACTAAATGTCAGTCTTCTTAGATACATTTTTTCCCAGGCTACTCTCAGCTGGCTACTCTTGGAACCTCTAAACTAAGACTGTATAATGATGTAGACATCGTGAGAACCAACGATAGTTGAGAAACCTTAACCCTTTAAGCATAGCATGATGCCTTAATGCATCATGCCCTTGGTCGTCATGATGCATGAATGCAGCCCTGGCGAGTAATTCGCCACTGCTGCATTCATACATCATGCCGACCTTATAAGGTTGAGACACTACGCGAGGGTCGGCATGTTACACCAATGAAGCACTGGCAAGTTACTGTAACTCGTCGAGGCTGCATTGGTGCATTATGGCGACAAATGTAGTCTTTTAGTGACATCTGTCCTTAAAATGGGTGACCGGTATTGAGAACAGCAGCCAGCTTACAATTGATTTATTGATATTCAATTATGACTATCCTGAGGAGATACTCCACAGCCTTCGGTTTTGTACCGGGGGATTGTTTTTTGTACTAAGCTATTCAAAAATCAGTTAATCGGCGATTAGTCTCAAAACTCGGGGGCATCATGTATAGGATCTGCTACTGTGCTTTTTTTTTGAATGCACAGCTTTGCTTCCTCTGTAATGACTTTACTACATTGGTTAGTAATATAGCATTACAAACAGATATAACGGAGGAATCGGGTGTTGAACACAACATTTTTCACCCACCTGACAAAGAGCGTCTTCCCTTCCCCAACATCATCGGGCGGCGGTTTGTTGGTGCGTGGTTTCTTCGGACGTTCTTCGTCTGTAAAACAATACAATATTCATCCTGTTATCAATTTTCAATTCTACCAATGTTTTTCAAATATCAGAATCTTGATGTTTCGGTCTAACTACTCAAATCACCCATTACTTGTGAAAACATGTCCTACCAGAGCTTCCTTCACTGAATCCCTCATCATCACTGTCATCATCATCCTCATCATCCTCATCATCATCGTCGTCATCTCCATCATCATCTCCATCATCGTCTTCATCATCATTCTCATCATCACTCTCCCCTTGCTGCATCTTCACATCCTCTGACTCGCTCTCCTCACTTTCTTCTGCCTCGTTCTCATCTTCTCCATCTTCACTTTCATCGTCCGCTTCTTCTTCACTTTCCTCGTCACTTTCTTCTTGCTTTTGGATTTGCTTGCTTTTTAATTTGTTATCTTTCTGTTTGATATCCTCTTTCTTGTTCTGTGCCTTTTTGTTGACAGGAACATCCTCATCGGATTCACTATCATCATCGGATTCACTATCCTGCTCCATTTTCTCATCTGGAAACAGAAAACAATCCAACGAGGTTACAAAATAATATAATTCACCTGCCAAGGTTACGGCTGTAATGGATGAACTATTAATAGTACATAAATACAAATCTATAATAGAAGTTAAAAGTTGATACCTGCAATTAAACTGTGCCCCTTGTGATGTCACTTCCTATGTTATAGACAATGGTAGTCAGGGAGATCACTATAGCAACGTAGTGGGCCAGAGCTTTGTTTTGCTTATTTGATTAGTTAGTGTCATGGTGGACGGGAGCCTCCCCCATTCGTCCCTATAATTAAACTGTGCCACTTCGGAGCAGAAAGGACAAGACTATTGTTTAGTTTTCCTCACCTTTGATAGGTTTTACGCCGATTGCCTCCTTGTACTTTTCCCGGGGTAACGCCCAATCCACGGCCACTGGTCTCCCTGTGTTGAAGAAAAGTGGAAACATTTGTACATATCTAAGGTTTAATTAAAACTCAAATTTACTAAGAACACATTTCATGATTCGTACATTAATAATAAAAAAAAAAATTCATTTTAGAAAATAATTGTTGTTTTACTATTTCAGTTTAGAAAAGAATAATTAATTACCAAATCCCATTTCAGAATAAAAGTTGTTTTCTCACCTAGAATAGGTTTAGCGTTCATCTCCGTGAGGGCCTTCTGTGCGTCCTTGAGGTTCGTAAACTGCACAAACCCGTACCCGATCATCTTACCGTCTGTAGGAGAAGAAGTAAACGGGGTTGATAGGTATCACACATTATCGTCTATTTTTCAACCCTCAAAATATCTTGTTTCCACTTGAACAAAGGACAACAAATCATCGATGATAACAGGCAATGTAATGGGTTGAAACGATTACCACACAATTACCACACAATCTAGACGCTTACAGGTTTGAAGAATTGATTACCACCGGCTCTAAAATAGTAAATATAGCATATTAATATAAATTATTTATCTTCAAAACCCGGCGCTTTAACTTGACACAGATGAGAGCAGTCACATGAGTGAATAGGACCCGGGGTAACTTACCTGGTTTCAGGGGGATCTTGACCTCGGTGGTCGGCCCGAACTTGTTGGCAGACTTCTGTAGTTCTTCTACTGTACACTGTACACAGACAAAAACGGACATGTTTATTTAATGCCAACCTTTATTGGTACAGATATCATTGTTACCATTTTTTTTTAAATCAATAATTAATTGAACAAAAATTGAATTTCATTGTTAAATGATTCTCAGAATGATTGTAGTTTGATACAATATCTTTTAGGATCATGTAACAGATCTGTCAGATGCCCCAATTTGAGATACACTAGTGCAGCACCGACAACCTCACCAGCGCTGCATTTGAGTACTTTAAACAAATCATGCTAACCCTGTGGGAATGTAGCAATTCAGTAAGGTATAATGCATAAAAACAGCACTGGCATAAAAGCACTATGCTGCATAAGACATCGATAAAGGCTCACCTTGAATGAGAGATTCCTGACTATAAGTTTGCACCACTTGGCTGCATGGGCTCCTGCCTTCCCCTTCCCTGCCTCACTGGGATCTGCGGCCGCCTTGGGCGTCGGCGTCCACGCCTCTTTGTACAGGAAGGTCCCCTTGATAGGTTGTGCTGTTTGGAGGAAATAAGAGATTAGTTTTGTAGTGGTTGGAACTTTAATAGGGTGGAGGAAATCTAGGAATTCGTGGAGATCTCGGAACACTTCCATCCCTGCAAGTGGCGAGTTCATTACTGTATATCTATGAAAATCGACCAAATAAAAGCTATGATGACAACTAACTGCAGAAATCTCTATTTAATCTTTGCAAATATTTTTAGGCATTTCTTTTTTGTTTCTATTATCTTATAGGGGATTAAAATATGAGATGTCAAACATGACCCCGAACACGACTTAAGTAATAATTACTTACTTTTGCTGCCCTTTTTGCATATTTTCCCTAACGCTCTGTGTGCGGCATCCTTTGTGGCAAACTTGACAAGGGCGGTCGGTGTGTCTCTGCCCGGGGCCGGGAAGGTCACCTCGACAAGATCCTTACACCCACTGTAACAACAGACACACACGGTGGGAGTCAGATAGAGAGTGGTAAGGTCTAACAAGGCCTGAAAAATTGTTGTTTTCAGGTAACATGGCCACAAGAATATAGGGTGGGTACAGGGATGAAAGTGACCAATCTCACAAAAACTTAAATTATTCTAACTGAGGCCCTTGAATAAAGGTCCTCTATAGTAAAGTACAGGTCTTCGCCACATAAAAAAAACTTGAAATCAGGGGAAAACTTGAAAACTGTCATCCCTGTGGGTAGGTCCTTTTTTTTTTCTTTTTTTTTTTCTAAATTCTTTTCAGAGCTACGGGAGAAAATTTCTCCCATTCTTCATTTCAAGAGTAAAAGATTTTGGTAAAAAAAAAACACACTTTTTTTTGGTGCTGGTAGTAAAATTCCCAAAATACCTTATCCCCCCCCCCCCCCCAAAAAAAAGTAGGGTAGGGCCAAACACATAGGGACGGTCGGGACACCTGAATACAACTTCTTCTCCTTTTTTCGCCATACTGATTGTGGTTGGTGGAAAATTTATGTTAGTGTTTATTGGGGTGTCTGATACTAGACCTCTGTACAATATTCTTTCTTTTAGGCAAAATATCCTCAATTGTACTTCCTTTATCTCGAATGCAGCATTCTTTACACAAGAAAAAAAAAAGAAGAGCCGAACCGTGAAAGCTTGTCTAGGCACTTGGATAATTTTTTTAAAACGGTTACAATATATTCTGACTGTAACCATGTGATAGAGCACATTGAACCCCTCTCAGAACATTTGGAATTACATTTGTATCCTAAGTAGAAGTGAAGAAATCAACCAGAACATACATAGGCTGCAGAAGCAAGCTGGTGCTATACAAATGTACACAGCCTGGTGTGGCAAATTGGCACCAACTACTAGAGACACTCTGTTCTCTCTTTAATTGCAAGGTAACATGACATATCAGGCTTGCACAATGTTACAATGTTACTTGTGTACAT
This sequence comes from Harmothoe impar, assembly GCA_947462335.1. NCBI lineage: Eukaryota > Metazoa > Annelida > Polychaeta > Phyllodocida > Polynoidae > Harmothoe > Harmothoe impar. The sequence goes on from OX381707.1 coordinate 24,898,774, forward strand.
ATATCTCACTGATTAAACCCAGATCCTACAATATGTGACTTGTATAGCACATTCTTTTATTGATTAAAATGAACAGTGATACCAAACACAGGTGGTGAAACCACAGATCAGGTCTCAACCATGACTCACCGGTGACATCTGGTGTTAGGATCTAGCATCTTACATATAGGCTTACATAGGGATACCCAGACTGATTAACACTGGTATATCAAGACAGAACATGACTAATTTAGGGGAATGCAGGAAACCTCTTGGGATTCCACGCAGGAGGCTGGAAACAGACATGTAGCATACTATTGATGTGTAGAAAGAGGGCCGCATGTTAATACAAAGGGGCCATGAATATTTCAATCAAATTCGCTTAGATAAAGTTGACCTTTACATTTGGATAATTGCCATATTAGGACTTACAATTAAATATATTCCCAATGATAAGTAGTGGATAGCCGGCTAAAAGAGCTTTCCAATAAGCTAGTGCATGCTCTGTTATCTCTAATAGGGGCTGAATAGGAGCAAAAACGAATAGGGTCATTTCAGACAGGCACTCATAAGGGTGCCAATTTTAGTGTGCCAGCTGTGACTGCTGGTTTGAGCCCTGCAGTGCGGTTCTTCCAAGTGCCTAGCTTGTCACAACAAAACAGTTTAAATAGTCATGTAAAGAAAAGCGGTCCTTACCTGGTGAGCTGATCGGTTTTACATTTAGCGGTTATTCCGGTGACTACAAGCGTCCGGTGGCTGTCGTCATCCTGACCTTTCTTTTGCCGCTTCTTCTTCTTGGTGGCGTTCTCAGGAGTTTCCTCGGGAGCAGCTGGTGTTTTCTCGGGGGCTGGAGTTTTCTTCGGAGCTGGAGTTTTCTTCGGAGCTGGAGTTTTCTTCGGAGCTGCAGTGTTCTCGGGAGTTTTCTCTGGACTTGCTTCAACCTCCGATGGGACTGGTTGAGCTGGCTTAAGCATCGATTCTGTGAATATATACTGTACTCTGAGGAACAGTGCTTATATCTATTGACTTTTCTGTTTTTGCTTTTGAAATATTTGCTTAAGTATGTATTGTACATGTATATGTGTAATCTGTTTTTCTTGACTTTCACACTTACTGCAAAGTCTCGTGCAGAAGCTGTGAGTTTTACGTGAATCAGACTCAGCTTTAATTTGATACCAAATATGGTACGGCTTATATGAGGTTTTTTTGGAAGTATACTCAGGGATGTAAGTCAGGGTAGAGAGAAAAATCTGAAAACTAGAATCTTGCTTCAACAAGTATAATACTATAGTACTGAAGTAGCTATATTCAAAACCCAGATTCAGCTTATGAACAGGATTCTCCTAAGTTAGGGGTGTGGCTTATACGAGAGTTGCTTCTACGTGAGACTATACGGTACATGTATAACACAGTTGTATGGGGACCAAACCCTAGATGCCAGATTGGGGTTGTGGCTTATAGACAACATACGTGTGATACATGTAAATTTAGGCCAAGTGAGAGTCCATATTATATAAATATATAGTGGTTTAAAACTATAGCTACTATAGAGTAACACTAATGTTAACTAAAGGAGTGGGCTATGTTGTTAGAGAGCTATTGTAATTTTGACCCAAAATATGGATTCTACACCCTAGATAACCCTAAAATCCATGTATCACACAAGGAAATCAGACAATCTTGACTTTTTGGTGGCCATCTTGGCAGCCTTCTTGGAATTTTCCTAATTGTAATTTTGATCCAAAATATGGATTCTACACGCTAGATAACCATGAAATCCATGTATCGCACAAGGAAATCAGAGAATCTTAAGTTTTTGGCGGCCATCTTGGAATTTTCCAAATTGTAATTTTGACCCAAAATATGGATTCTACACCCTAGATAACCCTAAAATCCATGTATCGCACAAGGAAATCAGACAATCTTGACTTTTTGGCAGCCATGTTGGCAGCCATCTTGGAATTTTCCAAATAGTAATTTTGACCCAAAATATGGATTCTACACCCTAGATAACCCTAAAATCCATGTATCACACAAGGAAATCAGACAATCATGAGTTTTTGGTGGCCAGCTTGGCAGCCATCTTGGAATTTTCCAAATTGTATTTTTGATCCAAAATATGGATTCTACACCTCAGATAACCATGAAATCCATGTATCACACAAGGAAATCAAACAATCTTGACTTTTTGGTGGCCATCTTGGAATTTTCCAAATTGTAATTTTGACCCAAAACATGGATTCTACACCCTAGATAACCCTAAAATGCATGTATCGCACAAGGAAATCAGACAATCTTGACTTTTCGGCGGCCATCTTGGAATTTTCCAAATAGTAATTTTGACCCAAAATATGGATTCTACACCCTAGATAACCCTAAAATCCATGTATCACACAAGGAAATCAGACAATCATGAGTTTTTGGTGGCCAGCTTGGCAGCCATCTTGGAATTTTCCAAATTGTATTTTTGATCCAAAATATGGATTCTACACCTCAGATAACCATGAAATCCATGTATCACACAAGGAAATCAAACAATCCTGACTTTTTGGCGGCCATCTTGGAATTTTCCAAATTGTAATTTTGACCCAAAACATGGATTCTACACCCTAGATAACCCTAAAATCCATGTATCGCACAAGGAAATCAGACAATCTTGACTTTTTGGCGGCCATCTTGGAATTTTCCAAATTGTAATTTTGACCCAAAATATGGATTCTACACCCTTGTTAACCCTAAAATCCATGTATCACACAAGGAAATCAGACAATCATGAGTTTTTGGTGGCCATCTTGCCAGCCATCTTGGAATTTTCCAAATTGTAATTTTGACCCAAAATATGGATTCTACACCCTAGATAACCATGAAATCCATGTATCACACAAGGAAATCAAACAATCTTGACTTTTTGGCGGCCATCTTGGCAGCCATCTTGGAATTTTCCAAATTGTAATTTTGACCCAAAACATGGATTCTACACCCTAGATAACCATGAAATCCATGTATCACACAAGGAAATCAGACAACCTTGACTTTTTGGCGGCCATCTTGGCAGCCATCTTGGAATTTTCCAAATTGTGATTTTGACCCAAAATATGGATTCTACACCCTAGATAACCCTAAAATCCATGTATCACACAAGGAAATCAGACAATCTTGAGTTTTTGGTGGCCATCTTGGCAGCCATCTTGGAATTTTCCTAATTGTAATTTTGATCCAAAACAAGGAAGGGCTTGAGGGCTAAAATGTAGTGTTCTTAGTCGAATGTCGCGGGACATAAATAATCTCGTCGAGAGTGGATCCTCTTTTTTCGACTTTTTTCGGACTTTTATTATCCCCTCAAGCTAAAAGTAGGCCTAAAAAAGTAGGCCTAGTCCCAATAGGAATTGAATTTATGTAGGAAGATTTTATTATCCCCTCAAGCTAAAAGTAGGCCTAGTCCCAATAGGAATTGAATTTATGTAGGAAGATTTTATTATCCCCTCAAGCTAAAAGTAGGCCTAGTCACAATAGGAATTGAATTTATGTAGGAAGATTTTATTATCCCCTCAAGCTAAAATGTAGGCCTAGTCCCAATAGAAATTGAATTTATATAGGAAGATTTTATTATCCCCTCAAGCTAAAAGTAGGCCTAGTCACAATAGGAATTGAATTTATGTAGGAAGATTTTATTATCCCCTCAAGCTAAAATGTAGGCCTAGTCCCAATAGGAATAGAATTTATGTAGGAAGATTTTATTATCCCCTCAAGCTAAAATGTAGGCCTAGTCCCAATAGGAATTGAATTTATGTAGGAAGATTTTATTATCCCCTCAAGCTAAAAGTAGGCCTAGTCCCAATAGGAATTGAATTTATGTAGGAAGATTTTATTATCCCCTCAAGCTAAAAGTAGGCCTAGTCCCAATAGGAATTGAATTTATGTAGGAAGATTTTATTATCCCCTCAAGCTAAAAGTAGGCCTAGTCCCAATAGGAATTGAATTTATGTAGGAAGATTTTATTATCCCCTCAAGCTAAAAGTAGGCCTAGTCCCAATAGGAATTGAATTTATGTAGGAAGATTTTATTATCCCCTCAAGCTAAAAGTAGGCCTAGTCCCAATAGGAATTGAATTTATATAGGAAGATTTTATTATCCCCTCAAGCTAAAATGTAGGCCTAGTCCCAATAGGAATTGAATTTATGTAGGAAGATTTTATTATCCCCTCAAGCTAAAAGTAGGCCTAGTCCCAATAGGAATTGAATTTATATAGGAAGATTTTAGGAAGAGAACAGATAAACGGAGAAAGGGAGAACAGGATAAAGGGAGAAGGGGATGAACGGAGAAAGTGATAAACGACAAACGGATAACGGGATAAACGATAAACGGGGAAAGGTATAAACGGGGAAAGGGAGAACGGGATAAACGCAGAACGGGATAAACGGAGAACGGGATCAACGGAGAAAGGGAGAAAGGGAGAACGGGATAAACGGAGTACCAATATAATCCGACAAAACGAAAATCGCAAATATCTTCGCTGTTTACGCTCCGATCGGCCCCATTTTCGGAAGGGTATGAGAACTTCAAAATCGTTTTTGGGTCAAATCGTTTTGGGGCTCAAAATCGGTTTTGGGGGCAAAATCGGTTTTGGAGGCAACATCATCTGCAGCTCACGCCGCCCCCCCCCCCCCCCCCCGGCCAACCCGACACGTCAAACTCGAAGCCATGTTGGATTTCTACTGATCACGTGACCTCTAAGCTGTGTGCTGATTGGACACTCAGAAATCACGCTGCAGCCGCCGCCATTTTGGCGGCAGGCGGCAAGGAAATATATTGATAGAATTCGAATCGATAAATATGCTCTAAATGACCTAAATGTTCATCATTTCAACCCCCCAGCACATGTTTTCGGCCTAAAATTCGAAAATAAAGACAATGGGACAGGTCTGAGCCTCCAAAACGGAGTAGTTAGCGAGATATTGACTCGTCGGCATAAGAGATCGGGGAATCGATGCGAGTTGGCGCTCGCCATGTTGGATTTCTACTGATCACGTGACCTCTAAGCTGTGTGCTGATTGGACACTCAGAAATCACGCTGCAGCCGCCGCCATTTTGGCGGCAGGCGGCAAGGAAATATATTGATAGAATTCGAATCGATAAATATGCTCTAAATGACCTAAATGTTCATCATTTCAACCCCCCAGCACATGTTTTCGGCCTAAAATTCGAAAATAAAGACAATGGGACAGGTCTGAGCCTCCAAAACGGAGTAGTTAGCGAGATATTGACTCGTCGGCATAAGAGATCGGGGAATCGATGCGAGTTGGCGCTCGCCATGTTGGATTTCTACTGATCACGTGACCTCTAAGCTGTGTGCTGATTGGACACTCAGAAATCACGCTGCAGCCGCCGCCATTTTGGCGGCAGGCGGCAAGGAAATATATTGATAGAATTCGAATCGATAAATATGCTCTAAATGACCTAAATGTTCATCATTTCAACCCCCCAGCACATGTTTTCGGCCTAAAATTCGAAAATAAAGACAATGGGACAGGTCTGAGCCTCCAAAACGGAGTAGTTAGCGAGATATTGACTCGTCGGCATAAGAGATTGACGCACAAAACACAGTTACTAATAGGAGCAGGGGCCAGCTTGGGAGTATCCGCGACCGCAGATATGAGAAATACGCGAAGCAAATGCAAACTTCACATCAAAATACTGTTTTCATGCAAAGTATTTTCATCAAAGTAAGGACATGAGTTATCACCATTTTTAGTAGGGAATACAACAGAACAATACTTGAAATGGTACAATACTGAAATCATGTAGAAAATTACATTCTCCCAACATTCACTTTTTTTTGGCAGAATCTGAGTTTTTTTTCAGTTTTTTAAAGAAATCTCTTATTTTAGGTGATTTAACTTCTTTTTTTCCCATTTCTTTTTACAGATATAGATACCTGAGGTGTTTTGCAAAAGAATGATATAGCTCAAATAGTCCACAGGATATTTCATCAAGTTGTAACAGATCAGGCAAAACATGTCTGCACAAAAAAACAGGGTGACTATATAAGAGTGGGCTTGACCTAGTTTCATAGCGTTACAGCGAACATAGCCCACTCCAATAAAATGGTCAATATATCACCATACCTTGGGGTCCTTCATCTCCGTCGGCTGTTTCCTTCTTCTTTCTGTTTCTATGTCTGTCCTTGGGTTTGGCAAATACCGCATTTACTCGCCTCCCACCAATCTTGGTGACAGCCTGCTGTGCCTTCTCACTGTCTTCTCTGTAGGTTAAAGCAGATATACACAATGTATCTGTATCTACCCCAACGTCAACTTAACATAGTTAATCACAGGGTATTCATAGATGCTACTGCTTAGTTGAAAGGTTTTGGTAACTTTTCTGTTACAGAAAGCTCTGATTAAAAAGTAGGAATTCCTGATAAAGAAGTGAAAGTAGCATCTCTGGGTATATACTTAATTTAATATTAAGTACTTCCACGTACGGTATGTGGCAGAACTGGTACTATCACTGGGCAAATCGGACCTCTAATACATTCCATCAATGACATTGTAAACATTATAATTGAGCTTCAATTCACTGTTAATGTTTCCATAGTAACGAATCTTTGACAAGGTAGATGTGGTCTACATACCTCACTACGTATACTACGTATCCGAACCCTTTGCATCGGTCAGCTGTAAATCAAGGGAATTTGAAATAAACATGTGTATAGGATTAAATGCACCTGAAACATTGACATTTGAGGGAGCGATCAATTTGTAACGCAATGGTGAAATTTCGCGCAAAGTACACAATATTTGTTCACCCTCCCCTGATCCAGTGTTGCCGAAAACGTTTTCTCCACGCAGGCCAAGGTGGCCTGCGTCTTGGCATCTTACGCAGGCCATTTCCTTCCCACGGAGGCCATATGCATTTTGATATTTCAAGGTAGCTTCAGTATAACTTGTTTTATACTATGCAAAAATTCAAAGAAATTGAAAAAATATTTAATATAAATCAATTTTACAAATATGGCCCCATCTTCGCTTCAAGTTGACCGATTTGAAAAATTCTTTCACCATTAGAAAGCTGACAATAGCTAAGGCAGGCCATTTTGGCCTGCGTCCCAAGGCCCTACGTCGGCTATTAAGATTCCACCCCGGCAAAACCCGGCGTCATTTCGGCAACACTGCTGATCGAAATCGCATTGGGGGGGGGGGGGGGGGCTGAATAATTGGATTGGACTTTTTTGCTCACCCCGATCCCCAGTGGATTGAAAATCGCAGAGATCTGAGTTTCTCCCTGGTGCTGTCACTTGGACATCAGTCGCGGACTCCAATCCCAACACTGCTCCGTTCCCTATGCTGCATATGGTCTGGGAGCAGAGGTATATTTCACTTGTCCCATTTTGCACCACATTGGTGGCGCAAATTGGTGTGTATTGGTCAATACACATCCAACTACAGACCGATTTTTATCTAGGCCAAAAAAAAAAGAAGGTGTGTTTCCAGTAACATGACCCCAGAGCATAGACCCGGCCGGTCGGATTTTTTTTTTTTTGATTTTTTTTTTGTTCACTTTCTCGGAAAGCCTGTAACTAGCTCTCGTTATAGGGCGATTTGGTTTCAGATATAGCTTGGGCCAAAAGGGGTTCTAGGTCACATTGTTGGAAAATCTAGGTACCGTAGGTCTTTTTTTTGTTTTGATTTTTTTGATTTTATTTTACTTTGGCCTGAAAAGTAGCCAAAAATTGATTCGCAAGTTCAAGCGACCACTCACCAACAACAGCGTTGACTTATGGACTATCAAATTGAATCTGAAATAGCCCAACAATTGACTGAAACATAAATTATTTTTTCAAAATTGGGTAATAATTTCTAGAGTCGGCCCTTTTTTGCTAGGTAGGGCCGTTTTATTCTGGTAACTTGCATTATGGATCCGCCGATGGAAATTTTGGCAATTTGGAAAAAAAAAAAAATTCTTCCCCAGGATTTTTTTGACCGAAAAAAAAAGAAGTATTTTTCGAAAACCCAAAAATAATCCTATGCATGTCCTTAAGGGGGTCCAACCAAACATGTACCTGGAACATCGTGCTGCGACTACGGACCATAAAAATGGGCATGTAGCAAATGAAATGAAAAATGTAACGATGCATAAAATATTTTGGCTGTCCAATTTCTTGGGGGAAAATGATTATATTACAATTTTTGCTCTAAAACCCTTCATAATTGTCCGATTTACAAGCCGTAAAAACCGACATGTAGCAAAAAAATAATAATAAAAAAAAATCGCCAATCCTGCTTAGGTAGACCCGGTCGGGTGACTGGAAACAAACCTTTTTTTTTTGGCCTAATAGGTGAAAGGGGCAATTAATTTAGCTGGGGGCTTCTGTGTAATTAACACCTATACTTGGGCCAAAAAAAAAGAAGCTTGGTTTCCGGTAACATGGTCTGACAAAGCAGACCCGGCCAGTCGGATTTTTTTTTTGCTTTCCACCTTTTTGGTCCGGTTTAAGAGTTTTCGCCATAGAATCCTTAATAATTGTCCGATTTACAAACCGTTAAAACTGGAAAATAGCTAAATTTTCTTAAAATTAAAAACAATAGGGGGACCCGGCACTGTTTTGCTAGACCCGGGCGGATGACCGGAAACAAACCTTTTTTTTTAATTTGGCCTTGACAGAGATACCGTAATGGAAAGATGTGTATTATTGTGGGATAATAGCCTGCCCCCAGGCTATCCAACTGGTAGGATAGACGCTGGTCGAGGCTGATTGTTCACAGCCACGGGATAGCCTGTCCAGATAATCGAGGCGAGACTTTATCACTCAAATTAGACAAATGAACTGGTGAAATTATTTTTGCGCCTCCACCTCAAGAGAGGTTCAAATAATCCCCCCCCCCCCCCCATCGTTGTTAAAAAATGAGCACTCTCTGAATGCAATATAAGGAAATGATCATTTTTCAACAACAGGGGGGTGGTGGGTTTTCGCGCGAAATTGTTTACACCCCCCCCTGGACCCTGGTCAAGCCAAGGGGTCAACATTTTCTACCACCCCACTTACGGGTCGAAAATCGACACGCAAGCAGGCCTTCTGTCTCTGAGGCATAGTAACACGTTGGCTTTTTGGCTCAAAGCAGGTTAAAAAATGTTGACCCCCCCCCCCAAAGAGGGGTCCAAATTTTTTACACTCCCCCGGTCAAGGGGTCCAAATTTGTTGGCCCCCACCAACCCACCACCCACCTGTTGTTAAAAAATGATCGCTCCCAGGTCCTAATAACAATGAATGGTTTATGTGATATATATCACATGTGAACCAGGGCTTTTTTTTGCAATACTGTATTTATCTATAACGTTTAAAATGAAAATGAAATGTTAGCAAAGATTGAATATGTGATTAACATTGCAAACAACTCAGGGTCAGGTTGATAAAAGGATTGAATTGATGGACTAAATGACTGAATCCATAAATTTTATTTCAGGAACAATGAATTATTTGTCAATTCTGAGAGCAGTAATGTATCTCTGGGTCAAAACTACCCTCAAATCATGTGTCACACTAGTAGCCGGTGGATGTGGGCAAGCCGGTGGGTGTGGGCGAGCCGGTGGGTGTGGGCAAGCCGGTGGGTGTGGACGAGCTGGTGGGCGTGGGCGACAGTTGCAGGCTGCAGGCATGTGCCGCCTTTTGTCCCTATCAAAAAGCGAGTTGATCGTACGATAAACAGCGGAGATACGGTGTTGCTGTCCCTGTGGAACTGTCGTAATGTTTCGTTGACTTCTTGTGGAGTACGAGAACTGCGAGTGGCGCCACCAAATCTTTTACGGGTGGAGAGAGAACTAAAAAGCTATAGCCTTACCTTCATTTTCATGAAGGTTACCGAAGGTAGAGGCAATATTGCGGCCTCAGAGCGTCTCAAAAAGTGTCTCAGTGTCACCCCGTTTTTACATTAGAACAAAGACGATTTTATGTAGAGGGACACTTCATGAAGGTCTGTAGTTTACTTGAAACCCTATCCTTTAGCATTACGCCGAAAAAGTTGGTTTTGTGCTGTTTAGGTGACTTTTTTACTATATCAATTTTGTGTATGAAATATTGCTTTTATAGTTTCAATATTTGATGGCATGGATTGGCATTGATCACAACTTGTTTGTAGCAGCATTTAAATATTTTATTTCTAAATGTTTCACAGGAAAAAAAGGGACAGAAAGCAAAGGACTTTTATGACAAAAAGTCCAAAAATACCTGTCTCTAAATAACCTGGCACTACTGTGCCCTGGTTCAATTATGATGAACACTCCATCTGTCTGACAAGTATTTACTAAAAATTAGGGAGTGCTCATTTTTTAACAACAGGGGGGGTGGTGGATTCGGGGGGGGGGGGGGGGGGTAAAAAATTTGGACCCCTTGACCGGGGGGGGGGTAAAAAATTTAGACCCCTCTTGGGGGGGGGGTGAAAAAAATTCAACCTGTTTTGAGGGAAAAAGCCCGCGCGTTACTATGCTACAAAGGGGCGCGAACGCGCGCGATTTTCAGCCTGCCGGGGGGGGGGGGGTAAAAAATTTCGACCCCTCTAGCGGGGGGGGGGGTGAAAAGATTTCGCACGCTCCGCGCGAAATCTCACCGCCCCCCCCCCCTGTTGTTAAAAAATGAGCACTCCCTTAGATTACCCAATTGCATGCCATCGGCAATGGATGTATCATCACCATTGAGCCATCAGCGTATGGATGGCTCTTTTATTTTCAAATATATCTATATAATTCGTAAATGTATTTTAACAGTGGGGAAAAGGTGCAACCTGGCCCCTGGGAGTGGGACTGGGAGTGGGACGAGACCATGCGGCATGGCCCTGGGCGATAATTGGAGTACTTTCAAACAATGACCAAAAGTAACACCTACCGTTCTGATCCTTCACGACAAAACACGATTTAATTGGTCCATATTCTTCATATGCCGCTGACAGCTGCTCATTTGTAGTGTTGAACGGTAAGTTACCGACAAATAATGTTTTACCAGTTTGTTGTTTCTCTGTTTTCTCCGCCATGATCCCAACGTGTGAGGAAGATGCGTCAACTTCTACCAGTTGCAACGGCGCGCGGTCGTGGTATGCAAAAGTAACACTAGGTGGCGGACAGCACAATTTTTTGCCGCGCGACCAGGCAGGTGCAAGAATGAATCTTTTGCTGCTTGTTTGCAGGATTATTTGAACATTCTAGTCTCCTATATATATATGGTCCCCAATACCGATTATAACTCCACTTTGATTTTTGCAGAGGGGCAGCAAGGTTTGGGTCTTTAGCATTGAGTCCTCAGGAAATGAATAGCCCAAGTCAAATACCTAAATCTTTTCTTTTGCGCCTGCACACAAGACACCCCCCCCCCCCGGCTCTATAGGATTTAGAATTGTTCTGAACTCTCTTTATACTATAGTAAGGGAGTGATCATTTAACAACAGAGGGGACGGTGGGTTTGCACGTGGAGTGCGCAAAACCTTTTACACCCCCCCGCCCCCTTAGGGTCGAAAATCGGTTTGCGCGCGGGCCCTTTGAAGCATAGTTACGCGCGGGCTTTTTAGCTCAAAACAGGTTAAATTTTTTTGTCCCCCCGCCCGGTCAAGGGTCCACATTTTTTTGAGAGAAATTATTTGAAGTCTTCGTATCAAGTTGAAGTGAAATGGTGACTGCTCAAAGATATATCAACCCCATAATTCTGCAACACTTTCCTATTGATTTGGCTCATCTGAAATTCCCTGGCCTAGAAATAAAATATATTTTCCCTGACGGTGGCAACCCTGCTAGGGGAGATGGTACCCGTTATTGCTTTGGTTAACAGAAAACAATGGAAAGTGTTCAAAACTTAATGAACTTTATTACACGAATGAACATGGTTACTCAGCCGGTAAATACTATGAAAGCAAAGTTGCATACAAGTCAGCGTTAGCCTGTAACAGAATGTTTAATATCTTTTGAAGGATCAGATATAAAATGTGTTTCAGTTGACACGCAACTGAATAAGGCTGGCCACACAAATTGTGTATATACATTGTACATTTTATAGAAAGACAGACACAACAAAAACTGGTTCTTGTGAGAATTGGAAGGTAAATAACTGACCCATTCTTACTTTGCGACTCTACATGATTTTTAACAATAAAACATTTGTTATGATTTTAACCAACAAAACGACGGCAAATGTCTAAGATAAGCACCCAGCCCCTCTGGGACTTACTTCCACTATGTGGAGCTACTTCTCGGATTTCCGCAGATTTTTACTCAAATGTCATGTACAAAGTAAACCTCAGATTGAGTTTCCCTCCAGAAAAGATGAGGGCATCCATGTAGGTCTATTTGCCAGGTTAATTCTTGCGTCTGCTGTAAAACCTTTTGTACAAGCTAGACCGGCTTATAGGATTTGCTTAAAGGCGGGGTGCGGCTTGTACTAGTTTCTTTCAATACATCAGTACTAAAGTAGACATAAACCAAAACCCCTGGTACGGCTTATAGCATTTTCTCAATTTCAGGGTGCGGCTTATAGGCGAGGTTTTACAGTGGTGTGTTTTACAAACTGTTGGAATAACTGTAGTCTCTCAAATCCGATGTTTTTTGTTTACCGTAAATTTTCGCGTAGAAGCCGCGGCTTGTATGCGAGTCAGATCGGCGGTGCGGCTTATAGCAACGGCCCAGGGTCAGGGTGCGGCTTATACGCGAGTTTTTGTTACTATGGTACAGTACTAAATGTCACCATACTCAGATCTCTGGTGCGGCTTATAGCATCGGCACAAACTCGGGGTGCGGCTTATACGCGAGGTTTTACGGTATATAGGGTGCGGCTTATACGAGTTTTTTTTAGTATATTACAGTACCAAAATCGCAATATTCAGACCCCCTCTGCAGCTTATATAATTTGTCAAAGTTAGGGGTGCGGCTTATACACGAGTTAGGCTTATACGCGAGAATTTACAGTATATGTTCACATGAAAGTAGTCTGTGCAGATATATAGACCAATAAAATGTGCCGGTAATTGTTTGGCTTACATAGTGCTTTTTTTTAGCATGTAAAACAAATCTGGTACCTTCACTGTATAATCTCTTAACGGATTCCCCAATGGGACTTAGGAATAATGCAAAAAAAACATCAGAATCACACGATCCTTTTCTCTTAACTCTACATTCTAAATTCAAATACACAGATGTCCGACATCTTAACTTACTAAGATACCGGAATATCACACAAGGTGTGTGCACAAATCATACAGATCGTTATTTGTATCAGATCGAATAGTAAAATACTGTAGAGGTTTCAACAGTTATCAAGAAGGTGATTTCTACCCTAAAACATTGAAGTATACTACAGTACCAAAGTACCCAAACTTGGGGTGAGGCTTATATGCGAGGTTTGACAGTACTACTTTAGTCACTTACACAATCATATCATTGCCATTTGAGCAGTTAAGAGTTTGATGGACCTCCAAAATTGTGCAGATACAAAAAGTTATTTCTAGTCTAAATGGCCGAAGCGTGATTGGGCGCTAGTTACGCCGAATACGCTAATTTACGCTACCGGCATATGGGTTAACAGATCATTCAGGTAAATCACAAAAGCTTTCAAGAGCATTGGCCTGATAGTCTCAAGGCTTTTACGGGGAATGCATGGATTTCATAGGACGGCCTTGGAAGATGAGACATTCTTCAAAGAATGCACCTGTCAGATTCAACAACAGTTAGGCCACTTAAAATTGATTATCAGCTTTGCGGACACCGCGCGCATCCTCTTAAAAGGGCCGCATTGGTCTTTTTTTCACCTTTTAAGGGGAAAAAAGGCCAAAAATGGGCGCATCTTAAAAAAACCAGGAGACATGTTGCAAAAATTTCAATATCTCAGCTGATAATAGGGGTAGAAACGAAGTTTAAAGGGCATTTTAGACCTTATATATATGTGCAGACCATCAATTCATGCAAAAAAAGAAAAAAGGCCCTCCCGCACCCCCCAAAAAAAGTATATCAAAAAAAGAAAAAGCCTCCCTCCCTCACCGATTTTTTCCAAAAAGTGTCCGCAAAGCTGATAATCAATTTTAAGTGGCCTTAGGGTCTACCTGCGCCAACAACAAGACCCTTCTGGGATCCACAGCACATTTCTTACACTTGTAGTTTCACATGTAACCTTCTCAACGATTATTCGATATCTGTCTTCACCAAGAGCCATGTGACATATTGACAGCAAGGGATATCTATCGTTCACATTTGTTTGGGTATTGGAAGCCTTTTTGTTGGCACACACGCCGATGGCTTTGACAATAGTGACTAGATACCTGTTGATACTGTATACATGGTAGAATTGTTAAATGGGTAGATCTACTCAACGTGTGAGCACTTGACCTCAAGTATGTTCTCCCTGGAGTCTACTGAGCTTCAATACAAAATGGCAAGACACCATATTATCGAAGGTAACTCAACAGTTGAAGAATAATTTGACATGATATATGTTATCGATGTCAGGGCAATATTCAAGGTGGATTGGCTAATCTAGTGACAGATTGGCACCAAGAGAATTGCACACACATATCTTTGAACATTCGGGGGGATGGTTATGTACCGGTACGCGATTTAGGCTTATACATGACCATTTACAGGAATTCAATATATCATTGAAATTGACGTTGTCAGAGGTTGAAGAGATTGACACTTTGTGTCAGGATAACATCTGAATGAAGATTTTTAGATACGATGAACCAATCTAGTATAGCCCAAAGCTATCACACACACTGGACAATGCTCAATGGATACCAACTTCCAATCAGCTTTAAGTTCAATCAAATGATACCAAGACTTGTAAAACACCCAATCGGTCAAGGATATCAAAGACGTCAATGCTCAAAAATCGGTCAAAGATATTATGAGCTGTCAATGTTCATTCAGTCAAGGACATAAAGAAAGTCAACGCACAATCGGCCAGAAAGATACCAAGAGTTGTCAATGCTGAATCGATCAAGAATACCAATTAGTGCCAAATTAAGAATTTGGGCAAATGTTAGATCAAATTGTGAAGAGTCCACATCAGGCAACACCTGCATGCGGACACAACGCATCAGAGCAATCATACTATTATACTCTCCAATAATCCCGATAACAAGCTGGGGAGAACTTGTTGGACACATGTAGTCAGTGCAACTATATACGTGCCAAGTCAAGAAGATGAGGGTCAATTCTGGAAGTCTAACAAGTGCAGTATTCTTGTAGATGTGGGTGTAAGACCCCGTAGATTACAAGTGTCAATTCTGGAGATCCAAGAAGTTCTGTTCCCTTGTAGATCACAAGATGAACGCCAGTTTTGGAGGTCCAAGAAGTTCCATAACCCTGTGGGTTACCAGATAAATGTCTATTCAGGAGGATGAAGAAGTTCTGTGCTCTCGTAGATCCGTATGACATCATTAAAAGATGAGTATCGGTTCTGGAGGTCTAAGAAGTTCTGTGACCTTATATACAATGTCGTTTTCAAGATGAGTGTCTGTTCCATGGGTCTAAGACGTTCTGTCACCTCGTAGATTTCAGATGAGTGTCCGATTTGGAGTTCCAAAACCTTGTGGATCACCAGATGAAGGCCAGTTCTGGAGGTCCAAGAAGTTCTACAACTTTGTAGATTTCCAGGATGAAGGTCAATTCTTGAGGTCCAAGACATTCTGTCACCTCAGATATTACAAGACAAATGTCCATTATGGAAGTCCAATAAGTTCCATAACCTTGTAGGTTACTAGATGAATGTAAGTTCAGTTCTTTTTATCCTCGTAGATCCGGATGACATTCTCAAAAGATGAATATCGGTACTGGAGGTCTAAGTAATATATACAAGTCCAACACGTATTAAACTCTCCTTGACATGAGTCTAAGACGTTCTACACCCTGGTAGCTTTCAATATGAGTGTCCATTCTGTGGGTCTAAGATGTTCTGTACCCTCTTGGATTTTAAGATGGGTGTCCGTTTTGTGGGTCTAAGACGTTCTGTCACCTCGTAGATATCAAGATTCTGTGGGTCTAAGAAGTTAAGATTTCGAGATGTGTGTCGATTCCAGGTACTTTGGCAGTGTCATGAGGACGGGCTCCACTCACTCCAAGGAAAGTGAACCAATATATTTTTCCTCTAAATCTTTTCTCACAAAATGAACCAGGCTGGAGAGGACTCGTCAAATCACAACATTGGGGGTCTTAACCTCCAGCGGGCTCTTTGAAGAGGAGTGTATGTCAGCCTGGGCTGACTAAGAGAATGCTCTGTGGTAAATCGTTCAAGAGGTCTCGTGAAGTTGTAGAAGTCTGCCGCTGCAGCAGTTGATGTGATGAAACGTCCTCTTGTCCACGACCTCTTTGCTGATTTGTCACAGCCGGCAGGGTGTGATACCCAAAATAAGACAAATTTGCGACAAATCCATGGGTAGTAGCTGCAAGCTTCAAGATGGGGAGTAGCTGATACGGCTGAGACCATAGACTCTCGCTGCAAGGCATGTTTGGTATCAAATTGAAGCTGAGCTTGATTCATGTCAAAACGTGGGGCTCTCCTAGAGGCTATGGCTCCCATGGAAGAGGTCGCTGATTAGAAAACATCGGTTGATGTTATTATCAAGATTTCCACGCTATGAAAGCTGTACAAGCACTGGTTTTGTGCCAGAAAAGGACCATGCGGATTTTTAGCCGCCGGAAGTTGTCTATACCTTACATATGGTTATCAAACCATTTTACCCCTCTGGGAAGGCATACAAAGATACAAGCAAAGTACATCGTCGAATTTTCTTCAACGTCACTTATACAGTTCTCAACATTAATGCTTGTCTCAAGAACATTTCAGCGTGGAATGAAGAGCAATTTAGTGGATGACCACAATGTGTCTAGAGATGGCTATGATTTTTGGCTCTGCTATGAACAAACCTGTTGAAGATCTGTCGTGGTGGGAGTTAGACTCATGATAGCTTCCGCTAGTTACTGCTCCCGATATGGCGGTACCACCAAGGACAGGTAGTACCCAATTACACACCAGGTCACCGAGGAGGGAAGATGTTCTCTGGAGCCGAGCTTAAGACGGTGATTAGGGATTTCCTTCCCTTTTAACATGGTTGAAAATCGACATTGACGATTGTTGAAGAGTTGTCACTGATGAAGGGTTGACCTTGTTGAAGGGTTGACCTTGTTGAAGGGTTGACCTTGGAAGGGTTGGTTTGGATGTTGAGTTTATTTAGTTGCCCCACCTTCTCGGTATAGCTACATCCTTATAGTCAGTGTACATGTCAGCTAAACCAAGGTCAACAATGGTGTTGGCTTAACAATAAGCTGTCCAAGGCAAACTTTATGTCAAAGATCAACGACTCGACAGCAACAAACCTGTTTCCAGAAGCTGACATAAAGGTAAAGGAGAGGTATCTTTGTACCTTGCAATGCTGAAGAAATCTATGAAGAAGCCATGATGTCCATATCTGAGTGCGGCATAGAGTGGGGAAGAAGCCGTACCAACTGTTTCTGAATACCAAACCTTTGGAGACACCTCACCGCTATTAAACAATGGATCAAAGCTAGAACAAGACTTTATTATAGGAATACCAATATCCAATTGGTTATAAATTCAAGATCAATCAAAGTCTAAGAGATGCCAACTTTCAATCGGCAAGAGTTCAAATTCGTGTATATAAAGATGTGGAGCGGGTAATGGAATAAGACGTCGGGACAAGTGTTAAATTGCCGGACAAGAACTCGTAGATGACCAGTCCGCAAGAACTACCCAGCTGGGTAGAAGAGTCAGAACAACCAGATTATTATACTATCCAATAATCCAGAAGACATTCTGAGTCAAGAACTTGTCTATTAAAACGGTATCTCGTCATATAGACAGACTCTCAGTTTAAACAAGATCAATATGCTAGATATATGTAAAAGCTGAGGACGCTCAGGCCTGTTATAACCTACATTGATACAGAGATCAGCGAGATACATTAGCATACGCAACTACATCTTTTATAATGGCTCATATTGTACATGTACAATAAAATACCTTACACGTGTCCACTGTACTCACGGGTATGTCACAATGGTCAGGGACCTTGTGGTTGTACAATCAACAATCGGTCAGAATCTAAACGAGAGTAAGACACCGATACTTGTACTACATGTTTGTACCGTAAATTCCCACGTAGAAGCCAGGGCTAGTACAAGGGTCAGATTCCCAGTGTGACTTATAGGATCGGACAAGGGTTGGGTCAGGCCTATACGTTGTTACTATGATACAGTATTGGAAGGTACCATAATTAGATCGCCTGTGCGGCTTATAGGCATCTAGCCGGTTGCATTATCAACCAATGAGAAAATTCCCTGGCCTTTACTGCGGAATTCTTAGGGGGCATTATGTAACAGCCTGTACCCATTGTGATTGTTGTATCAGTGCTTATCTCGCTGGTTACCAGATCAAGCAATGGTGCCCCCTACTAAGGAACCTGCAACATCGGTATAGGCATGTAGCTGGATGCATTATCAACCAATGAGATAACTCCCTGGCCTTCACTGCGGAATTCTTAGGGGGCATTATGTAACAACTTGTACCCATGTGACCGCTGGTACCAGTGCTTATCTCGCCAGTTACAGGTTTAAGTAATGGATGCGCCCACAGGACGTCCAGCTTGACCCCTATAGGATCGGTCCAAAGTCGCGGTGCGGCTTATACACGAGTTAGGCTTATACACGAGGATTTACGGTACATGTTCATGTGCATCATGTCAGTGATGTCTGTGAGATGTGGGAAGTGACATGTAACACTGGCGGTAATGTAGAGTTTTGTGGCAGATTCACATGAAACAAGGACCCATTTGCCACACATATTATTTGGCCACTGGTACATACTGCAATTGGCCCTTGAAGTGTACATGCGCTTATATATATATTTCAAGTATCTGTCACCCCCTGCGTTCATACGCGACCTGCGATTATGCATGTATGACGTCTTATGGAGCAATCTAAGATGCCATGGTGGTCCAATCCCTACGCTTAAATGGGCAATTAGGATAACCACGCGTTAGGACTGTGTCCAACAAGCTAAATGTCTACATAAGAGATGTCATAGCCATAGCAGATACAAAGAATTACATTTTCTTTTGAATATGCAGTTACATAATATCCTAGTTGAATCGCATGGAGAATTGGTTGATATGAATCAAATACACACAAAAATGATGAAACTTCCCATTCGCTCAAGGTCGCTTGTACATAAAATTCATACACCCTTTTTCATTATCATGACCACCAATTCTGCATTTATATGGCAAAGCAAGAGTATATTAAATGTAAAATAATAAAGCCATAGCGAACTGAACAGCAAGACAACAAAATACGGCACTGTATATGAGGCTGATGCATGGACTTACAGGGATGAAAGTCGACTATGTCAAAAAAACTTGAAGATGTAACATACCTCACAACTACATTATAGAGCATATGAATGTTTATGCATCTATAGACACATATATCTAGTGCTGTGCAGCAGGATTTGTCATGTCTATATTCTCCTGGACGTCATCTCCTGCTGAGGAGAAGCATTTGTCATGTCCATGTGATCATGGACGTTATCTCCTGCTGAGGAGAATGAGAAATCTGTCCATACACTCTCCATGCATAGCACCTTAGTTTCAGTGGCTAAGCCTCATGTGAAGAGTGTAAATGCATAGGACTATAGAGGAGAGAGAGGGCTTCAAGGTTTCTCAAGTTAACTTGAGAAAAACTTGACACTGAGATCAGTGTGGTGTAGCCTGTCTGTGTATGGGTAGGACCACTGAGGATGAACCAGTGATGATTCTGCTGTCTTTTCATAGGATTACACAAACAAAATAAGTTTGTTTGAGTTTATATTGAGTAATTATCAAATATATCCTAATCCTGATTATATTTTTTTGATTTAAAAAAAACTTGATTTCAGGGAAAAACTTGAAGACTTTCATCCCTGGACTTAAATATCAAGTATCCATGGTATTATCTTTGTTCTAAGCATAATTCTAACCTTCCCTAACTGCCTACCATAGTAGTGGTAGCATACATGATACAGTAAACTTAAACTAGTTTTTTTATGAACATCAATCAGGAGTATATAAGGGGTATAATGTACTAGCACCATTTCACTCACCCCTAGACATGAACAAGACACGTTATCCTTGTCTTCCATAGCAATAAAACAAAATGAACCGCTGTTTATCGCAGCACAAGCACAAATGCGTGGATGTGAGAAGTCTGGATAATTTGGTCAATTTTCCGTAAGAAATCATATTTCAATACAGAGATTCCGGTGAAAAAAGTGGGAATTCCTGTAAAAGTAGAAGTGACGTCCGCATGTACGAGTAGCTGCTTGTACGGGTCGCCAGGTTTACTTTCCGGCCATCATTAACTTCATCCGTTCGAATTGCCTCCGGAGGTTTTCGTTCTCTTCCTTCAGACGAGTGTTTTCTTCTTCCACGGCACTGACTTCACCTACAACACAAGAGTTTCACAATCACACACATAATAGATATCAATGTCCATTCCTGTTCTTTTGTTCCTTTGGTATATGATATTAATATAATAGTTTAATACAGAAGTGTTATATAAGTATAATAAAGTGTGTCCTTTTCCAGTACTGACCCCGGGTGCCGTTTGGTAGGAGGTATATATACCGGTATATATATATTTACACCACAGTGGGCCGGGAGAACGAAAGAAATGGCCTGACTGTATTTTACATACATGGCTGCATGTTGAGGCGGTCTATTGAGCACTCTCCTACTGTGAGTGTAAGTCAGATATGGTACGCGTGACTAGCTGCATAAGTGTTATAAGCCTTGGACAATGGTAAATATCCACGGCTGGCACCTTGGACAATTACCGTCCTTGGCTTATACAGCAAGTCACTTGTATAATATCTAACACATACAGGTATTGCCTAAGTCACGTGTGCTACTCAAATATGTACATGTCACAGCCAGTAGATGCATGTATAACATAGTTACATAAATGTGTATGGTACTATGTAGAAAACACAAATTTATGATAATTGAAATGAACTCGACAATTTAACAACTTATGGTTTGATAATCACAACAACTATAGAATGAGGTCTGACAATCACGGCTAACATCAAGTCTCACGTAGAAGCCGTCACTCAGCTTTAATCTATTATCAAACAAGCCTATAAACAACTTTTTTAACAGGTATACTAATTTCTAAAGTACCATAGTGGACAAAGCAGAGATGCCACTCTCTGGTAGACAAAAAAGATTTTGGTCAATTTGACGTAAGAAACATTTATTCAAATCAATACAGAAATCCCAGTGAAAAAGAAGGAATTCATACAACAGTAAGAAATGTGGCATCTCTGATTGAAAGTCAGACCTCAGGCACGGCTTATACGGGGCTGCCACCTTCAAGATTATTCTAAATTCCTATCCTTATCAAATTCTGCTGACAATTGTGACTTAAACCTAATGCTTTGAAAATGGCCTCCAAATATGGACATGCTATCGAATGCAATCTTTTTAGAATTATATTTTGCTTACAGAGTGGTCATTATCTATCAACAGGGATTTGGTGGATTTCCGTTCGTATGCGCAAAAAAAGATTACTAGTATCCTATCCCCCCTCTAGAGAATTTAGAATTTTTCCGATGTCCCTCTAACCATAACTATGTGTAAGACGCATGCTTTCACTGTAAAAGGTGACTTTTTTTCCCTAGTATTTTTCAATTTTTTTCGCTGACAAAATTTGATATTCCCTAACCGGAAACAAAAAATATTTCCCTGACAGTGGCAACGCTGTTTTTAAAATTCTTTAAGTTAGGTATGTGCCTTATACGAGTGTTAGGCTTATACGTGAGAACTTACGGTACATCTCAAGCTCTGATAATCCCGCCTACAACACAAGAGTCTAACAATCACAAACGGTCTCATAATCACTGCTACAATACCAGGTCTCACAATCAATTGAATTTTGTTATAATTTTCTCAAAATTTTACAATATTCCAGATTTCCCCTAAAAACTCTATTTTCCCCGACTCAGGCATGGGACTGGGTTTTAAAGAAAATTCCAAGACGTGGCCAAAACCCCTTCACTGGATGGTATCTTAAGACAAATTGTATGGAATGAACCCTATCAAGAGACTAAAAACCACCCCCTCTATTATTAAATGTTAAAATGCTTTCTCAGTGGATCTGTACAAATCACAATGGCGAACTTTTTAGTCTTCAAAATTCCCAATTTCCTGCCAACTGGTGGGAACCCTGTTGTTTAATTGTTACATCAAACAGTGTCCTACCTTCGCTCATGGCGGCGGCGGCGGGTGCTGGTGCTGCCTCCATGTGGCGGCGTGCTGCGATACCGTCCGCCACCAGAGTCTGTGCCAGGTCTCCCCGCTCGGCGTGCTGCATGGCCACCAGGTAGAAGGACTCGTTAGACGGCTTCTTGCTGAAGGTGTACATGTCGCGCTCTGTCGTGAGCGCCTTAAACCGCTGCACGGCCGGGGTGGACCAGGGGCCATCAGCAGTCGGGAAGATGCCTGTACAAGACAAGTTTACAAAGTTGTATACATTTGCGTCATTGTCACTGTTTAAGTTTAAATTTACCGGTACATTGTACATGTATATATACTTCTAGACTGGATTCCTTAAAAGAAATTCTGATGACTTCGCAAGAGCAAAATTAACATTCTCCAAAACCATAGTTACTGTACGCTGCAATATAGCACTCTTCAATTTGATGGAAGCTTTACCTCTGCGCTACGAATCTTATTTATTTTGCTATATTCATTATTCTCTCCATTTTCCTTGAGTTGTGACAAAATTTCTCAAGATTCCCTGACCCCTATTTTCCTGACTCGTGGGAAGACTAGCTTTGTAAATTGTTATATATTGTTTGAATACATAGATAAGCACATTTAACATCCTACAAAACTCTTATATGCTTCTACTCATGAGATAACCCTCAGTAGTAAACCATTCCTATGGCAGTCTCTGTAGTTACCTGCGAGGCAGCACCTGTAGGCTAAAGCCGGGTATAGCAGCATCTCTTGTGGCATCGGCCGCAGCGACATAGTCGGCAGCACCGCGCTGTCCCCAAAGTCTATGAAGGTCACCTCGACACCCTGAGCGGAGGTCTCAGTCACACGGCACCTGTACCACACCTGGTCTGTCAACAAGGATCACAACATAGCAAACTAAAACTTGATGGATATTAGAAATGGTAATTGTCATTGTTGACCCAAAAGGTTTCGAGTGTGGCGTTAAGGGGATGTTCCCATCATTTATACAATAGAGGTGTACTGTCGACGAGAATCAATTTGATAAAAGGTGTATAAAAGGTGCTACCGTAAAACCTCGCCTATAGGTCGACCTCACTTATAGGTCGAATTGGAATTTTGAGGGAAAAAATCGACCTATAGCAAAATACATTGAACTTTAGGAAAACCCCACTTATAGGTCGAATTGGAGTTTGAGATTTTTGGGGGGACAAACCCCACCCTAAACCCCCCTAGAGAAGCTTTTCCCAAGGCCAAAATGACTATTATTTCTGGTATCTTGCCCTTTAGACAACCCCCTACAAAGAGATCTGGGTTTACAGGGATAATAATTTAAGAAAAAAAGGTATGTTTTCCAGTATTAAGAATGAAGTTTTTTTGGCTCTTTAAATGGTTTACCATTTTTCAAAACCCCACCTATAGGTCGAATTGGACTTTTGGCAAGAAAAATCGACCTATAGCAAAAATTAATTCCAAATAAAAATCGACCTTTAAGCGAGGTTTCACGGTAGTTACAGGGATAACCTATCAAGCGTACATGTTGCTCGAAAACAGGATTTAAAGTCTATTCTATAAGGCCTAAAAAAAAAAAGTTGTGTTTCGGTATCCCGTTTTTGGGGCCGACCCTAATTTTTTGGGGACATTTTTGTAAATTTTTGTTATTTTTAGGACATTTTTGGAGTTTTTACTCTAAAATTCACCTTTTTACCAAAAAAAAATTGTAAAAAAAATAAATAAATCCGACCTACCGACCCTCTTTTTTTTGGGCCAGGTTACCGGAACACAACTTTTTTTTTTTAGGCCTAATAAGCATGTAGTACAAGGTACATTTTTGTCGCATGTTCTTACCGACATTCTGACCTAGACACAGGTCGCCCGGGGCGGGGCTGAAGCCCTCTGTGGGTGGTAGGGCAGCAGCAAGACGGGCAGCATCAGCAAACACGTCCTGTAGTTGCTGTCCATCTGGTGTAACAGATAAAAGGGGTCAACTATTGTACAAAATGCACAACTACTAAGTGCCAAATATCAAACGTGTTTAAATCTGAATGCTTCGTTAAACAACACGGGGACTTTTGAGGATATTTTAGGAAACTTATATTGCTACATGTATAAAATATGATGGCATTTCATTTTATATCATTTTTGTAGTAACAATTCTGTATACTTGCATTACAGTCAAACCTCACTACCTCGAACATTTACTTCCCCAGATCCCTCACTTCCTCAGACAGTTGCCTGGCAACCTCCTGTATATATGTTCCATTATATTTGGACTTAATTCCTTAGATAATTTGCTTCGTCAGACAGTTTTCCTTGCATTTTCCAAATTCGAGGAAGTGAGGGCCGACTGTATATATTATAAGTTAATCGTGTACTTTAAATGGGTACTACATGTGTACCTCCCTCCTCCTCCTTACATGATACATGATACTGCTATAATGCACACACACACGCACGCATGCACTTTTTTCTCTCGCCAAATTGGCTGTTTTAAGGGAAATTTCACTTTTTTTTCTTCTTTTTTTCTTCTTCTTTTTTGTTGTTGTTTTTTTGTCGATTTTGAACTTTTTTCTCGCCAAATTGGTATTAGGGACATTCGTTCGTACCAGGAACTTGTTCTACAACCCCAGGGTGACCATGACCTTGCACCTTGGCCTCTGTGCACGGACAAACCCGTGTCAAAATAGTTCATTATATTATCAGCCTACTCCCAGACGGGCCAGTCTGCCCGTTCATGCTCAACAACCCTGAATGTGCACAAACAAATACTGCCCTAAAGCAATGGTGATCTAAGGACACCTAAAATTGATTACATGTATCTGCTTTGCGGACAGCGCCCGCACCTGTTTTAAAGGGCCACATCAACGTTTTTTTGAGGTTATCCAACAAAGAAATAGCATAAATCGGCGCTCCTATAAAAAAAAAGGGGTCAAGTTTCCGCTTTAATCTACAGATCAGGGATGCCAGGTGATCACACCCCCAAAAAAATCATATTTGTTCGGAATTTTGGACCCTAACATCGGAAGAATGTCTGCTTAAAATCGGGACAATGTAATACGGTATCAATTTAGTATAGGCTTTTACATGTAAATTGCAAATTGCAATATCACTATTAGTAACAGTTTATAAACGTCAAATACATGTTTTCACTAAAAAAAGAAAGAAGCGACCTCCCTCAAGGACATGGACTCAGTGATTAGTAAAGAAGGTGCCATCTCTATAAAGATACAACCAGTCTTTGCGAAAATTTTAGGCGGACATTGCACCGTCTGGCAGGATTTGGCAAAGACTGTACACTAAAAGTGTTAATGGCGCAATCTAATAAATACAATTTATTAAATCATTTAGATGTTTTCCTTTTTACACTATAAACCTGTTCATTTTTTTAATCTAGACAGTGATTCAGTAAATAAATAGCTCAGTCTATCTTCATTTTTCAGTTACTCACCTTGTACGTTCTGCACGTAGAAGTGTTGAGGGTGGACGGAGAATGCGACGACCCCCGAGAACTGCTGCGGCATGTCGGGTGCGGGCAGCCCTGGTCGTACCAGGGGAGGCAGGACCACCGGGGTGGGCGTGGCAGCCGGCACCGCACTAAGATCTATCAGGGGCACGTCCAGGTTGACAAACTGAGTGTTGAGGAAGGTCCCAGGCGCCTCATCACAGCAGATCCTCACCACTGTGGTCTCCGCACGAGTCTCGGTCGCGATGAGGGTCACTGTCTTATTCTCCACCATATCCTTGAACTGTGCGACGGTAGCCGCCTCTCCCGGGGCGGTGAGATCGGCCAGTGCACAGCGGTGGGCGACTGGTGGAAACGAGATGAGTATCTCAGGCATTTCCTTCAACATGTCCCGACTCACCACCTGTTCAAACCCATACTCCAGCGATTGTACCTTGATTCCCGCATCGGTGATTTGTTGGACGCACATCCGGTACCACTCGCCTTCTATGTAACAACAGGCGAGCTGACCAGGAGACTCGGGCACTATGGGTGGGAGTTCAGCGGTCAGTTTCCCCAACTCCGTACTGACCCCCTGCATGGCTCCAAGATCAAGATTTTGGTCCATCACATAGAAGTCAGTCAGAGAGTTGACCTGTAGCACTACCTTCTGTACTTGAACCTGTAGCGGTATCGGAGTCGTCGCCGGTAGGTCTGCTTTGACCTTGGGTTTGGTTATTACGAGTCCCGGATTCAGAGAAGTGCCTTGTGCATCAAGAATCACAACCTCATATCCCGCGTCTGTCTTTGTAAGCTTGGCCTTGTAATACTCGGCTGTGCTAAGCGAGTTGGGCTTCAATGTGGCTGAAGACGCTACTCCCGCTAAGCGGCACGACACTGCCACTGGGAAGTGCGCTTCTAATCCCGCAGCCAATCGGGCGATACCTTCAGCCCCAATCTCGTCAACGTTACCATAGTCAATGTACCTAAGGGTGAACTTATTGTTCTTGATCTCTACAACTTCAGCCCGGTTCCAGACATTGTCAAAGAAGCCGCATACGACCTCCCCTTGCTGTGGGACATAGCCTTCCTTGAGGCTGGCGGTGGCCAGGATAGCTGAGATCTGGTCAAAGGTCTGCTTCACCTCATCTGTCACGACATGAAGACAGATGTCGGTGGGCGAGTTGGCGATAACCACAGAGCAGTTTACCTCAGTAGGTGTGAGGGGTACGTGTAGTGTGGGTAGGTCTGCCATGCTTACACGAAGCGCTGCGTTTGCCGCTATGTTTGGACGTGAGGGAGCAGGGGCGGTAGTAGCAGAGGCGGCTGGAGCCAAAGGCAGAGGGAGAGGGGTGGCGGAGCACTCTGCATGCTTGGCGTCCAGCATCTTCTGACTGACCCGGGACCCGTCTGTGGTGAGCAGGTCGAGCAGTACCAGGCCTTGGCTACACTCCACCACCACCGCCTCACACAGACCCGTCCCCAGCAGCTGTTTGAAGTAAGCATTCGCTGCCTCCGTCCACGGTTTGGATGTGCTGCGTATTCCTGTCAGGGAAAAGGACATTATAATGAGCCCTATAGTTAAGAAGTCATTCCCCGCCCCTCATATATATGTATGGCATAATATCGTGACACGAACAATATCGTGATTATTTTTATAATCGCTCAAATTCTCAAAAGTTTTCCAGTATTCTTCCGCAATAAGGGCGTTTTCCAGGCTTTTTTCCCCAAATTGCCCTTTGTTTAGTCCTGGCTGCTGGGAATATTTTTCTGCTTCTGGACGCCCAATAAATATCTATCTGTAAAGTCCCATAATCCAAGATATTATAATTAAAAGGCCTTACCAGGGATTGCACAGTTGATGGACATGGCAGGCAGTTCATAGAACTTTCGTTCGAGGGAGAAGATGCCGTCAACCACACTCGTGTTTCCGTAGTCCACATAACGCACTTGGAACTTGTCCGGTTTTGATTTGAACTTGAGAACTTCGGCTCGATACCAGTTTGAATCTTCTGGAAACAGGGCTGCAACCAGGGGTTCCTGATGGGGCCTGCCCATAAAATACATGTTTGTTTAATTTAATATCATGTGAAAGTTTGTCAACTCCCCTTTGGCCACTATCTTTTGAAAAGTGCCCTCTCCCTAATAACCCCCCCCCCCCCCCAGTTTTTTCAGAGATGCTTTTCAGATCTTTTTTTATGTGTTCCTCCGATTTGTTACTGTTTTTCACACCTTTGTGTGACATAGTCATGATGGAGCACTTGACAACTGTGCAAATGTTAAGGCCAAGCCAAGTGTGAAAACATAGGGGGTGAGTAGAAGCCACTAAGGTGGTCCAGTAGTCTGAATAAGATAGCCGTGAGGGGCGCTTATTAAAATGAACATTTGAGGACAATTTTTTCACTCAAAATAATCTTTTTAAGCGCCCAGGGCATGTACTGGGTAAAATACGCTAATTAAAAAAAAAGAAAAAAAAAGAAAATTTAGTTGCTGCTGTTGACTGACCTTGTTTTGATGAGGTTGGCCTTGTCCTGGTAGTGAGTAGAGAGCTGCTCCTGCTGGGAGATGAGCCGGGCCCCGAGCTGCTCGTCCACCAGCTGTACCCACAGCTGGGACGGAGACTCCACCTCCATCACCTGAACCCGCACCTACAGGGGGATAGAATGTGTCATGTTATAACCTGTGTTCCCACAATTTGACAAACAGATTAAATTGTCATTTTCATCGACCTACGAGACTGATAGTGACCATTTTCCCAAAGAATATTTACTTTGCCGTCGCAAGATAGTGCTGGGAAAATTGTTGACTCTAGAAAGCACAGGGTACATTCTATAAATGTCATGATTTTTCTTTCAATTTTTTTTTGACAGAATTTTCCTTTAAATTTCTCAAGGTTCCCCGACTACTTGCATTTTCATTGAGACATGGTGAGCCGCGCACACGCTATGTTAAGAGTTGTTCTGGGTTTCATTCAATACAGAACAGGCTCTACTTTTCCGATGTTCCACTAACACAACCCGCATTACCTGCTGTCCCTTCTTTAGTGTGTCCGCCATTGTCTTGAGAGGTGTCTGCGCGGTCGGCTGGTTTCTCGCCTCATTTCCTGAATCAGATTTATTGTTGCTCGGTGGCCCTGTATTTGAGTTGTTTGGTCTTCCACCCGGACCTCTACGTTCAATACTTCTTGAACGTGGCCCATGCTGTGGTTCATTGATTCTTGGACTGTTTCCTTGTGGCTGTTTGTCGTGTGTTCTCGGACCCTGTGGTCTAGCACCAGGTGCCCGTTGTTCGACACTCCTTGACCGCGGCCCGAGTGGCTCATCGTTCGGTCTCCCACCCAGGCCTCTGCCCCCACCTCGGGCTGCGTCGTGTCCCCGTCCCTCGTTCCTCCGGTCACCTTGTCCTCGACTCGGTCGGTTTACTTGAACCCGATCATTCTGTCTCTGGATGGTATCATTTAACTTCTCCGCCAAGTCCAGTTGCTACATCGTGATAAAAATATAGATTCAATTAATCTCAACATCACCCTCCTTAACAAATGCACTGGGGACCAAATGTATGCTCAGAAATTAAATTATTAATATTTCATAAACAATGAGAGAATTTGTGGCTCAACATGTGACAAAAACTACCAGGAGTATCTTAGCCGCTGATATCTCATTTTAAAGATCATGACACAAACTTTAATCCTCAATCCCCCCCCCCCCCCCCCCCCGAGTACCCTTTTTCATGTGCCTGGTCACATATATTTCATTTATATCTTCATTGGTTCAGACTTAAAAAGCTGTAGTTGATTTATGTCCAAGTAAACAGTTATTACAGTACACTAAATAGACAGCAGAGATGTAAGTGGGGTATGATTAGATTCCCTGAAAAGGTCAATGTGGCCATGGACGGTTTTGTCTCCTGCTGCCAGTAGCATTTGTCACATCCATGCATCCGCAGACAGTTATCTCCTGGCAGCAGGATTTATCACGTCCATGTGTCCATAGACTGGTGGCGCCATCTGAGGATTTAAGGCTGCAGCATGAATATTAACCAATCAGGAGCCAGTATTCCTTCATTTGGATTTGTAGTCCCTGAAATCCCCTGGGCCTAGGAGCCCCATAGACACAGTGCTAAACCCCTGAAAGTTGCAAGCTGGCCTCTTGCATGCATGTATGGTAGAAGAGGTTGTACTGTCATTGGCTCTAAGTAGATGAGAAGGGCAGGGGGATATAACACAGAATTTTGACAGAAGCTAATTGATTTTTCTATTTAAAATATATTTCTGGATGTCCTACAAATCCCTATATTCAGGGAAATCCCTGACCACTTACATCTTTGAGACAGTAACCTCGCCCCTTATTTGGGCCAGAATAAGACGCCCCCCTTTAAAGGCATGCAGGCGGTGTTCACAAAACTGATTTCTAGGTCACCTAATATTAGAATAAGTAAACCAGGAAAGGTCAAAAACAGGTAAATATATTGCTTATGGGACTGCGACTTGGAACTTGAATACATGCAAATATCCTATCATATAGGCTTTATGCATAGATCAGTCAGTATTACAGGAAAGGTCTATCATGCTAGTTGGCCTGGTATCTTAATCCCATTGAACAGGGCAACCAAAAAGCCAAAGCGATAACTAACCTGTCTCTCTTTGATCTTTTTAGAATGTCTTCTCTTTCTGGAAGATTTAGATTTACAACTCTTGACAGACTTTGTCTCCGGCGAGGCTTTACCAGAGCCTGACGCAGCTTTACCAGAGCCACCCGTGGTTTTACTATTAGGTACCTCGCACCTTCTGGAATGTTTAAACTTACAACTTTTGACAGACTTTGTCTTTGGCCCTGACTCATTGTTAGAAGCAGAGCCTGCCGTGGCTTTACTATTATGTACCTTGTGGTGTGAATGTGGTGGTCCCTGGGGAGTGGGGTGTGAGTGTGGTCCCGCTGGTTTGTGGTGTGAATGTGCCCCATGTGGCTTGGGACCTTGGGAGAGTTTGTCCAACAGTTTGTCTGTGGCTGTCGCTGATGGCACATTCGGGGTAGGTCTGTTGGGGCTTGGCACCTTTACTGGCGGAGACGTCACCTGGGCTGCCGGGGATGTTACCTTCCCGAGCGGAGACGCTACCTTCACCACTGGAGACGCAGCCTTCGGGCTTGTTCCTTGAACCACGCTGAAAAATGCATTCAGAAATATTTTAGTCTATGATTCAAATTGACATTACCGATATCCATGGTACCCAGTAATCGACACTATCATGACTGATATAAGCTGTTCTACACTATCATGACTGATATAAGCTGTTCTACAACTTGGGTAATATTTTAATGCACTATCACAATATGCCACCATGTAATATGCTAAGATGCCACTCCCTTGTCAAAATAACGTTGGAAATCCCAAGAGTTTGGTCAATTTTCTGTAGATTAGCTTTCAGGTAATTCAATCAAGAAATTCTAGCAAAGGAAGTAGGAATTCCAACAAAAGTAGGAAAAGTGGCATCTCTAAATATGGGTAAATCTGATTTGACCTCTGTGCTTGCTCCTACTCACCTGAGACATATCTTCTGGTGCTCGGCCCAGTGCTTGACCTGGCAGTCCCTGCTGCAGTAGCGGACCGTCTTACACTGGGCACACTGCTGGACACCTGGTAACACGTGGGTGGAAACATTACTGTATTAAGTATTGATTGATTGATTCATTTGTTTAATGTCGAGATGTACAGCAAGTACCTCACTGCACATATCTCAAGATGGCAAGGAGTCGGCCACAAATAGTGGTAGTCTGCCTCGCAGTAGGACAGATATTTATATGCTGCTTGCCCGAAACAGCAGTGACCACATCTATGAATGATTGAATCTACGAAATGAATGACCGCATCTATGAGGTGAGGGAGAAAAACCGCTACCTGGACACGTCCCCATCCCTTTTCGCAGGATAGCAAGTGTTCTTTTATTTGCTTGGTCCTACCTACCTGGGCTGGTACACAGATATCCATATCAATATCAGTCCCATAAAACCTCACGTATAAGCCGTGGCTTGTACGCGCGTCAGATTCAGCATTATACGAGTGGCAAAATGGATCTTTAACATACCTGGGTTATTGCAGACGGCACAGACACTGGGCACTACTGTTAAACCTGGAAACAAAGCCACATATTCAAGGTAATCTTAATCATTAATCGCTTTTCAAATTGGTGACGTTACACAAGAAAGCTGCTTCTTCAAGATTATGTTTTAGTTCTTAGGAAAAGTTTGATTCCTGGTGCTTTATCGTGACAGTTTGAGATCTCCTAACTTGTAGAAGTCCTAAAATCAAAGTGTATCTATGATCGGAATACTTCATTGCTTGAATTAATTATTTGAAATGTACAACAAGTGCACCTCATGGCTATACCAAAAGAAGTTTATCTAGATATATTAATTTAGAGAAATCTTTTTATTTTATAATTCACTGTTACACATGGACTTATTCGATGTATTAAAAGTGTAGGTTTCCCCTTGCTGAACGCAGCACTTTACCCGGTACAGGTGGAGTGTTGACGACGCTGCCCCCGCCGGGTGCTTCACGTGAGGTGCTGGAGAGGACAGAAAGCAGCCATTATAGTTAGTCAGACAGATGTAGGTATGCCAATAGGCAGGCAACAGAGCAGTTTAAATCAGCACTACTGTATTCGACGTCATGTAATAAGCCCCCCCCCCCTTTTTTAAGGCATTTTTTAGACTGGAGGAAACCCTCAATTTTCACGATTCTGGAGGCAGCAAAAACTACTAACATGCCAGGAGAATTATTATGTATGCGCCCAGGGCGCTTATTACGTTGAATACGGTGCTGCCAAGTTGGTGTTCTTCACCCCTCACTGTCCTACACCCAGTCAATCATCTACCACCCCTTCATCCAGGGTCCTCCATCCCACCATCTACACTCTACTAGGGTCCTCCTGGCCCTTCACCCGTCATCCCAGGGTCCTACACCCCCTTACCCAGGGCCCTCTACAATCTATGGCGAGATATTGATGATAAATGTCTCCACCTGTGCGGTTCACTTGTATCTCTGTGTGCTTCAAATCTCCAACATTGCCTTCGCTCTACAGCAGATGTTTGGACTAAAACAGAGTGGTGGCCATTATCCACTGGTGGATATTGGAGTGAGAGGGAGATTTGAAGCGCGCAGAGATTAAGTACTGTCGCAGATTGGGCCCTCTACCACTTATTCTAATGGTTGATGTGTTGAATGTGATAAATCAATTATTTAAACCTTATTTCAGTGTCATGTCGTTCCCAAATTTCTGAATCAAGATCAATCGAAGACTCGGAAGTACAGTCACTTACCTTGGGGGTCGCGGGTCTGGAGTTATTGGGCCTGAAGTGTGTGGACTTCCATATTGCCGGGGACCCTTCCGCTTAAAATAATATCACACATTTTTTGTTATTTCACATTTTTTCGTTGATGTGATAAATATCATACTCATGGAATTATTTCCGTAATCATAGCTTGTACTGCAAATCTTCATATTTTGGTATATTTTATGTTGGAAATTAACATAATCTATGACAGAAATCCCAGTGAAAAAGTAGGAATTTTTGCAAAAGTAGGAAAAGTGGCATCTCTGAACCCTACCTGTGTGGCGGCTTTGACCCTCATCTGGACGCCGCTCTCAGGCTGGAAGACAACACGAGGGTATCAAGTACAGACTCTGCAGTGAAGATGTGCATGATTAGGAAGTATGGTCTTAATGGGGGGCGGACCCGGCGTGCGACCCCGCTAGTTTTCTGTACATTTTAATGTAAAATTTCTCAATACCCCCAGTACATTGCCTATATCACGCCCCCCCCCCCCGCCCTTTCCCAAAATCCTGGATCCGCCCCTGGACCATACAGTGCTCTTAATGACTTAATACCCGTAACCATTCATATAAATTAACCCTTAAGACCCTCGTCGACCCTATATAAAGCCCAGAGTACCGGTCCTCGCTCTACTCAGACTCATGCTGTCGGGGCACTAACATCTGTGCTCTTTGACACCATGACATTCTATGTACCACACTCAGACTAACTTAAACCGTGGGCACCATGCTGTCCTTTACGCTGACATCTCGTTATTGAGATTGGAAGGCAAATTTGCGCCGTTAACCAATGTTCCTTATAACCAGTACTAACTACAGAGAGAGGCAATTTTGGCCATGGAAACGTGTTCCTTATAAGAGGAAATTCCTAAGTCCTGTAATACATGAGTGCTCCATATAACGAGATTTCACTGTCATTTCACAATTCACTCGCTTTCTCTTTTGCCTCAAAGGAATCAAACAAACACAGCAAGTGTGTCATGATAGTGTCATATCTTGCACATTAGGCCACACTTTTTTTTTAATTTGGGTTACGGACACTTCAAAAATTTATCAACGGACGAAATAAAAAATAAAATAAAAATTGTACTCTGGGTATTTTATTTATTGTATGCACCGAAGGCTTGGATATCCCACTGTCGGAGGGAATAATAAAATAAAAACGCCATCCACAATAGAAACGAAGATCCGACAATTGAAACACAATACATTGTTTTTACATCAATAGATTTTTTTAAAACTATTTTTAAAAACCTAGAAAATGTTGATGTCCCATTTTACCTTAATGAAAGGTAAATAGCTGTTTTCCTGTTGATTTTAGCTTTCCATCGGTATATTATGCCATATATCTTTAATTTTTTCTTTATTTTTTTTTACTCTGGAATACACATCGGAGGGAATAAAAAAAAATGTGTAAAATCCTAATTTTATTTTTATTCTGATTTTGGGCTTTCCTAGTGCGGCGGGCCCGTAACCCAAATAAAAAAAAAAGTGTGGCCTTATGAGATAAATGTAGCTCATGCCCCTTACGTGTACATAGCCGTTGAGCGTCTGGATGGCGTTGAGCGCCTCTTGCTGTGTCTGGTAGCCGAGGAAACTGGACAAGTAGAACCACAATCTCACAATCAGGCCAAAAAAAGTAGTGTTCAGGTAACATGGCCCCGAAAAAATAGGGTAGGTAGGTCGATTTTTTATTTTTTTTAAACCTTTTTTTTGGGGGGGATTTTAAGACAAAAATCCTCCCACTTTCGGCAAAGAAAATATTAAAAAAATTGGGTAGGGCCAAAAATATACGGTCGCTAGGGATACCTGAACACAACTTTTTTTTTTGGCCTCATTTAGGGCGCACAGTTAACCAGGGTTTTCATAAATTCTAGATATCTGTTTTAGAATTAGAAAGTTCTCAAGTTGAAGTAAGGGTAATGAGACCATATACACATACGGGTATCTTACTTATCAAAGGAGACAGTAAGAATACTGTTATATTATGATTTAGCACATGTACTATGGTAGGGAAATTGATTTAAACTGAATCATGCAAACAGGTATTATAAACAGAATACGATGTGGTTTACAGTGATAAAACTGTGAGACAATGTCATCATGAGCTATTCTTAAAGTACAATGAATTGAACTTTTTCCCCTTTTTTTTCAAATAACACAAGCCTAATTTTGAACAAAAACAGATGAAACAGAGGTATAGCAACAGTGAGGGTGGGGTTGAGGCGTTTGTTCAGAATTACAGTAGTTAAGCACAGGGATATATGAAGCGGCTAAGGTGTGCCATTGTAACACTAAGAAGGAAGGATGCTTCACTAATGTAGAGCACCATATATATGCTCATGGGCAATTCCCTTTAAGGGCCACAATAGTGCTTTAATGTTTCATAATTATGCCATTTGTCGTCACGATGTATGAATGTAGCTCTGGTAAGTATACTTTCGAGGGATGCATTTATGCATCACGCTGAACTTTCGGGAGTGAATCAACCCCATGGGATCGGCTTGATGCTTCAATGTAGCACTTATTAGTTACAGGGATGTTTTTAGTTTTATCATATTACTATTGAATATCCTATCCCATACGTCTTCCCTAACTTTTAAAATTATTGGCAGTGTCTTAGTCTATAAGATGAGCACATGCAGTGCAATATTTTTTACTGTAGGTCGACGCTAAAACTCCCTATGTGTTGATATTGCATGGATCAGTGCATTCTCTTTCAGATTAGTTCCCCCAATACTCTCCTGGGGGAGTGCACGAGCCAGTGAGGTAAATCAGGTACATTGTTATTAGTCTCAAATTATGTATTAATAGACAAATATATTGCACTGTTTATCAGCTAAAATGAATATACAGCAGTCCAACATTATAGCACTCCAATGCACTATATGGGTATATATCTAAAACTGGACATCGACATCCATGTATCAGAGTCCTTCTAACAGAAAGCTATATTCAGTCTCATCAAAGTAGAAATACATAGGTTGCTATATGAAGGAGAAGGCCATGTTCATGCCTATGTGTATGTCTGTGTGGTTGCACATGAGTCTGTGTCCATGAGTGTCTGCATTCATGCTACAGTCATAGGGTGTTTTTAGGGAAATTTCCCTTTTTTGCGATTTTGATTTTTTTTTCTTGCCAAATAGGGGTTTTTTAGGCAAATTTCCTTTTTTTGTGATTTTGAACTTTTTTCTCGCCAAATAGTGAGTTTTTAGGCAAATTTCACTTTTATAAGATTTTGAACTTTTTTCTCGCCAAATCAGGTGTTTTTAGGCAAATTTCACTTTTTTGCGATTTTGAACTTTTTTCTTGCCAAATAGGGTGTTTTTAGGCAAATTTCACTTTTTTGCGATTTTGAACTTTTTTCTCGCCAAATAGGGTGTTTTTAAGGCAAATTTCACTTTTTTGCGATTTTGAACTTTTTTCTCGCCGAATAGGGTGTTTTTATGCAAATTTCACTTTTTTGCGATTTTGAACTTTTTTCTCGCCAAATAGGGAGTTTTTAGGCAAATTTCACTTTTTTGCGATTTTGAACTTTTTTCTCGCCAAATCAGGTGTTTTTAGGCAAATTTCACTTTTTTGCGATTTTGAACTTTTTTCTCGCCAAATAGGGGTTTTTTAGGCGAATTTCACTTCTTTGCGATTTTGAACATTTTTCTCGCCAAAAGCTGCGGAATCTGCCTCCATGCGTGATCCCATTGATGGACTCTGGATAGACCCATGCATAGTGAAGACCTACATAGTGGACATGAGGTCAAGTTAAAAACTGCAAGTCACTTGTTTTGCAACTTGCACTGAACTGAACCTAATAGCCCTTGACTGGATTGTCAACAATCAATTAAACTATGACCAAACTCCCTCTATTTCGGAGACCAAATACACTATCAAATGATTTATATTTTTTTTAAATATCACCCTGTGTGGAATGGCTCGGTATTCAAGAATCCTACTGCGAATAAAAAAATGTCAAATTCTAATTCTAAATACATGAAAATTGAGAAATGCTGACGTTCACAGGTTATGTAGGAAATGTACTAAAAACAGCAAAAAAAGGCAACAAAACCCTAATTTTCTCAAAAACTGTTCAGTAGGATTTTTTCTAACTGAGGTTCCACTGTTTTCTACCCTCATATTACACATTGGCATAGAGAATACATTGACACCTAGTCAGGATTTTGCGCTAGGAGCAATCTGTGAGGTGAAAAACAGCCAAAATGAGCCACTGGTCTGAAGTATAAAACTGGGCATCGATCACTATAGAGCTACAAAGAGACAGAGAATCGATGTCCAGTAATAATGGAACCCATGGCATTGAAGTGATATCCATTTTGAAGAAAAGGTTTGGAAGTCTATTAGCTAATATACCATCTTTAATTTAAACCATTTTATACATACGCTTCAGATCTAGTGTAACAGAGAATAAAATCTTTATTTTGCAAGAAATTAATTCAAAATGGTAAGAAGAGTTAAATCTGACCATTCTTGGCTTACATTAAGTACCAGCATACTAGAATATCTTTATCCGCATCTTAAATCACTTTTTACGAGCCTATACACAGGAACTCAACATTAGGAGGCTGCAACTCCGTCACCTTTTATGCAGAAAAGTATAAACTGTACATTCGAGTTTAAGCGCCGGGTTTTGAATAAGCGCCTGTCTTGTATAATTGTATTGGAATCTTTCTTAAGCACTAAAATAGGATCTCGAATTTCAAACAGAGTGCCTGTCTTGTATAAGCGCTGGGGATATATAGGCCGCCAAATCTTAAACACAACCGTACGGTACTAGAATCTTATGGAAATATCTGTTTGGAAACCAAGTAAGTTTCAGGTCGCTTACGTGAAAATCCACCACCCCCTGTTGTTAAAAAATGATCACTCCTTAAGTTAAGATCGAAAAGAAAATTGTGCAAAAAGATCAACACAACAACGTGCATGGACCATGGTAGTAAATAAGCTGCTAGCAAAGACGTATCCAACGTAAAAAGCACCCCCCTTAATAAGCGCCCAAACTGTGAAGACAAGGGGGAAAACATCTTCACGATTCCTTGGCGAGTCTTAAATCTAACTACTAAAATAATGTGCCCAGAGTGGTTACTACGTAGAATATAGTAAGTTTGTTGACCGTGGTTGCCCCATCGCATGTGCATTTTCTCTACAGTGGCCTTTCTGTACCAAATATTTTATATGAGCATGTTAATTGTTATACAGAGATTCACAATCATTGTGGTCCTCTATTCAAATTGCCATTTCAAGTGCATCTGCATCTACCAATTGCACGCATTTGATACCACTTTCACTATTACTTGCATTCAATATCTGCGAATTCTTAATAATTTTTTTTAAAGTTTGGAGGGAGTCCCTCCCTACCCTGCGATCTTTAGAGAACGTTGGGCTTAACCCTTTAGCATTCAGATATACCCTAGGCACCATACGGATCAGCCCCCTGAGTTCATATCCTGAGTCCCAAATTCCCACAGGCATTCACAGTCAAACAAAAACGCGGACTTTATCCTCTTCTAATATCCTCTTGGGTGATAAACGTGCCGATTGGAAACCATTGGCACCTGACGTGACAATCAACACCCTACCACATACCACGGCTTGGCCTTGGGTGCCTTTAAGGGAAAGTCGCACATTGAAATAGGCGCCAAGTTTAAATGTCTAGTGCAGCCGATTTTGAAATAGTTTTGGCCGGTTTGGACTCAATAGTGTGGCCGGATTTTGGGCTAAAGGGTTAAACCGACAAATTACGGTATTTAGCCACAAATACTTCACACAACCTACCCATAACTTGTTGCGTGTTCCCCTGTTGGGGGCTTTTTAGCCACGTTAACCACTTCTCCAGCCTTTCCGAACAACGACCTAATATCAGGCTGGAAATACAGTACGAGTTTGTTTGGGGGTCATTATCGGTCCATTGAATAATAAGGAATCGATATTCCTTTGTCCACTGGATATTCGCACTCATAAGGGAAGGGTAAAGCAATCACTCACTTGATGCTTAACGCGACCTGCCAAAAATTGCGTTGCAGAAGCAGGGTTCTCCACATACTTTAACTATACAGTTAGAGATGCCACTCACTGGCAGACAAAAAAGTAGGAAATCTTAAAATTTTGGTCAATATTATGTAAGAAATTAACTTAATATATGACAGAAATTTCAATGAATAAGTAGAAATTCCTGCACAGTGGG
Organism: Harmothoe impar; assembly: GCA_947462335.1. Classification (NCBI taxonomy): domain Eukaryota; kingdom Metazoa; phylum Annelida; class Polychaeta; order Phyllodocida; family Polynoidae; genus Harmothoe; species Harmothoe impar. The sequence goes on from OX381707.1 coordinate 24,937,983, forward strand.
CCGTCAGTGTGCTTTTTCCTGCCGCCGGTTCTAAAATGACCCCAAAATCGTCGGCGTTGTCACTTGTTGTGCTCTCCTCACCTCCTGAATAGTGTAACTCCTCCAGTTGAAACACAATTTACACAATTTAGAGCCGTTTACGCAATTTTTACGAAAATGAGCCAAAAGTATCTCCTACCCGGTAGATTAATTTTGCTGCGCTTTTTTTTTTCTCTCTGCATATTTTTGTTTAGTCTGTGGAGATCCCTGAGAGTATCTTATCTTCCTACCCCATGTGGTGTCGACTTGGGTCTTGGTTTCTGGGAATCAAACATTTGGCGACCTCTCCTGCCTTGGAGAAGAGTGTTTTGACCTGGGGCTAAACAAGATATCAAGATGTTGAAATAAACTTGATGTGCGGTTTTTACAGGTGTTGACTACTTCTTGTCTTTCTTCTTGCCTGTATAATGTCCAGCTTTACCTAAACTTAATCCTAAAGAGATGCCTAACATTTTATGGAAAAATTAAAAAATTAAAAAAAAAATTTATGGACGGCATGATGCCTGAATGCTTCATGTTCACTTGTCGGCGTCATGCATAATACATGATGCACTGACTAATGCACTGGTGCATCATGCGGACCCTTCGAGAGTGTATCAGCCCCGTACAGTCGGCATGATGTATGATTGCAGTACTAGCGGGTTACATGCCTGGGCTGCATACATGCGTCATGGTGATAAATGGTCATTATGTCACACTTAGAGGACAACCATAAAGTCTCGCGTAGAAGCCGCGTCTTATACGTGTATGAGAACCAGCTTCAATTTGATACAAAACATGCCTACATAGGATGCGGCTCATATGAGGGTTTTTGGTAATGTGTACTGAAGTAGCTATAATCAAAACTTACATTCGGCTAATGCGATCCTTCAAAATTAGAGGCGCGGCTTATACGAGGGTTCGGCTTCTACGAGACTTTATGGCAGATCAACTTTATGGGTGGGTACGATTGACCGGGGGAGGGGGGGGGGGGGGAGTCAAAGCTGTACCACATTCGACTAAATTAGCGCCCTTCACTTTTGAATATTAAGACACCAATATTTTCAGGGGTTTTCAGGCTTTAATTAAGTCGAAGGCGGTATTGGTATTTGATGCAGTACGGTATTAACAGACTGGAGAGGTTTGGAGGTGGGGAAAAGCTGTGGCATACATATACTGGAATAGATGGATCTGAGTGAAGAGCAAATTTGCTGTGGATAGGTGATAGCCTGTATTAAACACATATTTCTACATGGAATCGCTCTTCAATCTACTGGAAGAAGCAACTATTTCAATATACTGTCAATCACTGACACAAACGAAAAAAATCAAAATTCATCTTGGTTTTACATTTTGTATTCAATAGGATACTAGATACCATAGATATGTATATTATGTACATTTATGTAGATACGGATCTCATGGACCCCCACCCTGAGATAAATTAGTCGTAGACCCCAACCTCCGCGCCCCCAAAACTCAAGAGTGCTAGCATCCTTATATTACTGTTACACTGGCACCCTTAAGCACAGAACCAGAACCCATCTTAACTACTGACAGCCACAGCCATACCCCAGAGACCACCATCAGTGAAGACATGCAAAGGTGTATGTAAAATTCCAGCTCAGGCCCAAAAAAAGAGAACATGCGTTTCCAGTAACACGCACAAAAAAGGGTAGGACACACAACATTAAACTCACGTCTAAAAATGTTAAATGTTTTGAAATGTCCAAAAAAGCTAGGGTCCATCCTGTTTTGCTTGTTAAGGTCAGGTGACCGGAAACGCACCCTTTTTAAAAAGAAATAAGGCCTTAGTGGTCTAATACAACACAAATAAGGATTAGGAATTTCAAAGAAGGCTCCGGTAACAGAGATGAAATTACACCACACATGTTTACGGTCTTACCATATACGCAAGGTGGAGTTTTGTCGTGGTGCCATCCACCGTACGTTCATAAAATTGCCAAACAAGTCCGATAAGTATGGGTTGACGTCATCCTGCGTTTAGAATTGAAGGGGGCAACTTGCAACTTGAATCATTACTACTTACATAAGATATGCCACACAATTGTCAATAACATGTAATTATGTAGGGCTACACCAAAAAAGATTAAGTCTGTCAACAGATTTCGCTTGCCTTTTCATATTTTTTATTTTCTTAATTTCAGAGCTCAAGTAAAGTCATTCGCTTCAACTTTTTCGGGCACAAATCTATAGACAAAATATTTCTTAGAGAATAGATTTTGCGCTAGCATTTTTTAAAGAAGTGAAATCGGTAGACCAAATTACCTTTTTGGAGTGGCCTTATCTTTAGTTACATACCGTATTCAAAGCCCCTCCCCCTTATTGCTAGCTAAGAGAAAGACCAACTATTCAGTATTTTGGAATATTTAAAAACTATTGATAAGGCCACACCAAAAAAAAAAGTTGGTCTACGGATTTCCATTTTGAAAGAATGGTGCGAGCGAGCGAATTATTTATTTTTTTTTTTCCAAATTTTTTTTTTGTCTGCGGATTTTAACCTTGAATCAAGTGGAGCGGGGGCAATTTTTTTTTTTTTTTTGAGGGAAACATTTGTGCAAACTCCCAAATTTGGCTAGCGATCAGAAAAAAGCCACCCCCAAAAAAAAATAAAAAAATTCAAATTTCTCAAAAAGTGGTGCGGGCGCATCCGTAGACACTTTTTTTTCAAAAAAAATAAAAATTTGCATTTTCAAAAATATGGTGCGGGAAATCCGTAGACCAACTTTTTTTTTTGGTGTGGCCTAAGGCCACTCAAAAAAAAGAGAAAAGTTTCTCATCACCCGGCAGTGATAAATTGTTTTTTTTCCTGGGGGCTAAAATATATAGGGAAATTAAGACTTTTTGCGCGCGATTTTCACATTTTAGCATAAAGAGTTTATTGATCAATGAAAGTTATAATGCAAGTTATTCCTAGCTCTCTGCATTACTGACAGTATAAGCGTCAATTTGATACCAAATATGCCAATATATGTCCACTTTTTGACACTGTCAGCTTTTTCATAAAAAATCTCTTTAAAAAAAATAAATCATTTTTTTCTGACTTATGATTTTCGTGATGCGCGCGGTGATGAGAGAAACAACTTTTTTTTAGTGGCCCAAGCGCCCAGTTTTTCATATCGATAAATAAGGTAACGCAAGATTTGGTGGTGGTGGTGGTGGGGGGGGGGGGGGGGGTTAATGTATTTGATTATACGGTAATGAACTAAGTTTAAAACAACTCTCCAATTTTCTCAAACTAATGGGCTCTGCTTATAGGCATGGTCGGCTTAAAAGCTTGTATTACAATCACTCTAAAATGAACAACAGTCTACATGTTATACCAGTCCCATCTCATTATTTATAGCCTAGAAACGAAAGAACGTTAGCCTAGAACTAGGACACAACCATATGATATAAAGTAAAATCCACGTTACATGTGCAGTGTTAAAAGTACATTGTATCTATGTCACCGTCTACTACAGTATGTATATTAACCACCAAATTCCATTGACTAAAATAATTACCGTAAATCTTGTGTAAAAGCCACTGCTTGTATGAGGGTCAGAACGCGAGTGCAGTTATAGGATGTGACTTATTATGCCTTTTAGGATTTGTCACACTGTTATTACTCGGGTTTCCGAAATGACATTGGCACATCAACTTTTGCCGACGTAGAATCGTAATGGCCGATGTGGGTTCATCAGACATCTGCCATAATGACTAGCCATTATCTCAGCTTTCAACCAGTGAAAGATTTTTTTCAGATATTCCTATTAGAAGCAAAGTTATAGTTCTGGAAGTATTATTCAATGAATTTACATTTTTAATGAATTTGATAGGTTCTCATTAAATTATGGGTCATATGGCTTTTGTAGAAAGCAAATGACCTGTGTAAGACTTTGCAACACATAAAAAGTTTTCGGCAACACTGGGGTTATATGAGGGTTGGGCTAGTTCACAATGATTTACGCTACTTATATTTCATTTGTGTGCTATTCAATGAAATAGCCAAATACAGATCAATAGGATACATTGCACTGGAAAAAATTTAAAACTCCTAAATTGCAATTTATCAGACATAGTACGGTATTTCATGTCCAGATTATTTTCAAAACAGTTATGTTGAAATTGAGGATATAACATGCTCTTTACTACATGGACACCAAAGCAAGGTAATTAGCTCCTACTAGACTAAGGCATAACTTACCTCCGACATATCTGCGGGAATGCCAGAAACATAAACTTCAAAGAGACCGGATGCCGGATTTGCCCTGAAGAAAACAAGATATGTGCGGTTAATATTAGAGGCTAATTATACTTACTACGGGTACATACACTAGTCTATAAAGTAATAGATATTTTTCATTGTTTTTGACTCGTACACCCCGGACTAACACTCATTTACCAATGTACTTTTTTTGCACTAAGATGATTTTATCCCAACAAATGGTATGTCGTCTTAAAGGTGGAGTGTTACAGTTTTCTGCCCGCTATGTGGTATAATTCAAGATACTTTAGGGAAATCTTACTCCAAAGCACCTTTACCTTTAGGAGGCATGCCCTATTTGTGGTCATGATACATGAATGTGACTCTGGTGAGTAACTCGCCAAGCCCATGGGATCATTTAAACCGTACGGGCCTGATATACTTCCAAAAGCTCGGCATGAGGTATGAACGCAACCGTAGCGAATAAACTCGCCCAGTCTGTATTCAAGCATCATGATGACCTAGGGTATAGGCTATAGCACACTAAGCTAAAGCCAAAGCACTATGCGGCCCTTAAAGGGTTGAGCTTTGTTGCTAAGAATAGTAAGATACTTACTCCAATTCATCCATCTTGAAGTTGTTTCTTAGCGTGGCAATGTCCAGTCTAGAACGGTCAGGGCGATTCCCTTATATCAGCTCAGCTCAAGATCTGCAAGTAAAGACACACATTGATAAAGATGGCAACATTTCAACGAAAACGTTTTTGTTGTCAGACTCAGCGATGCCAGTCGCAAAATATACATAGAGTATGCCGAATTACACTGCCTGCAGTGCATAGTTTTAATATTGCAGTGTTGCCAAAAAAAAATTATGTACGCAGGCCAATATGGCCTGTGTCGCGCGAAAGAAAATTGCTTCCCCCTAAAGATAAAAATTGAATGCAGGCTTGTTCTGGCGTCCGTGCTTATTTGTAAAAAAATAAATGAATACATGTAAAATGCTGTAATCTAGGGCAAATATCTCCACTTTTCTTGCAAATAAAATACTTCATCTACCGTAAATTCCCGCGTACTACCCGCGGTTGTACGCGAACCAAACTCAGCTTTCATTTGATACCAGACATGCCTATATGGGGTGCGGGTTATACGAGGGTTTTTATCATTATAGAACAGTACTAAAATTGAAATTTTCAGATCCAAAAACGGGTTGTAGGATTCTCCTGAGTTGGGGTGCGGGTTATACGCGAGATGCGGGTAGTACGCGGGAATTTACGGTAAATGCAGAAATAAAGTATTTACTGTTTTTAAAGAATGATGTGGCAACACTGCTGTGTGCATAAAAAGTTTTCAGAAACACTGCCTTTCTTTTCAGGTACCGTATGGCTTGTGTAAATCTGTTGGGATCTTAGGGAATGCTCATTTTTTAACAACGGGGGGGGGGGGGGGGTCGAAATTTTGTTACCACACCCCCCGGCAGGCCGAAAATCGGGCCCCTTTGTAGCATAGTAACGCGCAGGCTTTTCCCCACAGTTTGAATTTTTTTGACCCCCCCCCCCCCTCAAGAGGGGTCTAAATTTTTACCCCCCCCCCCAGCCAATCCACCACCCCATCCCTGTTGTTAATAAATGAGCACTCCCTTAATTGTTGGCTGTCGTCGCAGAGTGACGAGGGGTTGCTACAGAGAGTGCAGTGGCCTGATTGAGACGAAGTCAGTGGGTTGGGGAGTAGCTCAGGTGTGCCTCTACATGAGTAAAAATCGACACGGGCGACACGGCCGTTTTAGGCACTTTTAAAAATCGACGGACACAGGAAAATCAGGGGTAAAAATCGACCCACAGGGTTTTTTCTTTAGGGAGTGATCATTTTTTAACAACAGGGGGGTGGTGGGTGGTGGGTTTCCGCGTGGAGCGCGCGAAATTTTTTACATCCCCCCGGTCAAGGGGTCAACATTTTTTACCCCCCCCCCTTAGGGTCGAAAATCGGCTCACGCGCGGGCCTTTTGAAGCATAGTAACGCGCGGGCTTTTTGGCTCAAAACAGGTTAAATTTTTTTGCCCCCCCCCCCCCAAGAGGGGTCCAAATTTCCCCCCCCCCCAAAATCCCACCACCCCCCCCCTGTTGATAATAAATGATCACTCCCTTATGTTCTAATATACCTAAAAATCGACACGATGACACAGCTCTTCTGCTAAAAATCGACACAGCGACATGGTCAAAAATGTGGGTACCCATGTAGAGGCACTCAGGTGGTAGAGCGTTTTTTTTTGGTGTTTTTTTCAATCAAGTTTTATTTTATTGAATTCGGACGTGGCGGGTCGCCCGATCGAATCTCACTAGCGCCCTGCTGTGTCACGTTACAAACTCTCCCCTGCTGTGGTTGACATACAGCATACCAAAGGCCTGTCCATCTGACAGTCATTGTGCCTGTGACTGTAGTGTCGGATGTAAAAGAACCATTGCCTCTGAAGTGTAGTTGTAGCCCGGGGGGGCCACTCTTGTATTTATGGATATCATCCTGAATTCGGACCCCTTTTACCGGGACAAAAATCCCCCAAAACACCCCCCTTTGGGCGGGATGACCCCATGAATTTGATAAAATGTGAAAAAAAAACAGCCCCCTTTTAGTGGGACACCACCCTGAATTGGCCAAAGCCGACCCCCCTTTTTACGGGATACTCTAAAATGGCCAGAATTGAAACCCTTATAACGGGATACCCACATAAATTGGGCAAAATTGGACCCCTTTTGGCAGGATACCACCCTTAATTTGGGCCAAATTCCAGGGAAAATATACCCCTTTTAACAGGAGTTTTTGGACTTTTTGGTTGGATATCCTTGCTTAAAAACATACCCCTTCTGCCCCAAAATGGCCTAAAAAGGACACCTAATGACCCGCCAGTGGGGCCCAAAAGGCACCCCTTTCCCGGGATTTTGTGTACGCACATGGTTACAATAGATCATATAGGGAGTGCCCCCCCCCCCGGGAGTTGTAGGCCCACAGTAGGGGGCGTGCCTTCTACCTTCACTCACCTCATAGCACGGGCGGGAGGGACTAGGACTGTGCTAGAAGACTGAGATGTGACCTAGATATTAGTACCAGGGTATGTCACTTGACCGCCATATTGCTTTCCACCATTTTTTTGTGAGTGCCCTCTGTTGGTAGTCTACAGAACTATTTGCTGCCAAGCTTGTGAATTAAACATTCCCCTATTAATTAGGCCTCAGAAAATGCATTGTTACTCAATCATAATTTATAATGACTATTTATTCTACACTCATATTTTAATGTAGATTTGTTCATGAAAATGAACAGCAAAGGAAGTGCCCATTCATGGGACCCCTATGCAGATGTGCTATCGCCTGATTGGTGGAGGGGTTGGGGGATTCCCTCAACCTCTATCCTGACATATATAATCACGTCATTGAGCACCTAAAAGCAAAGCAGAGGTAAGAGTTTCCTCTGCTACTACGTCACAGGGCCTGGCCTGGAGGGCGAACACAGGCCGCCATGTGGCTGGGTAGTTTCCCCATGCTAGTACCATTACCCCTTACTCTATTTTAATATATTCTATTTGGGTCCTTATAAGGTCTAGTGTTCACTACATTTGTATAATGATACATAGTAGGTGTTGTATGACATGGTGCATCTCATTAACAGAGATATGTATATTTTGATAATAATTCCTATCAGTGTATCAATTTAACTGGGTGAGATATGCTTCATATACCCTACAGAGTATCACCCATGTGGCTTTTCTTTGCCCCCCACTGTTCTATTATTGGGTGCAATCTGCAACTCTATCCTCTGCTATTGTCCAACCATTTGAATAGGTACCGTAGGTCGGGGGGGGGGGGTGGTAATTAAGGCTTCCTCTAGCTGTTAGCGCTACGTGACAAGGTCGCACTGGCCTTCCATGTTATGGTCTACACTGATCCCATAATCCTTTGTAGAATACACGTGGTTTGAGGAGAGCAGAAAATGTAAACACATGGGAGAGGGTGGACAAACACAAAATGCATGATTCTGTCATTGTAACTTGCATATTATGGATCCTGCAATGCTGAGGGGAACACCAGTTTAGTATAAATGTAAGAATATGCCTGTTTATTCTGTTTATATTAGATTAGATTGCTGACATTCCTCAGATATTATTGGTGCACAGGAGAGAAGTGTCTAGCTGTGACATACCCTTATATATTATATATATATGGGTCACACGCACTTACACTCACACAGCAGAGTTCTAGTCCCTCCCGCCCGTGCCTCATAGATTCGATCATCATAACCTCGCCCTTGGCACAGCCTACAATGGCGTTGTGTGCCTGTCCCTCCTGTAGGGGATTCAAAATGAATCAATCACCATCATGATCAATCACTGACTGAGTCAGTGAGTCCCAGTGAGACAGTGTGAGTGGCTCAAGGCACAAGAGGCAGCCAAGTCAGGGGTTGGTCGCTGATATAATGGTTGGTCGCTGATATAATGTCGAATTTTTCCATTTTTCAGTTCCTGACGTGAATTGGCAGGTTTGGGCCACGCACGCAGAACAGAGCCAATATATTTATTAACAAGTTTACATACATAACGAAGAAGAAAGCACCACTTTTGCAAAGAAAATACCATATTTACCCGACGTATCGTTCCGATTCTCTCCGGTTCACCGCGCCATGTGCTAGATTCGCTGGTCACCAGCCGTACGATTATGCAAAGTGGCGCACACTCGCCAAATCGCAGTTACAGTCTTTTTGTTACGAAGGTTCTGATTGGCCAGTAAAAACAAGATTTCCCGCAAAATAAATTATTTGATGGCGGATAAGCCAGCTGGTCGGATAACCTTCTGAATACCCAATCTGCATTGCCCATGAGGCCCAGACAACATGGAAGCAAAAAAAAATATTTGAGAGTACTATTTTGACCTAGCTCTGGTGTAAAAATCGGAGGGGAGATGGGATAAGATGAATTATCGTGCCACCTCGTCCCCCTAGTGAATACTTTCTGCACTATGGTGCACCAAGCGGCGAACATTTCAACAGAGACAACTTCCGATCAAAACATGGATGTTGTGGAATCTCCGCTAAATCTGGTAAATATGTTACATTTTGAGTCGTATGTAAGCTATATGTGCAAAGATATCTAGCAGTCCAGTTTCATTTATTGCATGGGTGTTTTAAACGTCATAAATGTGGACCCGAACGTCTGAGTCGTCCTATGTCCATCTGGTTCTGTGGACTCCACCAGTCACTCAGACTCACTCAGTCAGTCAGTGGTAGGGCTACAGTCACTACACGTCTACAGACAGTGACAGTAGTACAGTGAGAGTGACACTCTCCCATTTAGTCATTTTGGAATCGACTGTACGAATGTACAGTCGATGAT